>CM042752.1:28598270-28653270 GCA_022496165.2 Catalaphyllia jardinei | reverse complement strand
GTCCACACTACAACGCCGAAAATGATCACCGAAAACGATCACCGAAAACGGAGTCATTCGAAAACGCTCTCCAGAGTGTAGCGATTTGAAAACGATGCTTTTTGAAAACGCTGTTTTCTAGTGTGGACGGAAAAAACGATGAAATCTGAAAACGGCGACGTCATCAAAAAAGACACGATCGGGCGCAAGACCACTCGACCGTGAGTATCCAAAATGGCGGACAGACGCTACCATGCGCACTGGGGGTATAAGCGTTTTTAAAACGGATACGGCGTTGTAGTGTGGACGGGCGAAAACGATACGAACACGATACGAAAACGATAAGTGTGGGAGCAAATCTTTTTTAAAACTAGCAAAACAGCTTCGTTTTCGTTTGAAAACGGATTAGTGTGGACGGGGTCTTAGACTTCTTCTGGATTTTCTGTACACGCTGATTAACAGACAAATAGGGATGGATATGGATTATAAAGCCAATTGAAAGGATGGCCGGACAGCTGAAAAGGATAAATTTAATCTCCAGTATCTCGGTTAGACAGGACTAACCTTCTTCAGGAGCTACACTTGAGCTCAGTAAATATAGATAAAACGGTTACAAAATTTTAAATGATACTAAAGGAAATATATGTGACATGATTGGTTGACAAAAATAAAGAAAAACTGAAACGTGTACTAAAACGGATACATAAAAAATAAATAGATCTAATTTCGTCACGCCCGTTTAACACAGAAATGCTTCTCTTGCCTTACGAATAGCGTCCCTATTTGAGGTGATGATAGAATGGGCAGGAAGGGTAAAGTGATCTGAAACGGTGATTGGAAGATCCCAGGGGCCGCCATGGAGGCTAAAACTCCGGGTGGGGACATAAGTCAGACCGATTGTTAGAGTAGAGCTCTTGGTTCCCTAGGTTAGGCAGTAACAAACTCACTTTGTGAAAGGGTTCTATAAATGAAGCGTTTACTGACAAGAAAACTGGATTATTGAAATATCTCTGGCAGATAGTATTCTGTCGAAAATGGTGCGATACAGTCCTTGAAAAAGGAGATGATAGAAGTTGACCGCCCATTTTGATCAGTAACTGAAGCTCGATCGGCAAACCCGCCGTCGACCAAGAAACGGAGAGGTCTTGGAATACCTATGCACCTGCTCGACGCGATATTAGATGTTCGGGTTAATTATTTCATATTTGCTTGGATCAGTTAAAAGAAACTGTAGGTTTCCCTGTATCTCTGAATTTCTATCTTACTTCCCTACAATAAAAGGGAATGAATTTCTACGTAAAAAAATTACGTTAGATATTCCTAATTATTTCTTACCCCGTTCTTCAAAAGCAAGAGAGTCATCTTGAAACTCCAAATGATCTTGGAAGTCAAGATCTCTTGGTTCCTGACAATAACAAATATTTTATTTCTCTAAAAAACACTGCGAAATAATTTACCGAGTTTCCGATATGCCATACGATTGGAATTGATCGACAGGACTGCTTTAAATTCTATACTTAGTTAATCACAGCATTAATAAAATACCAGTTTAAAAAGCTACACTGAATAGTTTTCACTCGAATCTTTCCCAACAGGTACTTCCAGTGGTCCAAAGATAAGAAGCAGCATTTGAAAATGATTGATAGAAAGTGAATTGAAAGTGATTGATAGAAAACACATGACCCATCGTTTCCATTTGGCACAAAATTAAACTGAGTGACCCACCCCTACATTAAGGTTGAAAACTGTATGACCCTTGCTACCCGTGAAACAGTTATTCATCTAGAAAAATGCTAAAGCAGAAGCTACCGCTCGGAAAATTTTCGTTTGGAACTGCAAGGAGTTACCTTTGTTGTCGGTTGTGTTAAAGGTATGCCATTTTCTGTTATAAAACGAACTGAAAACTGAACGACCCACCCTTTACCAAGGGCTCAAAAAGTGATGCCCCCCCAATACCCGGCTTTTGGCCACTCCCTTAAGATGCAGAGGGAAGTCTGATGAGAACTTTAGCTAGAGTGTGCAAGTATCTTGTTGTTTGATAATTTTGTTTCAAGTGTAACGAGGGGCATACTACGCTAGGAATTCAGAACATGACTTTGTTTAAAATTAGAAAAGAAAGACGGCTTCCATTACAATTAGGAAACGAAGTGCTTAATACATTAACCCGCCGGGTTTCCTTTTTACCTGATTGGAGTATCTTCTTTCCACGGGACTACTGGACACGACGCATGCGCCAAAAAACAAGGAACTGACCACCAAAAGCATCTGTAGGAAATACAATCTCGTTCCTTGAGTCTTCGTCCTTGCTGTGCAAGCTTGAAGAAACGAGCAACTCTAGACAGTTCCGTTACAGGCTCGAATTTTATTGGCCATAAAAACAACAGAACTTAATGAGTGACTCGACTGAGCCAATTGTTTGTCAGCTAGGCATACGCAGTCCAACCGAGAATCTGATATTTTCAGACTTCCAATCAGAACTTTTCAGGGTCGCTCGTTTCCCGAACGCCGGGGAAGAGGAATAAATGCTCTGGTACGAGGTTAAGGAATGAATCGAAGTATTTTTTTGTTGTTCGTTCTACCTACTTAGTTGTTTGTTTAGCCCGTTTTCGCTGCAAAAACTCATCAAAGGGTCGGTCATAAAAACAGAGGTATCAATGCTCACACTACTCTACAAAGCTGGTTGATGCGGCGTCTATTCGATGTTGTTCGCCGTTTGATGTTTAAGAAATAGAAAACATGTACCGTGTTTGTATCGAGTTATACAAACACGAGTGGAAGTTTGGGAGAACGAGAAATGCTGTGGGAACACGAGCCGCAGGCGAGTGTTTCCACAGCTTTTTTGAGTTCTCCCAAACTTTCACGAGTGTTTGTATAACTTTTGGCCAGTTCCAAGAACGCGGGTTTTTAAATGCAACTTCTTTTTAGTATGGGCAGAGTGTTGGTTTTTGATTGTAGGTTAACCGGTAAATCTTCGACTCTCACATCGGTATCGCGTTCTTGGTGCTGACCAAAAGATTTGCAGACTCTAGGGGCGGGACTGCTGAGTAGAGATGACATGCGCTCTCGCTTCTAGAAATAGTTGGAGGTGAAACAAACAACTAGTCTATGTTTCTAAATGTCTGAGTCTGGGCTTTCAATAACATTGGTTATAAGCGGGCACTGAAGGTGTAATAGGCGACTGTGACCACTAAAGGGGCCGCAAGGCCGTATTCCCCTAGGGGGGTCTGAGGGGATGCTCCCCCAGAAAAATCGGAAATGCGATTTCCAGCGTTTTGTGCATCAAAAAGCGTGCTCTTTTTGTGGCATTTAAAACTTTCAGTGGTTGCCGTTGTTGTTTTATTTGCTTTTTATTATTAATATCATTTTTATATCCATAAATGAAATCCAAACACACGGCGGTAAGAGGTCCTACAGGCGGCGGTAGACCCCCGGTAACCGGCTTTTATTGAAACCCCTGTCTAAGTGCTTTAACGAAAGCTCTACGTGGTGACATCAAAGTAGAAGTTTAGGCTGACTACTTTTAAGTATACGGCAGAAGAACGGTTTGATCAGTGACATACCAAATTGATTTACGCAACTAATGTTTGTTTTCCTTGTCTTCGATTGAATTACGTAACCACTTCCAGTTAGCATCGGGTATTGTGCAAAGTAGTTCGATTCAGCACTGAACAGTCTGTCAGACGCGGAACTGCCACGAGTTCGTATACATGTGAATGAAGCTAACAGCAAAACCAGATCAAAACTCGTGCCTCAAATTCAAAGAAAAATCGAGATTAATAAAAATGTCATTAACAATGATGAAATTTGTATGATAACAGCACAACAAAAGGTCTTGTGGTTTTATGCGGATCATTCAAGATACTTGGGAAATACAGTAGAACCGGCCCGATTTCTGGAACTCGGAAATTTTTTCGAGCCTCCAGATAACTCGAATCAAAATTCGTTTGCCTCTCCTCAGTCAACACTGTAATTTTACCCTCGATTTCTCAAATTATCCGACTTTTCAAACCAAATTTTTGTTTCACTTAGAGGCTCGAAAAATGGGAATTTTTTTTTGGTTCACTGCTTTTGACCTCCAGTTCGTGTCTCACAGCAAATAGCTGTAAACGGATAAATAACATTGAAAAGAACTATCTTGATCAAAGCATCCATGAATTCTTAAGATTTTAGACATTTTAATGCATGATCTAGTATATGCTAATATTTTTCTTCTATTGCAAAATGAAGGGTATGTTGTATAAAATGTTCTCCGCGTCCTTTTTTATGGTTGACGTACTTCGTTGCTCGATACCTTTAAAAGTTTAAAGACCCAAAATAAGTATTTATGCTTCAAGGTTCTTAAAGTGTTAATTTCCCTAAATCATCCACCAGAAATTGCACAAGCTAATTTCGTGTCAGTTAAGAAGCTGATCCCACTTCTCTCTTTCAAAGCGATACAAATTGATTTTGAGACTATGGATTGTAAACCAACACATTATACATGTCAGTGGTCCGGCTTGAATAACTTTTCAATTTGCATCAGGTGTTAACTGGGCACTTATGACTGATCTTCTTCGAGTCGGGTTCTTTAGGAGAATCGCCATCGCGAAGGTTTTATGTGCTTTGCAACCCAGCAAGAAGTATCTCTCCGGCGGTCTTTATCGATCGATGAGGCGCATTGTTTTCAATGGGCTTGTTTAAGAAATAAAACTACTTAATAGGATATAAGGAACTTAATTTTTGTGGTTGAATCGAGCGATTGAAACATAGCGATGCAACATACCTTGGAAGGCTATTTTAAGGGTGACTTCTAAAGCTCCAATGTTTCACAGACAGTCAGCTGTATATCACCAGACAAAAAACAGCAGAGCTTTTATGAGCTCAGTTAAACTCAGCTGTCTCAATAAAAGATAAATTATGTAAAGCAAAATATACATCATTTTAGGCTTGAATGCTTAAGCTGACAATAATTAGTTTGTTGTGTAAATTTCAGATACTTGTATTCCTTTTACTTAAAAAAGCGTTTACAATTCGGCTAAAACGATGATTAAAAGACGTGTATGTCTTTCTTTTCTTTTGTTTTTTATTTCTATTTTATTTTACTATTTTTTTGAATTGACCAAATTTAATTTAAACGTTGTCAGTTTGTTCGTTTCCGATTCAATTGAGCGGAAAGCGTGAACTAAAAAAGCGGGTCGAGTGTCATGCAAGCATGAACGGCTTTATCAGTCTTAGAGAGTATCTGTGAATTTCTCCGGGGTATTTCTCCGTCAAGACAAATCTTTTTGCACGCTTTTCTGCCATTTTGAACAATTTGACAAAATGTAGTTTGCGAGACGTTTAGCGATCAAGCATGTGGCTGTCGCTTAAAGCTATACATTATTTTGTTAATCACGACTAAACCGATAATACCTTGCTCTTATACTCAACAGTCAGGCCATAATTTACTACTGATTGTATAACAACCCAAATTATTCTCGCACTTTGGTTGGTTCTCGCCTATGATCTATTAGAGGACAGACGCACGATTGAGGTCATCATTAAAAAGTTTTTCCCTGTGTGTTTTAAAATGGCTGAAAGTTTGGAGAATTTAGATAATATTTACGTGACTGGGAGAAAGATAAGGTGCAAAAACGTCTTCTCGAGGCATTGAGAAGGGACTGGAGAAGCAGGAAAAAAAAAACAGAAAAACGTTTCTTTTTTGAAAAATGACTGAGAGAAAATACTCGAGCAGTCTCAATCGGCGGCAGTCGAACGAGACTATTGGTATTCAAATTAACTTTGAGCAAAATGTATATAACATTAATTTATTTAAAAAATTATCAGTCATAATAAAAGGGTGGACACAGATTGCTGTCAGGAACGAAACATTAGTTGAAATAAACACAAACTTGACATTTCCAGCATTTTCTTTCAGATTTGTAGATTCCGCAGTTTACTTCTGCTTTCGCTGTAAGTTTTCATTCTGCGACCGCTCGATTCAAGTGTGACAGTGCCGTTAATCTTCCAGGACCAATCACAATTCTTTAATTTGCTACGTATAGCAACCAATGAGCTGAGATTGCTTCATTTTGTAAAGACAATAGATTACCTCAAATGGATTTTTTCGTGTGGGCAAAGGTTACGTTGAAAGATTTTGAAGTAAAGAAGATTTTACTGTAGTTGTTTGCCTCTTTATTCTGTAAAACAACTAGATTCCATGTCGCCTTGCGTCTGTTCAGTAATAGATCACAGAAGATGTCAAAATTTATCTCTTCAGCAAAGTAGCGCGACGCCTTGCGGAGCTCTCGATGTCTTAATGCTTGCAAATGGCTCAAGATAAAATTACAATTAATAAAACGTCATAACCATGGGTTTCAGGGCGACGGAAAACAATACGGGTGGAATGGGAGAGAAGTGCTATGGTACCGCGATCTTGCTGTACGTCATCATTCTTGGCCGGTCGGGACGAAATGTTGAACGAATGACCAAATTTTCAGTTGGTGGGAAATTTCATGAGGTGTGACGGCCTCTTTAACCCGCACTATTTCATTTATCACAAACTACGAGACGATTTTAAGTAGTATCTTTCAGACATTAACTCGGTGGTCTCTTACACTGCACAAAAAGCCATATCTTCAGGCCTGCCGGAAAGTCGTTGGAATACGTAAAAAAGAAAGCAATAAAAGTAAGTGACACACTCGAACACCAACCCACGGTTGGTGTTCGAGTTCACAGCAATATTCAATGTGTCATTTCACAGCAATACGTGTTCACAGCAATACGTGTCAGCAATATTCTTATCTTTCTTCCGATTTTAGACTGAAAATAATCTGGTAAATATTCTTAGATTATTGTGAGTGTCATTTCTGTTTAGTAATGTATTTAGTGTTAGGATGGTGTTAAAGTAATTCAGCCTTCTCTTGATGTTCTTAGCATCGAACATACAGCTAGTGCTGTTTTTGTTGTGTTTTTGCAATTTAGAGGAAGGAAGAATTTTATACGGTTTAGTTCAAAACATATAATTGTGTTTTATTTTATCTCTCAGTTAGTACATGCGCTGTGATTAGTAATAGTGATTGGACCGAGTGGAGTACAATTCCGGGAGTAATTGCTGTCCTGTCTCAGCAACGAGTTGGCCGACAAATTACAAAAACTGCAAAATCACGTCATTCAGGTTATAACAAAGTCTGATCAGTATTCTAGCGCTACCGCCCTCCGCGGTAAGCCGGGATGGGATAATCTCTGTACCAGAAGATAAAAACGCAAAAATTGAACTGAATTGATGTTTAAAACTTTGAATGATCAGTCTCCAGAGTACCTGAAAGGCCTATTTAACTAAGCCCTCCAGGACGGACTATGGACTTATTATGGGCTCTGCCTAAGTCTAGGGCATTTTTTTAGGATATTGTTAATATTCCACAAATTTCAGCCTCGATATTCCTACAAAATATGTGCATCCGGTTTGAATTCGCGGTGTTTTTCCGAATTCTTCTTGGATAAGTCGAGTGTGCATTCTTGAATAGTCTGAAATACTCCAGATGTACTCACGTTTTGCGTGCACCATGCCGAACGTCTGTACTGAGGATTTTTAAGTCTGCATTTGCGTAAATACTTCAGGTTTACAAGCTCTCGAATACTCTATGATCCTCTAGGTGTACCTCACATATAGCGCGAGCCTTGAATACTCCAGAATTCTAAAAGGGTACTTCCATGCCGTGGCAAGTGCGTGATCGAAGCTACAATACTCTTGGGCAGATTTTTTTCACCTTGGCTTAGTGTTAAGGTAATCACTATATTAAAGGAGCTATTAAAAGGGCCATTATATTAGTTACAGAGTATCGAAACGTGCTGCAGTAACAGTGTCCATGAAGTAAGTAGGTTTCCAAGATTATCTTCATAGATATAACTTAGAATTTGACTGGTTCTGTCTTGATATCAGTATTCTTAATGTCAAAATCAGACTGATTATAAGCGGTCAGGGCCACGGCTGCCACATATGACGGCTCTCTACTGGCTATAAGGTTAACTTATAAACCCTACGTCAGCACAAGACACTTCTTCTCCGGAACTTCTTTTTTCGTTTTCCTTCTACCAGTTTTCGTTTCTTAGGCCTGTAGGCATATTATTTGGTTCCATTCCATACCGGCTATTTTATGGAACCAAGGACGTACCCTGTTCCCGAACAGTAATGAGTATCCCACACACACGAGGATACGAGCTGCTCAAATTAGAAGTGTAGCAGCTATAGCAAGCTGCTATTGTTTTATTACTGTAGCAGCTGTTATTGTTAAGGGCTGGGGATATTGTTTCTGTTGTTTGATCTACTGTACTCTCAAAGGGTAGTAGCCATTCATGTGAGACGTTACGAGGGCTGCTACATGACGTATTCTTAAGCAAGCTACATCACGGTTTGGGCATCTTAATCCAAATTTTTCGAAGTTCGTTGTTTACAATCCGTGAGAATCTTCTCCATCCTTAATCATACTTGTTCCTTAATGGTTTATTATTATCTCGTGGATGTTTTTCTATTTTAGTTAACGAATATTTTCAGGTTTCCCTAAATTCAAATGATTTTGAACACTGCCAAGACACCAAGACTGAGCTTTTTTAATGAAATAGGTGTTTTGATACCTCGCCATCTCTGGTTCTGTGCTGGCTTTCCAATTCTTTCACTGATCACTGATTGTTCTTCGGTTTGATTTTATTATCTCCTTCTTTAAGGACTGTGTCACCTCATTTCAATATGCCAGAGACATTTTCATTGAGCTTCATTAGTTGAGTTAGCAAAAGTTTCTGTAAATGGAAACTTTTTACAAAGTGAAGTGTTAACTCCACTCAAATCCCTGACCCAGTGAAACATAAGCTTTACGCTTGTATCAGTCTGACGTATGAATCCACCCAGAGTTCCTACTCCCATCAGCGGCACTTCAGATCATCGGTAAGTATCAATCCGTTTTAAAGCAATAATTTCAGCTTTACTTGTTTGAAGTCTAGGACATATGTATCTTTTTTTTTCCCCTCTTTCTCTGTTTTTATCCTAATTATGATCAATATGACTATCTAATTTATCATAAGATTTTTACAGTAGCTCTGCCATTTTTCCTCATAAAATTAAAATTCTGTTCTATTTATTTATCTGAGGGAGCCCATTCTCTATAAGCCTGCTGGCTTCTTTTGGGCTTCCTCGCCATGAGATTGTAAACAGTAAGACTTTTTTTTTTCATTTTCTTCTCTCTCTTGTACCCCTTATTGCGAATAAATAAAATGAAAAAAAAAAAATGAACCTCAGGGCTGATTTTGGGGGGTGAGTATGGATTGGGTGGCTACCCACCCCATCTTTGAAAGAGCATCAAATAAAAAACTTGAACATAAAGTTGTGCATATTATGGCGGAAATAAAGGCAAACCCTCTGTACGGGTACTTCATCGTAATTTCTACTTTGTGGCATCACTATAGTGTTTCTGCTGTGCCATTTTTCAGTTAGGTTCCAGTTGTCTATTTGCCACATTTTTTTGGACAGGCCCCTTTGATTTTGAAACCTCACTCACCCACCCCTTCGTTGAAAAATCCTTGATCCGCCGATGGAGCTATGTTTAGTCTGAGTCACCTTACAACCCAATCTATTTCGACAACGCTACTGAACTGGTTCCAGATACTCCGCCACACAATTGTCAATGATGCAAATACTATGCCTCCAGTTCCACAGACTGAAGGTATTCTATTTAACCATTATCTGTGCTAGTATGGGACACAAGCATAAGCAACAAACTTACGCAGACGCGGTACTGTGTTGTTAGTGAGCGTTTTTTTCGGAAATAAGAAGGAAAGACGCTAATTAATGTAATTATCAGCATCTTACTGCGTTACTTTGGAAGTTCGTGAAAACCAGCGCTGAAGCGCCTTGCCCAAGAACACAACACATTTATGTCAAATGGAACAATTCCAATTTATCTTCTTATACTTACGTGCCCTTTTTTGCAGGAATAAAGAGCCATCCAAGTCCCTTGTTTTCTGAATTAAACAAAAAGAGAGGAAAGTTGACATTTGTAACACAACTTGAAAAAACATAGTGAATCAAAGGTGAGGTACACAGTCCCAGTGTATTTTCCATTTTTACAATGTGCTTGAAATTTTCAGATAAAAACGTTACTTGAACGTTTATACTAACCTTGTGTGGACTGATCGAGTTACCAAATACTACCCACGTTATCAGCAAAACAACGCTGGCCGCTGCAACCTGTGTTTATCGAATGATATTAAGTTGATTAGGGTCAACATTCTTTTTCAATCAAATTGAAAAACGTTAATTGACTTAGTTAAAATCATTCATTTGAATGATCTAGACAACAAGCAGCACTTTCGGTTTTTTTTTACCTTACAATGAAAATGTACTAGAATAGTTAAGACAGTGAGTTTTCATTGCTGACTGTTGCGAGGAAAGAAACAGAAAGCCCACGAAAGCGAATTGTTGAGACCCTTTTCAAAGCATGATTGACCAGCTCCCAGCGACGTGTATAGATCGCTAGACGGCTACTACTTAGCCAATCATATTGCGCGTCTACCTGATAGTCGGTCAGCGGGGTTTGGTACAATGTAAGTCACGTGACCTACCTTCATTGCCACAAATTAATACTCAGCTTTATCTCCGACGACTAATCTTCAGTTATGAAAAAGTTCGCCCTGAAATAAGGTTTTATGTCAGGTTAACATACTTTATTATTTTACAGTATGCCCAGTGACCAAAAAAGGTGTCTGTGAGCCCAGTTAACAAAAAAATAACATGTAAAAACTTGGACAGATTACCACTAAGACAGTCAAAAACAAATATACTGTAGCTACCGTTTCGCACGTATTGCGGACCGGCGCCTGGTGTGTTATGTGCCAGTCACGTGTGTCAACCGTCAAAGCCCCCCCCCCCTATTGAAACCCTCTTAATATGTAATAAAAGAAAAGAATGCACTAACAAACAGCGGGATACCGTAATTCACAAACAATTACATGAGCTCTCGACACGACTACAAATAAAGAACTTTCGTTCATGTTCTTCACTAGCAGCATCAATTTTGTCCTATTACTCACAATATATAAGAAAACTTATATTTTCTGCAAGTTCATATATAGGTTGGAGTCCAAAAAAGGCTAAACCAATGTAAAATTTCTCGATAAAAGTGTTGTTTTTCTCACTGCCTTGTATATTTTACCTAAAGTATACAACTCAGTGACAAAAGCAACACTTTTATCGACTATGTCATCTCCTGACTACAGTTACTCAATTTTTAAGTGTAAACTGATTTTCTTACCTGCTTTGAAGTGCGTTTTAAAAGGAACTAGTGAACATCAAATGACATAATTAGACATTTTATCAGAAAACCTTTATAGGCGAAAAATTCTTTCTAAAATTAAAAGCAGCCATAGAGACATCATAAAAGGAAAGAACATTAAAATGTCAACTACATTGCAAACGCCGGAGGGTGAAACTAATATAAGCAACCCCACCGGCTAGGTATCAGGACACGTGAATAAAATTTATGTATGTATGTACTATGAATTTGTGATATTTCCCGTCAGAAGTCATTGTTGGCCGAGCCTGTCGGCTAGAAAAGAGTTCGGTCACAATCCACAGTGCCAATGATGGAAAGTTTAACTCAATTTCTTTTTTTAATAACACGATATCAAGGACAGGAATACAATTCCCTTATTTTCGTGATCGATGACAACGAAGTACACCTAATTTAAACAGTACTCAGTGAAATACGAGGCGTTGATTAGCTCTTCGATCTAGACTCCCATACAAGCAGAACTTGATTTGCTTCAGGCTAACAACTGATCAAATAGCACGCCTCTCTTAAAAATCCATTAAATTTCTGAAATGAATTTTCAAACTATACATGTCTTAAAATACATCTAAAAAGGGATTTTCACAGAGTGTAAACATCACTAATTTTATGTTTCTTTATGAGATATTTTCGTTGGATTGAGAATATTGTTTCTGGCAAAATTATAATCGGGCCGGAGTGTTTATCTTTAAAGATAGTTCGAACTGATGACGGTTGCGAAAAATAAATAAGATCATACAGGAACAGAATCGTTTCTTAATTTAAAGAGACGGCAATAACATGCTAGTTGCCAGTCTCCAAGGTTTCAAAAGCAAAGGCTACGAACTCTAATTTTACGAGCTTTTGTTTTTGTTTTCTTTTTTTGCTAGATTTCTATTTGGCGATTTATAGCATTTATCTTGAAGAGGAAAGATCGAGCTAAGATCTGCAAATAACAAAGCCCAACCAGCCAGCCGCTATCTGGCTCCAACTTGCCGGCAGCCGGCCAGCCGGTGCGAGCTAGTCTCATGATATCTCATTAATTTTTCAAAATATGTCACTTAAACTTTAATTTGCAGTCTATTGTAGGTAGTCTGTCGTATGATTATGTTTACTGAGTTGTTATATACACATACATCTGATACATTGTCACTCCGCCACTTCGTTTAATTCGGCCACTTTGTCTGACCGGAACAAAAGCTCTCAGTCCCTTATTTTCTTATTTAAAGAACCCGTTTAATGGACGGCCACCTCGTTAATACGGCCACGTTTTTCTGGCTCGTTAGTGACCGGATTAACGGGTTCCATTGAAATGATTTGCCCCGACCGATCTCTGAGATTGAACTAAATAAATGGTTTTATGCATGCGTGGCCGGGTGTTATTTCATGCATCGTATTAAGATATCTGAGCCCAACGAGACTACAACTCGGGTGACACGATTCTAACGGGCTTAAAATGTGAGTAGAAGGTAATTTATATTAATTAACCTCTTACTTAACCTATTACGAGGGCAATACTGGGGAATGTTGGCCCGAGGCTTTTGCAATAAGGACCGAGCGCTGCGAGGTCCGTACAAAAATAACCGAGGGCCAATATTTAGGAGTACGGCAAGATAAGTTATAGGTAGTTAATTATATGGCACACTTTTATCGAAATTTGCAAGCTTTCGAAAACAAAAAAAATACACGGATTATAATGGCCATATAGGAATATCGAAAAAGATAGAACCTCTCAGAACGGTCCAGACAACACATTTGAAAACAGAACTGATTGTAATACGATATAATCTAAGATGCGATGCTAGAACAAGTTTCGTTTTGTTGTTAGAACTTTTCAAACGAATTGCAGTGTCCTTTCTAAAACTGACTTAACGAGTCAGAAAGGCTTTTACTCCAAATAGCAACTCAGAAGAATATACGTTGCAGTTCCAGAGTAAGCTGTGATGCTGAATGTATTACTTTCAACAGGATTGGTGGTAAAGAGGCTGTAATTATTTACGTAAACACTAGCACTAGTCTATGTTCGTTTAGGTAACTCAGGTTTTCAGCTCAGCGGCCTCTCCGACAAACGTACGAGACTGCGATTGTCAGAGTTGTGTGGTCAGTTACGTTGCTAAGTAACAGGAGATATCTACTGAGCTTACTCGACTTTGTAAACATACAAATGCTAAATGTTGGGCATGCGAACACTATTTTCGACGAGAATTTATCTGTCATGAAAAAGAGAGATATAAAACTTTTCTCGTCGAAAACTGATTCGTGACATTTAGTTTGAGCGCGTTTTTACAGGGACTTCAGCATCTGCAAGCGTAATTTCTGATTTAGTGATTTCTTAATTTAATAATACGATACAGTATAATTTTATCGTGTGGAGCATCTAGTAACGACAAACTAAAGATTCGATAATTTTTTCTCATAATTATTTTGTGGAAGATTAATCACGGAGCTAGGACGAGTTTTTCAATAGATACAATTTCTTATCACAGCATGGTAACCTGGGTAACATTCTAGTTTTCTGTTTTTGTTTGCTTTTCTTGCTAACTTGCGTCCTTCCCTTCTTTAAATTTTTCCTTCTTTGGTATCTTAAGGTCCAATTCCGTATTTGTACTTTTTTTTAAAAAAAAAGGTCAGTTCAGTGGTTCCAAACACAGTTATATATATTTTATTAATACTCCTCCAAGCAGATTTTAGTTTTGGATGGATGTGATTGAAGAAAGATCAAGCTCGATTGGGGGTACACTTAATGCCGTTGCAAACCATCTGAATAGCCAGCCAAGAATGTCAGCTTGGTTATAGTTCACTGAGTTGATGGTTTAGCTTTGTAGACCAGGTATTGCTTTTTTGATTACCTGATTAGAATATACTAGATTACGGCAAATAACACCCCAAAAGCCTGTTTGAAATCGTAGTCAGTAGAGTGCTTTTCCGTAGAAATAGCATTACAAGAATGAAAGCCCAGCAAACTGAAAAACATGTTCTACTGGCTGCATGTCTTACCTTATCGTGAGCTCTGTCCCTGATCGACCCAGATAAAAACAACTTGAATCTACTCTCTGAACGGAAATTTGAAGATCGGAGGTCTAAAGAGGACCGCGCGTGTATTGGGTAACACTCTGGTACTGGCTTTTTTTAATTACACACTGCACTGATCAATCTTTGTCTAAATGGGGGGCGGCAAGTTATGAATTGGTCTCGGCGTTATGGAGGGCTGGTCTAACAATTCAATATTGTTTATAACAGGTCAAAAATCTGTCTTTACTTCAAATTAAACTTATTGCATGTTTAACTTTTGGCTTTCCACTTATCCACTAGCTCTAGTAGATAAATAAAAACACCTTTTTCTAAAGAGATTTTTTTTAATAATCAAACAAGCTTTTCTAAACAAATTTTAGGTGTTCTTGCCTATAATGAAACTTTCTTACATTGTTATTTAACTGAAAGAGGATAATTTAATGCATTCATTCGTCGTGACAAATTATTTTTATTTTATTATTTTTCTTCTCTCTGTTTCTGTTCAACGCCTTTTGAGATGAAATATTTTGCTAAACTAATGCGTCATGCAGTGTCAAACTGTTTTATTGTCTAATAAGAGCAAAACTTTTATTTGGCAGGAAATAACCAGCCGGGAGAATAACAGGGTCATGTACAACTTATATGAAAAAGATAAGAAATTCAGAAATTCTGGCTAAGAATGTCATACAGAGGGGAAAACGAAAGTGACACCCTCGTGTTATTGAATATTCACTCGTGGTCCTGAGAGTCAGACTTGGTGACACACTTAATTGATAATTTAATATTAGCTGTGGACATCTCCTTTCAAATCCAACAAGGTTGTTTGCCGTGGAAAATGAGTTTTATCGTAGATTAAAATTTGACAGGAAAAAGAAATATCCAATACAATGTTATTGAAGAAATTGCAAGATATCAAATTAGAAAATAATAAGCATCTAATTGCGCTCTCTTCCGTTTGAAATTTCTCACATCATTAAACGTAAAAAGCTCCTACACTTACAATGCGGCGTAAAATAAAATCGAGAACAAACAGTTTTGAAATCAAGGGACCAGGAGATTGGAAAGACATTCCAAGCTAATTTTTTGCATTTGCATGGACTTTTGGGGTCTGTGCCTAGAAACGCTGGGGAAACTGAGCACAAGTTTTCGGGCCCAGTTGTTGCAAGCATTGATTGCACTATCCTCCTGATACATCACTCTTCGGTGGCTGGTGTAGTTTGTTTTGTCAACACTTATCCACCGGAGAGCTATTTATACGTTAGAGAGCGTTATTCAGCCTAACAACTGAGGCCAGCACCAGGAATTTTGGGATAGTTTGTGCCTCTCGTGAGGAATCCCTTATGATTGGTCGATGGTTGTCATGGAACGTCGTCAAACAAGAGCAACAGTTACTCAAATTCAATTTTATATTAAAAGTTTTTTTATAGAGACATCGTCGAAAACCTTTTAGCACGTCGAGGAAACGAGGAATGCTAGGGTATTTTAAGCACTATAATTTCTCCGTCCAATCTGTTTCTTTGAAGCATTCAACTTGCTAAATTTGCAGCTTTCACTGCTCGTGCTGTTTAATGATTTATTTCAATCTTTTCTTACAATTTTACTTTATTTATCGCGTAGCTATGGCCATTAGAAAAGAAAAATAGTTATTACGATGCTGGATATTCTATTATCGATCCCTCATAAATTCAACTTCAAAAATTGAATGGACAAGGCAAAATGATAAACGAGATAGAACACGTTTAGTGCCTTATCTCTCTTAACACCGACTGATCAAATGCTTTTAACCCTTTCAGTGCCAAGGACGTACTTATAGATTTTACTCTGTCTAACGTCAGACGATTTTACTCGTCAAAGGGAAACCCCTTGGCACTGAAGGGGTTAAAAAACCATCTCCCTTAACCCCATCAGTGCCAAGGACGTACTTATAGATTTTACTCTGTCTAACTCCAGACGATTTTACTCGTCAAAGGGAAACCCCTTGGCACTGAAGGGGTTAAGAAGTAGGCATTTTAAAGCGTTGAGAGCGCACAATCATTACAGATGAGAGCGTAAATGAAGTGAACAGGTTGCATGTGGTTTTAAATAATTATTTTACTTTCTTCTTCTTCTTCTTCCCCGGTACAAACATTTCTTGATTCCGAAGAAGGAGGAATGCGAGAGACAGTTTAACTTTGGGAACTCAGAAAAGGTCATGCATGACACAAATGAAACTACTCAACGGGAGAGAATCAGATAATAATTTATGCCATTCAATTAGTTTTTTTTTACCTCGTCAAATTTTCACTGAAAATTGTATTGGCAAACACACTTTGTTTCGCGGAACTTGTCCAAAACGGATTTTAATATATTTTTTATCAAAATAGTAATCCTATATAGACAGGAAAAACACACGATTCTAACGAGAAATTCCGTTTCCTTGACGTATATAAAGCGCATGAACTGTTAACAAAATTAATCGATAATTATGAGTGATCCGCTTCAAAATCAAGAGAAAAGATTGACAGCATTGACGAGAATTAAGGACAACGAACAAAATTAATATCACCATTTAACGCTGGTTTTCACTATCGACGGAGTCGGAGTCATAAGAGACCTTATGACCCAGTGAAAATCGAAAATCGGAGTCCTAAGCGGAGTCATAAGCTCGACGGAATCGGAGTCGGAAGATTCAGAGCGTTTCGATTTCTTCCGATTCCGTTTACGACTCCGTCGCTTATTATCCAGTGAAAACTAGATTGCCGGAGTCGGAAGCAGAAGCGGAAGAACCAACCAATCGTAAGGCCCGGAGTTGAACATTGAGCGTTGGTTTATTCTTCCGCTTCTGCTTGCGACTCCGACAATGTAGTTTTCACTTGATGGTAAGCCACGGAGTCATAAGCATAATCAGTGTTCTGCCTCTGACTCCGTCGGTTTGATTTTCACTAGATCGTAGCACTTTACGCTTTTCATTATGACTCCAACTACGAATCACGGTTAGTGAAAAATTGTTTTAGCTATTAAGCTCTCGTATCAAAATCCGCAATACGAATTTCAAACTTTTACGAGCTATGCTAAACGACATATGCGCGTACTTGTACTACAAAACGTTTTGACTAAAATACAATGTTATCAAGATATCCAGCTACTTTATCAGCATAAAAATATAAAACAACGCTCCTCACATTTAAACTTGTAATTGCCAGGAAATGCGTTTTGTAAGCAGGAATTGGTTTCTTACGACCGCATCGTATCGTATCATTAGTAAGACACATTAAATGAAAAATTAAGCGATTAATCACGAATTGGGATGGAAAATGACAAAACAAAGACTTTAAAGTAATTTCCTTGCAATAAACTGCAAATCGAAAAAATAAACGCAATTGGAAACGTCATTAACTTCCTCCGCACTTACAAGGCGCTCTCGATCATGAGATTATACAGTTAAGGCCGGCTGTATGTTTGAAAGAAAAAGTACAACAGGAGTTTTGTTCGACAGATTCGATCATTTGAGGTATTAAAACGCCATCTGACACAACAAGTGAACCACCTCAAGTTAACCAAGAAGAACCAGGGTAGGTTGAAAGAAATGATTAAAGCCATTATGTGAGCTGATTGTGTCAGTGTTGCGGCGGGAATTTTTCCAGAAGTGCGAATGTTGCTTTTCCAAAGTTGGTATTATCTTCGAGGCTTAGTTACCACACAGTCAAGGATTAAATTTTGTAGATCTCGCTGATCTCAGCTATTAGTTAAACAATTCTCTCGCCTACATGAGGAGCCTAAGGCCTGATCAAGGCCATCTTCTGAGTTTGACGATGGGAAGGGCCGTAGCTGGTAACGGAGCCAAACAAAGGCACTTACCTCAGTCATGTCTGTTCGTTTTTGTTATCATCCAAAAAACACCTTAAATACCTGAGAAGGAAAATTTAACCATGGGGCGCTGCCTCAGTCATAATTTGTTATGGACATTGCCTCAGACTTTTTTCTGGCCACTGCCTTGCAGGCGCATTTCACAACAACGACGACAACAAAACTGTATTCCCTTTTCAATAATATACCTAAGTTTTCAAAAATAATTAAGTTAGAAACTTAAATATGATATATCAACCTTGTTGTCAAAGCTTCATATCTTCTTTTTTTACTTCTTAGTACTTGATTTTCGCGTACTTCCCGAGCTTTTTTTGTTCTCTTACAAAGCACGTGTTAGGATTGCGGGAAACAAAAAGATAGAATGAAATATCGGCGTCGACACCAATAAATGCGAGGCGTGATTTACGACTGAGAACTTTCAGTTTCTGCTTCCTGACGCAAACAAATCAAGCAATGCGTGAGACAAAAGCTATGTTATGACTCTTACTAATGGCGCAATTAATCTGCGCTTCGCACTTGCAGTCAAATTAATCACTTAATCCCCCCGTTTACTCTTTAAGTTTTTTCCTCTTTAATTTGTGATTGTTCATTTCTAGCGAAAACAATGGTCCCACAAAGAAACCTGCATTGCAAACTCGTAGATCGGTTGGACATCACTTGGTCATGAATTATGCTATGCTGTCTCATCTACAACGACTTACTTTTAATTTTACTGTTAACGTCCACGTCGTTCGCCATTACCCTCCACCCACACTCTCACGTCTTTTGACGACATTATTGTTTTTATGTCAGGCATAAATAAATCAATGCAGCTTGTGACGTTATCATTTCGCGCAGTTTCTTTCGCCGAAAGAGCGAGGTTACTAAATTCTAAAAGATTATATATAACTTTTACCTTAGGGCTTGCCTCTAGATAAGATTGAATATCAGAGAAAAGACTGGATGAATCTTGCTCCCAAGAAAATGAAGGTAAGCGAGATATATATATATATATATATATATATATATATATAAAAATCGGTTTTGGTCGACAACCTAAAAACTTGCTGGTAACTTGTCTGTGTTGCTGTCTCAATAGGGATCTGCTGTAAGTTCAGATTTAAATAATTAAAGCTTTTTTGTGTAAGGAGTTATAAAAGTTTCTGACTACCATGTTCGAGCAAAATAACGTGATCAATATTTTCTTTCAATTTAGGTTATTTCAGTGGTCAGTGTTCTCCTCTTGGTAGCTGGCGCAGTATCGGGTAATCCACTCAGCCAACCCAAGGTTTGTATAAAAGCTTATAGTGTGTCCGTTGTTGCATTGCCAAAAATACCAAAGAGATCGAGAAGATGAAGGAAAACCTGAAAATGGAAAAAAAAGACGAAAGACTTTTCTGAAAGTTTATGGGATAGTTTAACGCGCACTTAATTGTAGAACCAAGGTGTTTAACACAGCTTTTGTTCTTTGTTATAAATATGACAACTTACCCTTAACTTACGCCAATTCTTCTAATAAATATCAGCCTCTGAGACGAAAGATTTAACCTTACGATAGTCGCTACCTCCCAGAACAATTTGATGTGAAAATGGGATTAATTTTGCAGCTAGAAGCATTTCACTTATTATCCAATTTGGTTTTCATTCATTCTATCCAGGAATCAGGGGATTCAGATGACTTTCCTCAACAGAGAAGGGCAGGTGAGTAACTCTGGATTGCCCTTTCATCACCAACTTGACCCCTGAAAATTTGTTGGCTACAACTTATTGGACACAATGCTACCTTGAACTAAGCACTCTCGGTGAAACATGTTCATCGAGCAGCGACGCTAGGAAACTAATATTTTTATTGTACGGTATTCAGTCTGTAATTTACGATGTCAGCTCTGTTTTTTTCGAGTGGTGCAACGTTTTGTAATTCAGACATGCTAATCGCTTTTCTGTGGCCACTGTACTCTTTGATTGTTAAAATAACTGATATGATCTCTAGATATGTAAGCTTAACTCGTTGTTTTCATTGAAATTTTTGTATGTTGTTTTGTGCGTTTGTATAAATGAAATAAAATTTGTTTAGTTCTATCCCCCATTGATAAGCCTGGTGCTTTTGGCGAAAACAATGACGAATATGTGAAAAGTGAACTAATCAACATGACACAAGCATGGAACAAAGAAAACTCTGCGTCTCCGACAGGAATCGAACCCATGAACTTCCGAACA
Organism: Catalaphyllia jardinei; assembly: GCA_022496165.2. NCBI lineage: Eukaryota > Metazoa > Cnidaria > Anthozoa > Scleractinia > Caryophylliidae > Catalaphyllia > Catalaphyllia jardinei. The sequence goes on along the minus strand of CM042752.1, from coordinate 28,632,961 downwards.
CCGGGCGGGAGTTCTATCCACTGAGCTACCAGAGGTCATGGTTTCGATTCCCGTCAAGGACGCAGAGTTTTCTTTGTTCTACACTCGTTTCATGTTGATCAGTTCACTTTTCACATTTCATTGCCGAGCTTAAAATTTACCATCTTAATATAATAGTCATTTACCATTGACGAATATGTTTAAATAAAAAAAACGCTGCAAAAGGTCGGCGCTGAGGGGACTTAAGATAGACTAGGACCCAATCCGAACTGCTTCAACCTGTTTAGAGCCTCTGCGTTATGAATGATGATGCAAGCTTACAGCATTTATTTACCTATTTATTTTTATTTTTTTTTCATTTTTTCATTGAATTTCAAAAATATCATTATATTTTTCATTTCCTTGTCGCTTCATTCTAATGCTTTAATTTTCTTTTGTCTTTAATTTTTAGACATTGAGAATTATAAAAGTATGGGTTGTTACAGTTCTAAGAAACTGAAGAAGCTGGGAATCTTTGGTAAATCCGTTTACAAGAAGGTAAAAGCCTCGTCAGGAACGGCTGTCGATCAGTGCATTCAAATGGCATATGAAAAAGATTACGAGATCATTGGAATCCAGAAGATAGGACGAACCATTCTTTGCCGAAAAGGGAACGAAAGGCAATGGAAGTCGAATGCTGCTATTCCAACACGGAATCCAAAGAAATGCAAAGCAAATGTGGGGTCAAGAAAGTCCATCTTCGTTTACCAGCATAATCTAGGTATAATGACAATGTGTTATACATGTGTGCATTCCCAGTGTCCCCATGCATGGTTAGTGTCACGGTGCTTGTCTCCGGATCGAATGGTCGGGTTCGAGTCCTGGTCACTGAGACACATTGTGTTGTGCTCTTGGGCAAGACACTTTACTCTCTCAGTGCCTCTCTCCAGGCAGGCGTATAATGCTGGGGGTAAGCCTGTAATGGACCAGCATCCCATGGAGAGGGGCGGGGGTGTTAGGGGGGGGGGGGGAGAAGGAGGAGGAGGGGGTGTATAAATAATCGTAGTTGATTCATGCCACAAAGACCGGAACATTGGACCGGCCTGATGCGCCACTTAGCTCGTGTACAGACAACTGTTGACTAGAAATCGTTTGAAGCGTGGTGTCTGATGCATGGAAAGGTCTGGGACTGAGATTGTATAAATGGGTATTGGCGAATTTAAACCTGGAAGGTAACCCTGCGATGGACTAGCATCCCATCCAGGAGGAGAGGGGTAGAAATTCTTCTAGTCACTTCATGCAACAGATACCGGGATAATCTCCGCCCTGATACGTACCTTGGCGCGAATGCAGACCTTACCTTTTACCTAATGCATTCGTCAACAACTAAAATGTTAATGTACATTTCATCAACAGCCACGTGCAACGCCAAAAACAAGTCATACAATGACGGAGATACTATAATTTTTCATAACACTACTGATCCTATCGAGAATGCCTTGTGCACGAGCTGCCTGTGTTCTGCGGGAGATATTACCGACTGTGGTTCTTACTATTGCGACATCGGCTTGGCAGGTCCACCAATAGAAATTTGCGACAACTGGATAACTGGCGAAGAGGGAGTATGCTGCCCTCGCTGTGGTAAGAACAACAAACACTTTCCTGGAATAAGTTTAAAAGAGTATTTCTACAGGTGACTCAAGATACGCGTTATGCTTGCCGGCTTAGACTATGGAAGAAGGCAAAGGGATCGTTTGATATAAATTAAAGACAATAGATAGATGTTTTTGCATGCTTTTTGCTTTTAATCGATTTGACTAGTTATTAAATTCTAGGAATATTTTTTTGTTTTTATTCTATTGTAAATAGTATCTATTACTAATGTAGTTTTTATAAATTGCTTTTTGTATTTTTAGAGGGCCTTAAGTTCATCAGTAATGTTAGTTACTGTCACGTGTCAAATAAGTCTTTCTCTCTCAGGGAGTGATCACGCGAGTAATATCTGTAGCGCTTTTCAAAATTGTTAAAAACTATGCAAAACATTGCGAAAAAAGCCATTAAAGCGCGCGTAGTTGACGTGTAAATCGCGTGGGTATCCAATAGACCCTTCTCCAAAATGGCGGCCGAAAATTCAAATAAGTTAAAATTAAAAACGTATACCGGCAATAGAAAGAACACCGTTACTTTAGTAACCCTGCAAAGTTTCAGCATTTTAGGTGTAATATCAGCTGAGAAAATGTAAGTTGAAAATTGAAAAAAATTACAGACGTTTGTGTGATCATATGACTGGGGGTATATGCACCCCAGTAATTAGACACCCACGTGATCGCGCGCCGATTACGCGACAAATAGGCGCGCGGAGAATTAAGATTATAGATACGATTATTATTGTTGTTATCATGATTTTAGCGTGTTCGAACAATAATGACACCTGGATTAAGCATGCAAGTTCCGGTAACTGCTACGAGTGCTCATGTGAAGATTCTACTGTACGCTGTTCCTCTGCGATCTTCTGTGCAACTGGCTGCCCAGGGATCACTGTTCCGGTTCCGGGAAAATGCTGTCCTAAATGCGCGCCAAGTTAGTATCAGAGTGCAGCAACAAGTAGGCCTGTAGCTAGCTTGTAAATCAATCTCCATAAACTGAAAGAAGTTAGTCGATGAATAAGGACAGTTCAATTTACAAATGATATTGTTCATAGTTAACTTAGTCCGATAAGAACACCTTTTTTCTTGTGAGTGTCTCTGATATAATCTGATATAGTAACAGGGCGCACGATGTCTTAGCGATAATGAGACAGATTAATATTATGTCAATGTATTTATTAAAATATTATCACTCTGCCTTGAACTCTACGCAGCAACCCCACGCGTATTCACGATCCTGCCGACCACGACAATAGCACCTGCATCCTTCCCTTTCCCTTTCCCATTCAAGAGGGGGATGATATCACTTGACGATGGTGCGGAGCAAGACGACACGGAGAAGTAAGAACCAAGTGACTAGAGAACAGAGAAGGTAAGTGATAACTGCCCTGCAAGAACCACACATACTGGTTCCTCAACAGCTTTTCTTTCACGTCTTCTACTGCAATTGTCACCGAAAATTCCCATCAGCTTGTCGTGCGCATATGGAGTTATGGGAAGAATAAAAGTTTAACAAAGTCTATGAATTAGATTCCGCGCTTAAATCAAATGTCGAACTTCAGTAGTAATAAAATGCGACGTTTAAACTAGCCCTAAGGAGAATTAAATTTATATCTATTTGAAGAAAATTGTTGAAATTTCAGGGAGTCGTACGAATAATTTAGATTGGCAACTTAATGGTTATTATTGGTGTTTTCGTAATTTAGGTTTGTTGGCTTGTTAGAATCGTTGGGGTCTGACTTATTGACAGCGTGGTTTGAAAAGTTTAACCTAAGTTTTCAACTTCGCTGTTTGTAGTCTGTGTCAATCTTCTCCATTTTAAACCATCCTTGTTCCTTTTATAGTTTATTATTATCTCTTCAGTGTTTTTCTATCTCTGTAAAGTATGATTTTCAGGTTTCCTTCACGGTAATTTTGTTGATGGTCAAAATAAACTAAAACATCATACCTTGACTTTGCTCATTTAAACAGGTAGCTATATAGACTGGACCTGGCCTGATAAAGAGACAGTAAGGTTCTTACTATCCAAATTCACTCGGTTGGGTGCAAAAAATGTGCAACTGGTGTTTTCTTGTTTCTATTTTGACACATTTACCTGAAATTCTCAAACTCATTAATAATTCATTAAGTTAGAACAAAAGAAATCACAAGCGTGAAGGAGCTTTGGATACCCGGTCTTAATTAGCATAGATTTTGACGATTTTACTTCTCCGTTTACTCCTTAGTTTTTGCTTCGATTGAGAAGATATATCAAACACTCGAGACAGCATTTTATCGGCTATCCAAACACCTCGAATTTCGTCAAAAATACTCCGCTGCGCGTCGTATTTTCAACTCTCTTCTCGGTGTTTGGATATCCCGATGAAACACTGTCTCTCGTGTTTGATATATTACGTCTCGTCAAGAAACATGATATATCGAATGTAGCCTATTGACTGTTGCAGAGCAAAAATATTGCAGATATTGACGGATCGGATAGATGAACAAGCACACTTGCTGAAGTGGTTCGTTCAGTGCTATCCAATATTGTATGATAAAAGCATGGAGGAATATAAAGACCAAAGAATTGTCTCCTGCTCCATGTTTCACGCACCTAGGCTTATGTCCTTTTATCGATTTTCACATTACCAATATACAAGTGATTGTGTCGTTATATGTTGCTATTGTGAATTAAGCTTAGACCGAAGATCTAATAAGCGTACAAAACAATAGTTGTGCACGTGCGTTATAAATCTTTGTACATTTCTATGCCGTCCTCTGCAAAACAACAACGTGAAATGACCAAGTTCTGCGTTGTCTGGAGAACGTGAACCACAATGGCTAATTTTTATATTCCTTATGCAATATCTATCGCGGTGTCCCACTGTGAACCAAAACGGCTAAATTTTTTAGTTTTACTTCAGATTTATCGCTGTGTCCTAGATTCAGTTTAGTTTTAGTTCTACGGCAATAAACAAAGTAAACGACTTGAGAGTAATATAAATATATTTCAGTTTTGATCGACATTGTCCTCGGCGTTCGGCGTTGTCTTGGTTACTCCCTATTGTTGATTGAGCAACACTTCAAACTGAACTGTTTAGTAACGTACAGTCTGTTTCATGTTCTCTCTTTTCTTTTGTCTTAGCTTAACATAATTGTTCAGAAGGATTTAAAGATGCAGATTTATTTGACGAAAGGAAGAGATCGAGGTCTCGACACGTCGCCAGCATTGGAAAAGCGCATAATTTGTTGACTGAGTTCATGATTTGAAAGCTTGTTTGTTAAATGAAATCGTTACAATAAATGGAGGTTTCACTGCTTTTCTTTTGTTTCGTGTTGTCATTTTGTTAAGAAAAACTTGTGCTCTGACTCATTATTTAGATGAAATGAAGAGGAATGATAGCAATAAACTTCAACAACCGTCTTTAACAGAAAAACATCCGAGAGGTACTAGGGCATGGAAGGATTTTGCATATCTTGGAAATCTAAAGGCATGGTTACACCAGGAACATTGTTGCTGAAACACTGTTGCGGAGGCAAATGTTTCCCAGTTTAGCCACGCGGGAAACATGTTCTGAAATTATATTATAATGCGCATGAGTCAATGACTCTAGCCACCGGGGCAGCAAAACATTTTGTTTGTTTCCCGCTAATTTAGTCACCTTGGGAGAAAAATAAGTGCTGCTTATTTGAAAGGCTTTTCAAAATAAAGAAGAATGGCGTTTTCCTTTTTAGAATATCTTCTTCCGTTTTAAAAGAGATTTACATCTATGGATTGTGCAAATGAGGAAAGTGATGATCTCTGGAAAAATTGCAGCGTTGCTCCTCAATTAAAAATCTTGGGGTCAGAAATGTAAATCACAAAAGAAACAAATGTAAAATTCAATGAGTTTCTTTTTCCAACATGCGTTTTATTGTCATGTTTGTTACTGCAGTTTGTGTTATTTCTTATAAAATGATACCGTTATGCCGTTACCATCGCAACACTCTTGGAACCAGTCTCTCCCTCTCTCTCTACCAGAGATTTCCGTTGATCTCCTACTTTCGTAGGGCTGATTAATTTGAAAGACAGTAGCAGTAGCAAGCAAACATATGAACGTACCAAGGTCTACCAAGCACAACTTGTATACAGCTGAAAAAATAAATAATTATCAGACATAGAGTAATAAATATCAGAATTACGTTACAGAAAGCCTGAATTGGAGAGTAAAATTGATACCAAAATTGAGAGAATGCGTCCATTTGGCCGAAGAATAATAACTGACCGGAAGAAACGAGGCGGTTTGTATCGTGTACAAAAACAAACAAACAAACAAAACTTTTTTTTAACAAAAATCATGAACCAAGGACTCGTTCTCTGGAAACCGGAAAAAAGGCAAAATCAGACATTTGACGAGATATTTTTAATATCAGCTAGGGCCCAGTTCAAAAGCCAAACTTTTCGTAATCAGCCGAACCTAATTCGAATTTGAACTGACCCAGATTATCTGAGGCGAAGTGCGCCTTTTGACTCAAACGTCGAACTTAACTCGCCGAACTTAATTTAGTCTGAGCAAAACACATCTGAAAGACAGTGTAAGCTACTTTGTTAAATACATTATACTAATTTATGGATTACGCTCGGTACATGAAAAGATAATTTAATTTGGTTGTATAAAAAACCAATTCACATTATCAACCCAGTTGATAAAACCCAATTATCTTGGAATACTCCTCACCGACGCAGCACTACAGTTTCTTTAGAAACTCACACCCTTTCGGTACATGAAAAGTTCGACGTGAACGAGGCGGGAAATACAGCTGAGCCGTTCCAAATTCAAATAGACGTTCTTAACTGATTCGGACGCAGACCCATCTATGTTCTTAATTCCACGCATTATATTCAGCTCATGATAAGTTCGACATCTGAACTGACCCCAAGACTGGTTACAGCCATGCTGCGAAAACTGCCAGAAGGTCAAATTAAACAGTTCGGTTTGAAGGTAATGGACAACAGCTGCTGAATATGGTTTAATTTGCTCAAACATCATTTCATTAATAGCAAATTAAAGTATTATCAGTAATAATCGGGCACTTTGTCTATGGCTGCCGCGCTCAATAAAGTCAATTCTGAAAACTATTGCCAACCACCTCTGAATTTAAAAATTCCATTTAACCTCTAATTCACAGAGCTGGTCGAAAACTTCAAGCAAGAGAAATTATAGCAATGGCGAACTCATCTTTCCTTTGTTGATCATTTCCTTTTCTAACTTCATGTGATACCAACTGGAGAGTATATACTGATATATCTTTGCATGAGTGGTCCATACGAGTAGAAAAGAAATTAAGATAAGCTGTTAAAAACTGGAGAAAAAATGATCCAAGAAATAATAAAAACATCTGAATATGAATGTTATGATGATTCAGTTATTTGACATGAAAGAAGGGAGTTTTTCTCTGCTGGAGAATTAAGCTCCACAGTGTGGTGCCCTGATAGTATATAAGGTTTTTATATCAGGTAATTCAGAACTTAGCTCAGTAATAAGTCACTATGGTATTTGTGGTTTTGACTCACGCAGTTACCAGTAGAAATCGAATTAGATTTTACTGAATACTTGCCGTGTGTGAGTTGCAGCCAATAGAATTTGAACAATTCAACCTCACTAAAGTAAGCTGGCATAATAAAGGAATTTTTTTAAACTCCATTAGGCTTCGCAACTTTAAAAACTTTAAAAAATTGGTTTACTTGCCTTACTGGCCCTTTTCCCTTCAGTCATTTCTTCATTTTTTCCCCAAAATAAAAGGGAGATGGGGGGGGGGGGGGGGTGAGCCCCTTCCCTAGATTAGCCACTGCAAACGCCGTTGATTATATGATTGGCTTTAACATCACAAAGATGGAGATTTCCCCAAAGTCAAAGAAAAATCAACGTTTTATTGATACATCTCCTGTAAAACTTAATGCCCGACTTTCAAATTAATGCAGGGCTAGCCAGTTGCAGTTCACAAATTTCCCGGCTCACGAGCTCAAACTTTAGTAATTCAGTAAATTTGGCGATTTGCAATAATAGCGAAGATATCAAATGAATAATTTAAAACGATAGCTTTTTACGCAGACGTTTCCGTTTGGTCATTTCAGTATGAAATTTATTACGGATGTCATGGCGGAAAACGGCGTGAAAAGTGTCTATATATATAAAGTCGACACCATCAGATAAGTTAATTCGGTAGACATATAGTACTGCGTTTGATATGGGGCTCAAAAAGGGGCGGAAATTAAACAGCGTGTTCTAATCTAAAAGCAAGAACACAATCGTGAATGATATAACCAGGGCACATGCATTTTAAATGCAGAAACGCTTGTCAACAATTAACAGTACCGTCAGAGGAAGAAAAATAGATCGCGGCGTTTACATTTACTAAATTTAAACTGCTAAATTCCAAACTTTAAAAGGAACTATCGACCAGTACCGGACAATAAAATTTTACATTATCCCTCACCGTTAATTTTTAGCCGCAAGCTTAGCCCTTGAACCAAGGGCCATGGGGTGGGTGGCGCCTAAGAGGATTAATATGTACCCTCTCCAGGTCTTCGAGTTACCACGTTGCTTTGACTGTTTTTGATTAATTCTCCGACGCTCCGTTCTCAGTCTTAAGATGTGAATATTATATAATTGCCTTCGCTTAATTTCTGCACAGTTCCGATCCGATTCAACGTATATTTGGTTTTTGAATCTGACTAGGAACTGAACAATCAAACAGAACGGTATTGTTACATATGAATGTTGTGCCGCGTAGCACTATGAACAGAAATGATGTAACAGAAAATTAACTCTGAAGTGTAAATTTTAGTGCTAACTTAACCCATGAATAACCCACTGGGCGTTAGCCCTAGTAAAGGGAATCAGGGAACCAAATGAGGTAAAGAAAAAATCTTTTGACCTCGGTGGGAATCGAACCCACGACCTCCGGATTTGATCTACCGTCACCCTGCCGACTGAGCTACGAGGTCGGACAGAGAAAGTCGGGGTCGATTTAGATGGTGAATCGCGGCGAAGAGAAAGTAAGGGTACATATGAATGTTTCAAATTCATGGGTTACAGTAGCACTAAAATTTACACTTCAGAGTTAATTCTCTGTTACATCACAACGGTATTGTGTCTGTTTCGGGATACATTGGGCGCGTGCCTCAGCGCTTTATTTCCAGTTTTGTTAGCTAGTTATCATAGAAAAACAAAAGAATTCAGCACACTCTTAAATGGTAAAAGAAAGTTCATTTAAATAATACATTTTGCGATGTTGATATATTACATTTTTTATCAACATGAAAAACGACCCGACCAGTAGAATTAAATTTTGTATTATCTTGAATGGCCCTGGCTAATTAATTTTCTAAACTTCACCATCGCAATGTTTTGACTGTATTCCTGCTCTTACACTTCCCACGAGCTTCAGAGATAGTCGAAAAAATTAAAATGTTTCATTTCTTCCAATTCCAGTTATGACTGCGTCGCATAAGATCCAGTAAAAACTAGATTGTCGGAGTCGGAAGCAGAAGCGGACGAACCAACCAACAAAACGTGTCCTATTGTTCTCTCTTCTGCTCATTGTACGAATTTATAAATAAATAAATAAATAAATAAATAATAAAACGAGTATTGTGATTGGTTTATTCTTCAGCTTCTGCTTCCGACTCCGACAATTTAGTTTTTAATAGATCGTAAGCGACGGAGACATCAGCGGATGTGGTGTTCCGCTCCCCACCCTGTCAGGTTTTTTGTATCAATCCACGCTTCTGATTACGAATCCATCGCAAGTGAAAACCAGCCTTTACCCTTTGCGTACCAAGTGGAAAATTTCTCGCAAATCGAGAAGCCGCGATCTCACGGTAGGTGTGCTACTCTCTTTTTCTAAATAACTAAAGATTATCTATTTTTAAACCCAGTCTGGGTATTCTTATTTTTCTACCGACTCAAGGCTGAGAATATTCTTGTCTATGGTCTTAGATTTGCGAGTAAATTGTATGTATTGAAATAAACGATTACAAAATGACTGTGAACTGAACTATCAAACAGAACTGTAATGTGTCTGTTTCGTGATATATTGGATGCGTGCTTCATCGCCTTACTTTATACATACTTTACATCGTTTTGTTGGCGAGAAAAACGAAAGAAGTCACCGCACTTTTTCATGGTAAAAGAAAATTCATTTAAACACATTTTGCGACGTTGGTGTATTTAATTTCCATCCACAGGCAAAACATTGACCCGCCCAGTAGAATTTAAATTTGTATTATCCTTAATGGCTGTGGCCTAAATAAGGTGATTCCCGAGTAAAAGAACCCACCATAGATTTCCGATGAAACTTGATATGTTGTTGTTACAAGACATGAAGATTTTAAAAACGTAATAAAAAGAGGGGGTCACCGGACTTGTATTCACACACAATGCTGCCAGATACGGTTATTAAGGTGACTTTTGGTGATCTCCGTGCGTAACAAATAAGCACGATTATTTTCCAATGCAGCGTTTTATATCACACAGAGTTCGACTTTCTTTGATTGTTTATTCATCCACGTCCCACGTCCCTGCATTATTATTTTTATCCTTTAAAGGAAACATAATTTGGACTTGGTCTGTGGTGCCCGTTACGTCTCTATCTGTAGCACTTATTTCATTTGCCAAAAAGTACGTAGCCATAGATTTCTGCCAATTTTTTTCTCAGTTATTGTTGATATTGTTCTCATTGAATTTATAAAATAAAAAGTGGGGGTCACCGTGCTCGTTTTAGAGAAAAGAAGCTTTTATCTCGCTATCGAGGTTAGTTTGAGGGAAATCTCTTACGTTTTGTACGCGCCTGCTGATAACGCGAAAATCGTGCGCAGTAGGAATGCGCAATGCAAAACTAGGGAATCACCTTAATTTTCTAAATTTCCACATGCATGTCAATGTCTTGATTATATCTGGCCTTACGCTTCCCACGAGCCTCAGGGACACTTAAATTGAGTAGATGAGGTACAGTTATAGAAAGGGAAACAAAACTCACTTTTTTCTTAAGCCCAATTAGTGTTCATTTTCAACCTCACTAACGTAAGCTTTCTTTAAAGAAGAAATTCTATAAACATTACGCTACACACCTTAACAAACTTTATTCCAAGGGCTTTATTATAACATCAGGCTTCAAACACCATTAATTATGTGATTGGCTAAGATGGAGATTCCTCCTAGTCAAAGAAAGACCTACGTTGTGTTGATGAATTGTCTGTAACAATAAATCCCTTAGTACAGAGAGCCACTTTGCTGTTCACAACTTAATCACAAGCCCAAACTTTAGAATTTCAATTTTAACAGCGAAGATGTAAACTGAATAATTCAAAGCGATAGCCTTCTACGCGAACGTTTCGTTCACCTGAAGTGAACACGAACACGTTGGTAATTATTGGTCATTTCAGATACTATCCGATTTTGTCTAATCTCGTTATTGACACTTTAGGCGCCGTTTTCGTACAACGGATGTTATACAAAAACGGCGCAAAACTGACGACAAGTCAGTCGAAGTCATCAGATAAGTTAATTCGATAAAAATTTAGTCTGAGTTTGTCGTGAAGAATTGAACATAACCAGGGAATACGCATTATAAAAAGGAAAACACTTTAAAACAGCGACAATTAACAATTAAGTCAGCGGAAGGAAACCAGATCTGGACGTTTGCGTTTTAACTAACTTTTAACTGCTAAATTCCAAACTTAAAAAGGAACTATTGACCGGGTGATAAAGTTTTACGTTACCCGGGGCACTGTTAGTGTTTCGTTCCAAGCTTGAGCACGCGAACCAAAGACAATATCTTTAGATTACCATGTGCTCTCCGCTTAATTTCTGCAAAGATCCGACTTGATTCAAAGGACGTTGAATCTGAATAGGAGCTGAACTTTTAAACAGGAGTGTATTGCGTCTGATTCGTGATACACTGCGAAAAAATTCAGCACACCTATCGATGGTAAAAGAAGTTTATTTAAATACATTTTGCGATGCTGATCTATTTAATCTTCCATCAACAAGAAAAACAACGGCACGCCCAGTAGAATTAGAATTTGCATTATCCTGATTAATTTCCTAAACTTCCCTTCTCATTGTTTTGACTATATTCCTGCCCTTGCGCTTCCCACGAGCTTCAGGGATATTTTAAGCTCTATATAGACTGATTGTCTGAAATGATCAGCAGTTCCCATGTTGATGCCTAGTTACTGATAAAACCTTTGATATAGGCAGACTGATAACAGCGAAAGATCAGAGTACTGTTGTGAGTTCTTATTTCGTTCCCTTGTGAATTCCTTTGCTTGTTTATTGGGGAGCAGGCATGGCGTAGTCGTGGGAGCGTCCCCGCCCCCCCCGTCCCCCCCCCCCCACAATGTGTGCACGTGGCCTGGGTTCGACTCCGGCCAGATGCCATATGTGGGTTGAATTTGTTGTTAATTCTCGTCCTTGTTCCAAGGGTTTTTTTCCAGCTTCTCCGGTTTTTTCCCTCCAAAATAAACATCTCCAAATTCCAATTCGACTGACCAGAATAGAGGACTCTTATGAAAACCAGCTAGGGCCGATGTGGCTTCGTCTCTAATTGTTATAATTTTTAAAATGTTTTTGTGACGTTAATAATCATTGGTACTGAGTTACATAGCCACGTTGAAGTTCATTAACATTAAAATATCGCATTAGTCAACAAATCGTGTGGTGTGGCGGCGTCTCTACCTCGAAAATATATTTCCTTTTCAGTATCACAAGGCTATCCGCGATTAGCAGTCCACTTCGTAGTTTTATTGTGTAATATGCCGTTAACGAGAGTTTTAGTCGATAATTCCCCATTTCGTACAAGGCAACAGATGAGGAAACAAAAAACAAGTATTATTGAGATATATGCCCCGGGGGGTACTCCCCGAAAAATTGGGTGGAGTTGTGTGGCCCGCTTTCCAAAGCCCCTACCCCATTTATGATCAAAATCTGCGATATTCTCTTCCCTGATCTCTACCCTATTTATAACCTGACCAAAAATTCGAAACCCTATTCATGACCTGACCCTTTCATCAAAATCTTGTTTCAGACCTGCGTTATAATTAGTTCCCTAGTTCAGAAAAATGTTAAATTACCGTAAACATAATTTGTGAAGGGCTTTCGTTGATTTTCTTTTCGATAATGAAAAAACGTACCCATATCAAAGCTAGAGTACAAAAGCCATACCCTATTTATGACCAAAATGGCTGAAAAACCATACCCTTTGGGGCCGCACATACCTATATAGCACATATAAGGGAGTACTCCCCACCCCCCGGGATATATGTCTGGGGCCTGAAAAAGGTGCCTCGACTCCTTTCAGGCGGAACCACTCTGTATAGGGGGTAGCCCCCCGGGGGTCGAATTTTACGAAACTTCCCATAAACTTAAAAATGGGTAATTTAACGCCGTCAAAAACTCTTTTTCTTAGGCCATCGTAGCTTGATTAAGAAAATAACACAAACAGCGGTGATAAACATTGTATTCCAACGCATTTTTATATAGAACTTAACGTTTCGTATGCTAGTCAACATACATTTTCAAAAGTGACGGTTACAATTTTTTGAAATTTATATATATATCGTAAACATAAGAGGTCTGGAACATAGACTGAGAAATATGATCTGCAGCAGTACGTGTATAAACATAATGAGGAGTAACAGCTAAAACAGCAACAACTTCGCACTACTAATACTGACATTAAGGGAAGGCTTTAGCTCTTGAATGAACAAAGTCTCTTTAATTTTGCAGTGAAAGTCAGTTTTTCCGGACGCTAAAATGTCAAAATGATCCCATTTAATGTCGTGACCAGTGGTTTTCACATGATCAGCAATGGCTGATGAATGGTCACTTTTGGCGAGGGCCTTGAAATGTTCTGTTTTTCTGTCATGGAGTCTTCGTTTTGTTTTGCCAATGTAGAATTCATCACAGTTCCAGCAAACAATTTAAAACATAGACGAGCTGTGGCTAAACTACGATCAGGCAACCACAGTCTCAGAATCGAATCGGGGCGACACTGTACCTAAATTACCTGAATGTCTAAGAATTTGTCAACACTGCCACTCTAACCAAATTGAGAACGAAAATCATTTCTTATTTCATTGTGATCGTTATAAAACTATTAGACAACAAATAACAAGTGACATTGTACTTAAATATCCGTTATTTAATCTTTTTAACGATACTGAAAAAACTATATTCTTGTTCAATAATGCTGATTCTTTCATTTGTAAGAAACTAGGTTACTTCATATATGAAGCATTGCATATAAGGGAAACATGTAATTTTATTTAATTTAAAGTGATTTGTGTTGTATTTTAGGTAATACCATCTATACATGGGAATACCAATAAATTGTTGTTGTTGATGTTGAGTAGAAATTGTATACGCAGGATTTCAGACGTTTCGTGACTTGGTCACTGTGAAGACCTAAGTAGGGTAACACAATTAAGATATCTTTTTTGGGAACTGTAGCTTGAACAGGAGGTTTGTTTTTATAACAATAACACATAACAGCTGAGATGTAAAATGCATAGCTTAATAATTAAAGAACGCTTCCGTTCATCTCAGGCGAAAACGGACATCTTTAACATAAAATTGATAATCCGTAAAACCAAGCTAAAGACAATGCCGAGTTAAAAAACATTAGCACTGCGATTAGCTTTCTGACGGAGGATGCGCGAAAAGCAGACATCATAAATTTATATCACTAAAGAAAATTATTGCAACTGATCTATCTGCGGTTTCTTATTAAGCAAAATCACCTTAGGCGAGGTGTTCAATTAAGCTTAAAAACTAATTTCAAATTGAGCAAAGATCTCCTAGGGCGTGTTGATCAATTAAAGTGCCCAAAAATTGATTTGCTCTAGACTATCAATTTACATTGAGACAAAGCTTCAGCTTATACAGGCTTCACAGTGTTTGAATTCAATAAATTCAAGTTGTTTTCAGGGAGTTTAGAGCTGCGGAAGTCACCCTCCAGTCAACTATCAAAGGTAAGTTGTTCCAGAATACCTGTTCCTCTAGAAAAAAAATACCAATTTTTCCCAAGTTAAAAAAAAAATTCTCAAGTTAGTCGTTTCTAATCCTTCTTAATTTTTCTTAGTCGTACGTAACCTTAAATTTGGCTTCGGTTTGAATAGAACGTGTTTGGAGTTATAATTTTATTCCTTATTATCATGGTGATTTGTAGACAATTTTTATTGGAAAGTAATCTTGTACACAGCCAACTTTCCATCAGTTATTTTTTATTGTTTAAACGGCACAATTCAAATTTTAAAATGAAAAAAATATACATTGACTGAATCAACAAGTAAAGCTCAACTGCATGAAATAAGTGAAGATTTGTGCAAGGAAATGATTGATTTCAGACCAACTCTTGATAAAACTTACCTAGAAGGCTGATCTTTATTGTAATTCAAAGTGAAAAGACTGAAAAATATAGTAGTTGCTAGAAAAAGGTATCTACGGGTTGTAAGTTAGACTGTATCGGTTTTATTTTAATAAAAGTGCGCCCTTTGAATGCGTACACAAATTTTAAATCGTAATATAACTGCAACGTTACTCGTAAATGTATGCTATTTTTTGATGCAACGATGGAAAAAATTGTGCAAAATGATAATGATAATGATAGCAATCAGCCCTATATTCTGTGGTTCGAAGATGCTAATTACGCTTAAAATGTCCTAAAAGCGTTTAAGACTTTAATCCCATTATCTGGAGCTTATAACTGTATTTTTGAAAAAAACATTTTGTATTGCCAGATTCAAACAGGATCAATTACCACTTGTAATTCTACACTTGTTTTGCTGGTTTAAGGTGATTCCTCAGAAATTAAATTTACCGATGAATTTCTTTTAAAATTTCCCTGAATGATCTTTACCAAGCACTGTTTCGAAAAACACAATAAAAATGATGGGTCACCATTCTCGCTTAAGAGATGTGACGGGCCAATCTTATCCAATTTATGGCTGTACTCGTGCTAATCACGCGCGTTATTCATCGGCCCAAGTTATATTTTGCGGAAGCTTGAAGCATAGAAAGTGTCGAGCATATAGAACAATATCATATGAAAGTTGTCGAAAAATCACACCATTTAAAACGACGTGGACGTAAAGCGTTCGCATACTCGTTGTTTTCGCGGTCATAATTTGCATTCCAGAGTACTCGTTTTTTGCACGTTTTCACCTATATCTTTTTTTTCTTCCGATAAAAAAAATTTAAACTTTTTTAAATTAAAGAAAATAATATGTACACTATTATTAAGCAATAAAAAATATAGGTCACCATGCTCGTTTAAAAGAAAAAGAACATTTATTTTGCTATCGAGCTTAGCTTGAGGGAAATTTCTTTTGTTGTGTACGTGCACGAGCTCATTTGCGCGCACTGATGACGCGAAAATCGTGCGCAGTAGGGATGCGCAATGCAATACTGAGGAATCACCTTAATAGGGAGCATAAACAACAACGACGATGCCGCCGCCGAGAACGACTCCTGGTAGAAAATTTATATTTTACAAGCGAAACTGATTCGCGATTGTCTAGAACTGTTCGGTACACCAACAGCTCTAAAATCATGCCTAGGCTAAATATGCAATGACATCGTCCAATTTCAAATGGAAATACCAAAAATTAGCAATCGTCGTCCACGTTCGGTAGATGACGCAGAACTTGGTCATTTCACATTAGGGAGCTTAAGCACGCGCGTTTTTGAGACGCGGACGGCAACCGGAAGTGAGCTATTTTCACTTTTAACTTGCCCTCACACAACCACATTCACATTGCTAAGTATCTTTTCTCCAATAGAAATTAGCAGTATAAAAATCTGGGAGACAGTACGGTCCTGGCACGCGAAATGCTCTCTTCCGGTTGCCGTCCGCGTCTCAAAAACGTGCGTGCTTAAGCTCCCTATTGTTGTTTTGTAGACGACGGCAAAGAAATGTACAAAGATTTATAACGCACGTGCACAGCTATTGTTTTGCTCATTAAACCTTTTGTTTGGTGACGTTCTCATTGCCGTCGTCGTCGTCGTGGTTTAAGTTACCTTAAGGCCCCGTCCATGCACACTAATCCGTTTTCAAACAAAAACGGAGCTGTTTTGCTCCGTTTTCAAAAAGATTTGTGTCCACACTTATCGTTTTCGTATCGTTTTCGCCCGTCCACACTACAACGCCGTATCCGTTTTGAAAACGCTTTTATACCCTCAGGACGCATGCTCAAATGAACTCGACGCATGCGCATTTCAATATATCGACCCGCGAAATTGGTGCCATTTTGGATACTCACAGTCGAGTGGTCTGACGCCCGGTCGTGTCTTATTTGATGACGTCACTGTTTTCAGATAGCATCGTTTTCTCCGTCCACACTAGAAAACAGCGTTTTCAAAAAGCATCGTTTTCAAATCGCTCCACTCTGGAGAGCGATTTCGAATGGCTCCGTTTTCGGTGATCGTTTTCGGCGTTGTAGTGTGGACGATAGTCGTATCCGGAGCAAAACAGCTCCGTTTTCGTTTGAAAACGGATTAGTGTGGACGGGGCCTAAAACTGCTCACAATCAATTAAGGAATAAAACTTGAGCGACGGACAAAACTGACATATTACCATAAAAAGCCAGATGTAATCAAAAAAGATGATAACAAACTTTATACCAAAAAAATGATCTCGGGGCGGGTGGGATTTGGATCCAGAGGATCAATTGGTTGTGTTAAAACTCGCGTAAAGAATAGCCTGCGAAAACAGCCGTCCTTCGCGGGCCTGGAGCGAAGAAGGACGGCTGTTTTCGCAGGCTACTTAAAGAAAGATATACCTCTTATACTTTTCAATGTCTCCAGTGCCTGAGAGAGGATTTAATTAAGGTTGTAAAACGAGAAGTAGTTCACAGAATGAAATTGGATAACAACCAAATGAACTGATAGCTTAATTAATGTCAACTTTTTCTTTCTGCAGATGTTTCTAGCTGTCGGTTTCTTGCTCCTCGGAGTGGGAATGGTATCGAGTAATCCCCACGTAAAGCAGGTAATAACGTGAATAAATTGAGTGGGCTCTCCTCAAAGAGAGAAGTCCAAATTTAAGCCCCGGCCGGTAAAATTATGCTGTGCTCTTGGGCAAAGCACACTTTCACTGTTCCCAAGTGTGTAAATAGGTACCGGCGAATTTAAACCTGGGGATATTTCTGCGATAGACTGTCCATCTTAGGCGAGTCGAATTACCCTTATCATTTTATGATACCGAAACCGGAGATCGGTGTAATGGGCCTCTTGGCACGTACGCAGAATCTTATCTTGCACTGGAAAAAGAGCTTATATTTTCAAGTTCCAAAACGTCACACAAATTAGGTTTAATGAACAGCAGTCTGACCAACACGAACCACGCCTAATTTTTCGTATTTTCATTTGGAATATAGCGCTGACGTTGCATTTTTTTTTCGCTGGTGAACATTAATAATTCATCTTTGTCTAGGCGTCGGCGTCGGAGTCATCCTCGTATATAGTTGGTCATAATCTTCTCATATCCTACAAGCGCGACTGGAATAATTTTTCATTAAAAATTGCTCCCAAAATCTAGAAAACAAAATTCTTAAACTCTTTGATAATACATTAAGATTTCACCTTTGCAATCAAATCCATGACGGTCTTATCTTTTATGATTAGCATAGATTTTTTTGCGATTGCAATTCTACATTTCCTCTCTAGTTTTAGTTTCCATTGAGATCTATCAACACTCAAGGCAGCGTTTGAGCACTGACATTTCTAAACACCTCGAAGTCAGATAAAAATATTTTTATTTTTTCAACTCTCTTGTCGGTTTTGGAAAATCTAACACGAGTCTTTCTTGCTTTCATTTGGAATGGTAATGGGACTGAGTGGAGTCCAATTTGGTCTTTTTAACAAATTTACGTCATGAATTTCGTCATAACATTGTCAAAGTAGCTAGGGATCCACGAGGTGATAGCCGAGTGGAGCCGCAGACTACTTTGACAATGTTATGACGAAATTCATTGTCAATAACAGGACAGACGTGATTGGTTGATTTAAACTGCAACTTTGAAGGTGATTGGCTTATTGAACTGTCCGATAACAAACTGTCCGATTAACAACTTGGAAAGTGAATTAGTGGAAAATAGGACTTTCTTAAACCAACCACAATCGAGGAAATTGTATTTTTTATCATTATATATAAATAAATTTAAAAAGTCAAAAAATTAAGCGTAGGCTGACTATATTTGTAGAGCATGGTCTAATCATTCATGTACCATGATGGCTAATGCATTATCTTATGATTCAGATTTTAATAAATGTATATCGCATTTTAAATGGTATAATTAACAATTATTCCATGAGCGCGCGTTGGATATGAGATGATAGATAACCAACGAGGCCTGTAGCGTCGAGTTGGCTATAATCATCTCATATCCAATAAGCGCGGGTGGAATAATTGTTTTATTAAAACGCCCACAAAATATAGAAAACTAGACTACAATAAAAATAAAAAGGCCCAAAAAATCACACGTATGCTTGCCATGTTTGTAGATCATGGTATAATGGCTCATAACCCATGATTGCTAAGCCAATGAAAACTCTCGAATTGCATTATCCAATGATCCAGTTTTTAATAAATATGCATTATATTTCATTAACAGCAGCCAGTAAAGCCGCAGTCCTTTTTCCGGATACCCGAAGAACCACGTAAGAAATAGATAAGTACTTGAATATGCACAGTAGGGATTGGCGCTGACTGACTGACTGGCTGGCCGGCTGACCGGCTGACCGGCCGACCGGCCGACCGGCCGAAAGCACGAGCGCACGAAGGCACGAACGCAAGGACTGAAAAATAAATGAATATCTCGACTAATTACAGGATGCAAGGAAATAATGGACCCTAATGATACATGGCTGAAGCACAAAAACACCATCTGCTTTATCTGTGCATGTATCGATCGCGATGCACACTGTAGAAGTGTTAATGTAGAGTGCCCTTTAACACTGAGTTGTCCAGATCCTGTGATACCACCCGTAGAGGAATGCAAGTGTCCACATTGCAGTACTGGTAAGATACTTGTAAGGTTTTGTTTATTTGTTTGTTTGATGTTGTTGATTTAACTTTCAAAGTTGAAATAAGTAGCTTGAGCTAAAGCGAACTAAAAACAAACTCTGAATGCAATGCAATGCAATGCAATGTTCACTGAATCTACGAGGTTTGGGTATAAATATGGTCAGACATGATAGCTGTTACTAGGACTGATGAATATTTTTAAAATTTCTCTTGTTTGAAGAATGTTGTTGTAAAGCTCAATTTCCGTGACGGATTTTTGTGGACGGTAGGCCTCACCGTAGAAATAAAGCTGCTTTTTCAAATTTCTCGGATGTGGTGTGGACGCTGCTTCAGAGACTGTTCTTTGTTGCCCTTCCGAGTACTACTCTGAATAACAAATAATGAGCTTTAATGGTTTTATGATCATTTTGAAGGGTATGTACGTTATTGCATGCCTATGTGTCTCACTTTTATCCTTTTTCCACCATTATATTAGAACCAGGAAAAATTACAGGACCAACTAAACCAATCACGGAGAAGATAACTGTAACAGAGGGAACGCCCACCACAGAGTATTATTTCCCCTGATGGTAAGCGAAACCCGTAAGGTGAATTAAACCTATGGGGTAAGTTGATTCAAAACTGAATTCCACTGTACAAAAAACGTCCCTTTAGATAATCAATGACAGGTTGGGAAAGAACTAAGTTGTTTTCAGTATTCCTTACACGATAAGCACTTGCACTTGCATCCGTTCCAACATTGATACCCTTAGTGCCCAACGAATTTATCAATCGATGATTATGCCGATATTTACGTACTGCGGCTATAATAGTCTTGGATGGTCAGAGTCCCGCAAACGCATGATCCGCTCCATTGAGACTCGAAGCCTCGAAATCATTTTCCAAAAATGCAGCACACAGAACTGTGATCTTCGAATTTTAACAATTGACAACTTTTTACAAAAGAAAGCGTGCTGCTTTGTATTTGACTGCCTTAATGGAACTGCATGCTTTCCATTTAAAGATTACTTTCAAAGATTTCATAACGCTCTAAACACTAGAAACAGTGGGAAAACAGCAAGTCTACCAAAGATCAAACTAGATTTTGCACGCCGTAGTTTTTATTTTTTAGGTGCCTCGATTTTTAACTCATTGCCGCTAAGTTTAAGAAACATTCATTCTAGAGTTTTATTTAGGAATGCCTTAGACGATTATTACTTGTAATTTTTTATTGTAATTTTATTGTAATTTTTATTGTAGTTTTTTATTGTAGATTTTAATGGTTTTTTAACTTAGTGCATTTTTTGCTTTAGTATGTATTTATTTTTATTACTAGTTTTTAATTCTTAGTCAGCAGGACCCCGTTGATAACAGTACTTTGTACTGAAGGGTTATCCTGGTTAAATATTCAATTTATTATTATTATTATTATTATTTTCGCGAAGGAAGGGAAAAAATTGGCTAAAGGGCCTAGAAGGAAAAAATTCGATTCAAAAGGTTTTTCCGAATATTTTAGTTATATGGTCTCCTTTTTACATTTGTTGTGTAAGTGCTTGCTGTGTTCCCGGGCTGGTAAGGTAATAGTGTTAAAGCAATCTCTCGGGGAATTAGCAGATCACTCCAACACTCTTGTCCGGTTTAACTTTCTTCTTTTATTTCCGACGACAACTGTTACAGCGTTGCTTTACTTTCACTTTTTACTGATCACCACTATTACGGTGACTACTTCAGCTACTGATCTTTAACTACTGCTGATTCACTTCTCACGTTGCTTTTATGGGGTCAACCACATGATCCGTCAGATCACTGTCAAACTGTCAATTCCTCAATTTCAGGCTAACGTCAGAGCCTGCGCAATTCGCATAAGATACTAGTGCGATTGCGCACGAAGCTGTTTAGCATATTTTCCTTCGAGGCTACTCACAGTGACTAAAATATTTTCATCCTGAATTTTAACTATCAATTTTCAGGTGGTTGACCAAGATAAAACAACGCAAGAAATATACAAATTACAATCTTTGCTTCCATCAAGTCAAACCCTAGAATCACACTAAAATTAAGCATAAAAGTTGTTGTTAAATATTTCTAACAGCATACGCGTCACAAGTGCAATCCCAGCTTCGTGGGAAGGGCTTCCCTAAAATTTAAGCCCGCCTATTCCATATCATTATCTTGGTACGTGCTCTTGAGTTTAAACATATGCAAACAAACACCTTAGTACTGATTAAAGTAAATACACTTTTCCTGGCGCTTTTGTGCGAGGTATGAATTTTAATTAGACAACCATATTTCAATGTCCAACAAGAACCATTAAACGAATAAAGTTTGGCTAGAAAATCACACAACAAAATCTTCACAAGTTACAGAATACCAAATAGTTATTTCCAGGAAGAGCGCCTCCAAAAACTAGGCATCGGATTTATTTCATTATCTTAACTGATGTCAGAGACTCTAACCATAGCAACTGGCTAAACACAGCTGGAAATGTTGGTGTTTGATGAATATGAATAAGCTCAAGCCCAACAGCACAGCACCAAGGAAGATTATAATTCTAGCAGTAATGAAATAAAGGGTCAAGCAACAC
Organism: Catalaphyllia jardinei; assembly: GCA_022496165.2. Classification (NCBI taxonomy): domain Eukaryota; kingdom Metazoa; phylum Cnidaria; class Anthozoa; order Scleractinia; family Caryophylliidae; genus Catalaphyllia; species Catalaphyllia jardinei. The sequence continues at coordinate 28,610,746 of CM042752.1, read as the reverse complement.
TTTTCAAACGCGCTAAAATATCACATGGTTATATTAACCAACACCAAAACAAACTTTTCCCTAACAATCCAATAACGAATGAATAACTAAATAAATTGCACTCTAGCTTGCATTTTTATTCTCTAACAATAGAGAGCTCGGGCAAACCAAACAAAAGATTTAATGAGTAGAACAATGGCTCTGCACGTGGGTTTTGAATCTTGGTACATTTCTTTGCGGTCCTGTGCACACCATGCAATAATGTGAACTGACTAAGTTCTGTGTAGTTTGGAGAACGGGAACGACGGCGGCTAATTTGTCTTCGGGACCACGACCGTCGTGTTTGCTTAAGCTCTCTCATGCACAGTTACCGTAACTACAGACTACAAGTTTCGAAATTTTTTATTAATAATTCTGTTATGGATTCTAGCGCCCCTTTCACGAATGCACCCCAAAATCTTTTTCTCTTTACCCAATAAAATTGTTTCTGACTTCAAGGTAAGAAATTGGATTACAATTCACGTGATTATCCCTCTGGATAACTGTTTTTTGTCCGCTGGAAAACAACAGTTGCTAAGCCCATCAGACACTTCTATTAACTTAACAAGTTAAACGTACTTACCTTCATAAGGACCAGAGGGTCTTTCTAAGATACGTTGTTAGTCTATTAAAAGAGGTTTCTTAAAACGTAAAACATAAAAAAACGAACGATAAATCCGATGTTTCGGAGCATTGAAACCCTCCTTGTACCGATTGTTAATATGATTCCGATGGTGCTAGAGTGGAACCCACTCAACCCACTAATTCAGGTGTACTCTTGCACCATCAGAGTGATGTAATTGTTGACAATCGGTACAAGTAGGGTTTACTCAGAACTATGCTTGATCGAGCACATCGTTTATCTTTGTCTTGGTCACATTGTTCCGCCGACGACTGTGACCGTCTGAAGACAATATTCTCACGTTGGAAACACCTCTTCCATCAAAAGTTTTGTTGACTCGAAGGTTTGTGCCAGTGGCAGCTTTCATCGCCATTTAAAGAGACAGATGACATGCAGTTCGAATAATTTTGCCATTCGTTAAGACCAAATCTCGCCAGATGTTGCGAGGAAACAACTTTAAGCACGGTGCCTACTAAATACAAAGGTTTTTGCGCCAGGTTAGGACCACGCGGTAAAAGGAGACCTTTGCAAGGGCTATTGAAATCCACAAAGAAAAATAGGGGTAGCCAACCATTGAATCTTAACAAAAATGCTGACATCAGCATTTTTCTGAAAAAGAGGGAAAGGGTATTTCCTCATAGATTTCCTTAGAATTCGCCTCTACATAAAGAAAGGCAAATACATTTTCAAAGAACTTTAAACTACACGGCAAATGGTAACATTAAAATCATTTTTGGTACGTTTTTAATAACAAAATCGTTGCAAAAGGGCTTTTGGCATCTCTGGCAGCCTTCCTCTGGTTCAGCTAAAATACAGTCTAAATACCGTTTTGCTCACAACCAGAAACTAATGACATGTTGAATAGGCTTGTCACTTCCATTTCGCAACATAAAATGTAGGGGCAACAACGCGTTTTTTAAAGTTATTGATCTTTTTTGAAAACTTTTACGGTGCCCGTTACATTTTTCCTGTCACCTCCCCAGTAAGTAAGTCATTTGAATTTTTGCGCGCGCACTACGCCATCTGCAGGTACATGTTTATAGTTGGATTTCAGTGTAATTTTCGAAAGGTAACAACTAGGTTTTCAGCAGAAAGAAGTTAAAATTTATTGGTTAGCGATATGCTGCTATTCTGGTGTTCCTGGTTTAAGTGCAGGTTCATCAAAATTGATTGCATCAACATGAACCCCAGCGCACGCTTAAACCATGGCTTGCGTGATGCGCAGAACGTGTGCACACTAAAAAAGTAGGCACCGTCCTTAAAAGAATCTGAGCTTAAAAGTACACACCACCATTCAGCCCGCATATGTGAGCCGTATAATTGAACGAGAGCTAAATGCGAAGGAACAAAGCCACCAATTGTGAATCAGCAGTGTGTTGTGATGCGGGTTATACATAATCGCTTTAAAGGACGTAAATAAAACAACAATCGTCCGCCATTGCCACGCACTACAAGACCGTGCACGGTACAATGACTCAGGACCTGCTAAAGCGTTTCGAAGTACTTAAGAAATGCAAAAACAAATTTGACTGTTTGGTGTACGAAATGTTTTTCATAAGAGCCTTAAAGACAAATCTTAAAGTGCAATCATACTCCATTCGTGCCAAAGTATTTTCATAATCTTCGAGCCCTTTTATTTTATTCTTCGCGCCAAAATCGCTTCAAATGCTGTCTGATATCACGTTTCTTGATAATCACTACTCCGAAAGGTCGGATTTTATTATTCGTTTTTGCTGTTTGATGTTAATTTAATGATTTCTTTTTGTTTTATTTAATTACAGATACAGAAAAAGCAGAATTGTAAACTGAAGTGATTTCTTATGAGAAGTCGTGACGTCATTTCATTACTGTAAAACTAAAAATCTCATTCGCATACCCTATGTATCTAATAGATAAACTACGAATAAAGAATTCAGAAAACATAGATTTCTTACTTGGCTTGTATGGGATTACAGCTGTAAGATATTAGGAAAAACACAGCAACAGGCCCACTCAACAGGGTTACAATAAGCAATTTATGAACCACGAACAGCCCGTTGCAGCAGCTTTATGTCCCTCCAGTTTTCGTTGCTAATAGCATAATCAACATAAAAGTCGCTTTCAATTGTTTTAAAAAATCATGCAGCTAGCAAACTATCTACTGATATAGAAGGAGAGTCATTCTCGGCCAAATCTATACTCCTCTGTAATGCTCTACGTAAATACCTCCCCACGAGCAGTTCAGGCTCCCTATGATGGCCAATACTGGGAGGCTCCGCCCTAAAGGGGCACCGTTTTCAGGCATCAGGAATATAAAAGGGTAGGGATTTCCCAAGGTGAGATATATGAAGGGTAGGGAAACCTGTCATTCAGTTGTTTTAAAAAGGACCTTTCTAAATTGTTTGAAGAAACGCACTTTTTGGCTGTATTATTTCATTATTAGGGACTACATGAAAATGACCAGAAGGCATCCTCTTTTGGCAATTTATTCGTAATACGGCCCGGCCCGGTTACGAAAGCATGTAAAAAGGGGACCTTTTTTCAATCAAACGGAAACAAAAGGGGTACTTTTTCGGTCAAGGATAAGGGGTGGGGCCTCGGGGGAGGGAAAGCCTCCCCGTAAAGAGCTTTATGGAGTACCCCCCCCCACCACCTCCCCCCACCAAGTACCTCGCATTTTAGTCTTTAGTCGCGTCAATTTTGATGTAAGATCCTGGAGTCTCCCTGAAAATTCTACCCAGAAAAACGCGTTGCTGTGGGATTCAGTTGCATATCAGGCTACAATGGCTAGGTTTGATCGTACAAAATACTCTTGGCAAGACCAAGCGAGTCTGATACGCTGCCCGAAAAGCATACTCAGTATTCCAAACAAATTACGGTCAGTTTGATATTGCAGGATGTTAAGACAAAACACACGGCTCTGATTGGCTAATCATGATTATGGATACGGCGATGCAACGTAGTTGAATCTTGTGATATCCAGCAATATTTCTACGGCTAAAATCGTTATTCAACTCCATAGAAATTTGACATATTAACTGTGCCGCCATGTTGCCAGAAAAGAAATGTCCTTACACCATATATGTCTCTGCTAACACGAGAAATTATGCGTTAACGTATTCAACATGTACAACACTAGGATATCATTATTTGTTCTTATTTAAAATGGGGTAACTTCATCAGCGAAATCGTCATCCTCTGTGACCTTCACTTCTGGAGGAGGAGCCGCACCATTTGTTGACCCATTAGCGGGCCCGTCAGAGTCTCCAAAAATGCCTCGTGAGTTATGCCAGCATCTTGTCCTTCTGTAACTTGTGTTCCTAACACCTCGGACAGTGACAACCCTTCTGTCCTTATCGCCTTGCCAATTTCTAGATTTATCCTCGTCCCCAAGACGAAGTAGTAGATGGCAACGGCTGTTAACAAAGCGACGAAGGCGAGACCAAATCCCAATATCATGGTTACTGGTTTAACAGTCCTGTCAGGGGTGGTTGGAAAGCAGGCGCTAAGAAAAGAAAACGGGCGTATCGATTTAGCAAAAAGGCAGTTAATATTTATCGTCAGTAAACCACTTTGTCAAAGTTTAAATCTTGACCAACTTTCGAGTGATTCCCTTGAGATTTCCGTGAGAATTTTGATTTTTATTCATACTTGTTCCTTTGGGGAACTGAAGACAACGACGGGGATGGAATGCTAGTGGTCCAACTGAAGAAGAAGTTGAGACATGGGGCTTCACAAGCAATGTTGACGCGCTATTCACAAAGGTCTATCACATTAATATATACATGATATTTGTCCGAAGTCTGAAGTAATAGTTACGGTAAGCTAACAATAAATTTTGAACTATCACGACAGGAGCCTTTGACCTACAATAACAACTTCGTTGCTGTAATTTTCCAAGTGATTTCTGTTAGTATTGGATGAGACTCTACAAGAGTTTTATTTTTTAGATATTCCAGACTGATGCTCCTGTTGTTCCCGATAGTTTTCATCCTTATTTATATCGATCGAAGAGAGCACAGGGAAAACAGCGCATCTTAATAGAGAGCTGCCTAATACAGAAAAGACTAAGTTTACAAAAAAAAAACTTATAAAGGAAAACAGGAAAGTTAAAAGATGCGTTAAAAATAGCAATACACACAACAGAAAACTGTCACTCATCTTCGTATACTGCGACTAACGATGCAAGAGAGAGCGCAAGATCATACTGCGCATCTTGATTCCGCCATTCGCGCATAACCACAATCCACCGCAAAGAAAAAGATGGCGATTGGTACATTTACCTATAATGCTTTGCTCACGAAAACTCTAAAAGAGCGTATAAAAACACAAAGAAAAATCGTAAGTCATTCAAACTCGACAAGAGCAATTTTGTTAGTATGGGAACGACTGCCGCTAAACCAAATCTTTCTGTCTGCCTAGTGGGCTTAGTTTGGTTCGCAAGGTATTGTGGTAAAATGTACAGCCGCCATCTTTTTCTTACGTGGATTCCTTGGGCCTTTGATCTAACCGATACTACAATTCCTTGCGTTTCGCAAAAACGCGTTTTATAATAAGACCTTTTCCCGATTAGCCAGCTGCCTCTGTTCGTTCGCTTCAGGCTCACCCAATACGACAGCAATAATAGCAGTCTTTTTGCAGAAGTATAGGAAAAGGTAGTCTAGCTTAACCCTTATAAACCACCAGGTTCAATTTGCAGCTGGAAGCGCTTTTTAAAGTGTCACAATCCACCTGAAAGCAGTGCTATGAGAACGCTGGTTCACATCGTTAGATTCTAAAATCTTTTCGTTTCTGACTTTCGCTCCAGAACACCCGGCCAGATTAAGGCCCACTCGTTCTCGTAGCAAACTCATACTAGAATTGAAATCAAATGTTTTGATTCGATTTTCAATGCTATTTTTTTATCTTATTACTTTCATATTACTTTTTTTTTTTATCTATTTTACATTCCTTTTTTCTTTACTTTGTTTTATTTTTCTCATATTATTTTAAATTTAATTTTTAATTTGCTCAGTTTTTTTTTTACTTCTTACTTATTTTTATTTGTGTTATCTAAAAGCTCTGAAAAAAGGTTTCCTCGAATGCGAAAAAAATGGCTTCAAGAAACATCTTCCCGCACTTTTTCCACGCGAATTTTTCATGTTTGTATTATTAATAAGAAATCATACGGTTTTTCTCGTTCAATTTGAAATTAATTTGCACTTTCAGCTCTTTGAAAAACTCACTCGTGGAAATTAATTCCAAATTGAACTCGAAACCGTATGATTACCTATATTTAATGCATATAAAATTTTGTAAATATTCACGTAATTCAGTCTTTCGACTGCAAAGTGTTTTAGAAACAAACAGGATGAAGTGTCACTTTTCCTGCAGGATATTATTGCCATGTATATTTTGTAGCTGAGTTCTCGTCGATAAACGCAAAGATAGGCCGGAAGTATGCCTTCTAGTGTCGAGCTATCCAGGTTATTCGACAAAGTCATTCATCTCGCACGCAATGGTGCTCTTGTTAAAAGCGTTTGTTTAGAATCACTTAAATATTCCATTTTGATTGACTAAAATGAAGGAGCAGTCAGTAATGAAAATACCGTGGCCCAGAAATAATATTCTTTCCGAGCAGAAATATCTCGCTACTCTATAAATCTGTTCCTGAAAAGAGTTGAGGATAAAAAAGATACACATATATATAATACAGCTGAGTACCCATGAGTCCTATGAAAATGTACACCTAAAAGTCAGAGTGAGGGTTACCTAAATCCCAAACACGTCATCCAGCGCGCGCTCGAGATCCCCTCCATCTCCCACACAGGTTTTATGACGTACAAGGTTTTTACAAAATCCTTCCCCTTCACCCAATTGTTATCACAAAATCTCGCTAAAACGGTTCCGGTATTAGCTCCCGGCGACATGTTGTTTTCGTGCGGATATTGGGCGACCTCGAAAGCGCAAGAAAAACTGCGAACATGGGGAGGTGTTTGTCGCGCGCTGGATGACGTGTTTGAGATTTGGGTAACGGTACGATCATGTTGCGAAAAGCGAATTGAGACAAAACTTTGCAAAACTCACTAAAATTCTCCGACTGTCGCAAAGGTATTCAAAAACAAATTCGGGCAAGTTGTAGAAGAACCTTCCGAAATCACTTTGTGTTTCAGTGTTTGGTCTCGTGATAGCAAATTTAGAGATTTGAGCGAATATTCGTAGTGCGTTCAAAATGTTCTTTGGCAAAGAGTTGCCTCCCTTGACAAATTTATATACAAACCAATTTTTTTTTTTGCTGAGCACGGAAAGGCCTAGGTACAAGTTTAGCGCTACAGTGTTCTTTGTAAGCAGCGGTTTTTCCGGTAAAATCGCGTAAAAAAGCTAACAGATCTCCCGTAACAGATGACAACAGGAGAAAAAAGTTAACTATTCATTCTTTTCGTTCCTTTATTTACTCTGCTCAGCAAGATTGTGTGCTCACTGTAGTAAAATGTGTGGAATAAAACCTCAACTGAAATAACGAACCTCGATACAACGAATTCCAAACGTAAAATCTATCTCGATATAACGAATTACAATGTGAACACGCGACAGAAGATAAACGCCCAACAAATCAACGGTCAACAAATCCTTTAATCCTGATGGTAGGTCAGGTACGAAAAAGTGAGAATTCCTGCCTCGTCAATGGAGGACACGTTTTTTGAGGGTGCAAGCCAAAATACAGAGGCAATCTACATTGAAAGAATTAAAATTTCATTAAACATAAACTGCTGCTGGTTTCGGTTTTCTAGCATCTACCATTTTTATTTAAGTTTTGTTATGCACAGAACGCAACTCGCGTGTTGAGAAACTGAAAAAACTCTTGATTATCATTGATATAGTTATGTTTGGACTGTAAATGGTTTCGGCAAAGGTTCAGATATTAAAGCAAAAACGCTTAAATCTTTGAAATCCGGAAATGTTAGGTAGTGCAACATAACAACACAAATGCCCGTTTCCTTGTTTACATAGACAATTTTCTGCATAACCCTAATGTTGCAACATTTTTAAATCGCTACTCTGGAAGTGTCGTTCTTTTGTGCAGTAAACAAAAGCTGCATGTCTACTTAGAAGTGAAAATAATGGACACTGAAAGCCCACATGCTCATTGAATTGCATTTCAAAACACATGCACTTCTGGGTGACAAAAATTGCGTGACATAAGTCACCTGTGTTACAAATCAATCATTAACTATGACGTCCATTTAACGACCAAATTTGGAGGGTCCCCAGTGACTTCGTTAAATCGAGGTTCCATTGTACTTTCAAGTATTTCATACGAAATTCAACATTTGTTTTCGGCGCTTGGCGTTGCTAGAAATGATTTGTTTTGTTACTAGAACGTCTGGTGGATTCCTATTTCAGGTCCCCAGACTTGAGAAAACGAGAAACATGAGGATGGGCAGTCCAAAGGAAAAACTGTGGAGTATTGTACCGAACGCTAAGTTTCTCTATTTCAGCGCTGTCTGAGGCTACTTAACTTAAAATTCTAACTATCTCTTAAAGAATTACTAATGCAAGACTACACATTGCCCACGAATTGAGTTTTAAGTTGCTGTTCGAAACCCAAGAACAAGAAGTCAAGCTAAATGGAGTTTAACTAGCTAAGAATTGGACAAGATTTATACTATCAGCTGAGAAATGAGCTAGTATTTTTAAGGGACTGTGCAATAATTACCTGGAGGGGGGTTGGGAAATTAGAGGGGGGGGCATAGGATAAAATGATAACAAGAAAGAGGGGGGGTTAGATGTAAAATTTAATACATACAAGGGGGCATTACTTTTTCACTCCTTTTGCAAACTGGAAAAGTAGCCGAAGTATGGTAAATAAAACCATGACAAAACACAATATGATTATTGTGAATCAGACAGGAATTCCTTAATAACATTTTACGTTTCTCCCACAAAGCCTTTAGAATTCAAAAGATCTCATATTAAAATTTGGTAAATACAAACAGTATGAATAAATTGAGCTTCACTGAAACAGTCCAGAATAAGCTCAATCAGACAGAAAGTCCTTAATAACATTTACAGCTTCTCCAACAAAACTTCTGAAATTCAAAAGATCTCATTTTAAAGTGTGAAAAACTAAAGCAGTATGGTTAAATTGAGCTTCAAAACAGTCCAGAATAAGTTCAATTAGACAGGAAGTCTTTAATAATATCTTCAGCTTCTCCCGACAAAGCTTCTGGAATTCAAAAACTCTCGTAAACATGCTACTTCGCCTGGGAAGTATTTACTATTCACTATGGCAACGCCACTGGAGACTAGATCGACAAGTTTCGACAAGTGCCAGATGAAGAGATTATTCAACGAGGGGAAATTGCTCTCTTCTGAAGAAAGGTCTTTGCAAGAGGTATGTTCCCACTACAACGTGGACAAGACTACATGTAAAAGTTATGTATAGCACTTTGAGTTCCTCCATGCAAAGTCCAGACAAAGAGTAAGAGAAAGGAACACTCTTCCACTTATTTCTTAGACAATCGAAAAAGATGTAAAAGCGCTTACCAACAAGCAGCTGAAGATTTATCAAAAGCAAAAAGGTCTTAACATAAGTGGAAGCAAGGCTGAGTTGATTGATTGAGTTCTCACCCACGCACGCGGGACCCTTAGTGCCAGAGGTGCTGTAGAAGATGGAAAATCTCCCATTTCATGCGAAGACGACACAAACCCCAGTGATTCTGATGACTCTTTAAGTGCCTCTTTGACATATGTCGAAGAGTCATTTGAAGTGATGTTTGTACTGGAGGGAGAGCTCCAACAAGTAAACTAGGTATGAGGGAATCAGTGGGAGGAGATTTTTTTCAAAGGAATGGGGTTAGTTAGCCTTAATATTATCATTATGCGAGGGGGTTTGAAATTAATTTTTTTTTAATGAGAGGGGGGTATGGCTTAGTTTTAAGGCACATTTCACCCATTTCCCAGCCCTCCTCCAGGTAATTATTGCACAGTCCCTAACTTATGGCTGAGATCTGATCAGGACCTACAAAATTCACTTATAATCAGAAAATGAACTGAAAATGTAACTGATAACTGAGATTTCAACATCCCATCCATATTCTCCCAACTGACGCTTCTTAAAATGTACCGATACCAGTTAAGAGAACTTGCGTTTTAGGAATAAGGCTTGCATAGTAAATTGTCAGTCCTGTGTTTACAAAGCACTATCTACAATTCCATCATTTCCCTTGACCTCAGGCGTTACTTCCGGTCCAAGGTCGACCGTTACTTCCGGCTCAGGTGCTGCAACTTTGGTTGGGCTCTCAGCATCCTCAACAAACGCCTTGTGGGTTATCCCAACTTCCCCTGGAGATTGCCCGTTGGCGCGCACCTCAGGCGGATTGAGGTATTCTGGACAATTCCGCTTCCGGTAGAAGAAGTAGTAAATGGCAAAGGCTGTTAGCATGATCAGGATGATGCCAATGGCAGTAAGGATGACAATTCCCATTATTTCCAGTCCTCCAATAGCCCTGCCTTTACAGCTCAAATCTGACGTTGTGGGTTGTTTCGTTGACTGGGTTACGGTGAAAACAGTAAATGCTAAGAATAAATTAATAAATCATGCCAGTTAATCATAGTAAAGTTAGTAAACTTTCTTGTCTACGAAGATATTTGCTTTTCTAAACACTCTTTCAAATGCTCGCAAATTACTAGTACAAGTAATAGCAGGAAGGCGAGTGTGATAAAGTCCTTCAAATTCCGCCGCTTGCCTTGTCAACCAGTGTCCAAGATTCTGCCATATTACTCCAGTCCTGAGGGATCTTCATTGGCTCCCTGTCTCCTTTCGTATTGCATTTAAAATAATGTTAATTACTTATAAAGTACTACATGATCGAGCTCCAATCTATATACAAGAACTCCTTCAATTGTATACACCCAGCCGCAATCTTAGATCCTCTAATAGAAATTTATTAGTTAAACCCTATTTTAATCTTAACTCGTATGGTAAACGAACTTTCTCTGTTGCTGCTCCAGATCTTTGGAATAACTTACCTGAGGATATTAAATCTGCAAACTCAATTGATGATTTCAAACGCAAACTTAAAACATTTCTTTTTAAGCGAGCTTATGAATCGTGATGTTTTTAATTGCTAGCGTCTAGTTTTGATGTCAATTTCGTGCGCTTATTTTTATTTTTTAGTTCTATCTAATTCTTGTAAACAGCGCCTTTGAATCTTGTAGAAAAGGCGCTATATAAATGGATTATTATTATTATTATTATTATTATTATTAAACTGTGCGTTCGAGTGATACTTGAAGATTCTCTGAAAATTCCATGAATCTTAGGCTAATTAAAATTCAAAGAAGTTCAAGCATCACTCATTATCGATTACTCATTTATCGGTGTGATCGAGAAAATTACCTACGAGAACTAATTAATTTGCACTTCAGTGCCAATTAAAATGTACGGGGGTTACTCCCAGAAACATTTGGTGGGGGTGTGCTGCCCGCTTTCCAAAACCCTTTCTGTGACCAAGATCTGCCATTTTCCCTACCCTATTTATGACTTAACCAAAAACCTGAATACCCTGTTTATGACCGTTGTGGCGGCTGACACAGTTGCCCTAAACACAACTAGTGCTTTTGTTTATGGTTTTATCGATAATGATGGAGTAGCTTCTTCTAAAACACATACCCAATTCAAGACTAGACTGTAAAAATACCATACCCTATTTATGACCAAAACCGCTGAAAAAGCATACCCTTTGGAGCCGCACATACCTACATAGCCCATGTGAGAGAGTACCGCACTCCCTCCCGGGGGTTAAAATTTAACGATAAACTTCTAGCACTCAGTTGCGAAGACCGTTATCCTTGAGCTTTTACTCTGACACCATGTTTAAGTTTCACAGTGAAACACGCCACACGAAGAGACAGAATGACGATAAAGCAGCGAAAAGGGGGAAAGAGGAAGCATCGAACCAGCAGAGGAAACAGGACCTCCATCCAAGAAGTCAATGGGGTAAAAGTAAAACAGCATTCTAAATTGTAAAATTTCAGAGTTAAAATCTGGCCCTGGCTTCTTGTTCGACGTGGGCATTAATTTGCTTGGTCACAGTACGACTGTTCAACTCTTTGGTTGATACAATTATCAACACATTGGGAAAGAAATACTCTACACCCTTTGAGAAATAATGGAATATTTCTATTGCTTATAAATCATGATTTCTGTGTTTAATCCTTTAGCAAATCTAATTAATAATTAGTTCACTAATATTTATTGAGACTTGTATTTCAAAGATTGATTTCAAAGCCTTTTATGCTAATTCGATCGTTCGACCGCGAAAATGGAGGTTGTCGCGCGGGAAGCCATTTGACTGCACCCACCACTTGGCGAAAAAAAGTCACGTGCCTGGACTTGAAGAATTCTATAAAATTCGCTATTTTCTCCTGTTTTGCAATTTTGATAAACCCGCTATAATTTGAAAACTCGGCAGCGTCGCCCGATAGAAAAGAACTCCCTGCAGTCTGAATTCACAAGGGGCGACTTCACTTTGCGTACCGTAAACGCCATTGTCTCTTGTACGTACGTAATGTAAGGATTTTAGACCAACCGTTTTCGTTGGAACCAATTTGGAACCCCCCCCCCCCTTCTAGAAATCCTAGCTACGCCCTTGAAAACACATTACAGTGTGGCTAGTTTGACACACAAGACGTGAATTTCTTAATTAAACGTTTGCAACATGAAATTTGTCGACTGGAATCGAGAGGGTAGGGAGATGACTGAAATTACGAAATGTACAACTTCCGGTTGATGTCGAAAAATATTTCCCAGGTGATGCAGTGTGCTCATGATGGGAGTGGGGAGGGGATGGTGAGGGAGATGTGACATAAAAAA
>CM042752.1:28536833-28598260 GCA_022496165.2 Catalaphyllia jardinei | reverse complement strand
AAAAAAAAAACAAACAAGTGAAAATGTATCTACATGAGACAAAATAAAAGTCTACTGAGGTACTTACAATCTTAGCTGACCTCAATGGGCCCCTGTTTAATGGGATGGTAACGATATCTTAACAAGTTTAAGTCGATCGGAGAACGATCAAGTCGGCTGAAGATGTGCACAAAAAATCAAGGAAAGCTGACACAACGTACAGTTTAATTTGATTTTAATTAATACAATATCTCCGCTGCTCACTATCAGCGTTTTTCAGATTCTTCCGTCTTTAATTCCAATGCTTGGGTGATAACTAAATAACCAAGTTTCTGGAACTGTTGGTGTCATCAAAACAATAGATAAAAGAAATACTCTTGATGGCAGGCATGACTTTTTGCCTCTTTTAAAATCTTGCAATTTTATTGGACAGTGTTGGAGTAAAAACACTGACCTTCGCTCTCTTCGACGTTTGAAATGTTCCTTGAAGATTGTAATTTCCGGCAGTTGGTTATATACTGCTTGTTCTCTTCTAAATATAGTTTTGGAAGAGCCAACAGAGTTTGCCGGACTTTTCCTGGGGTCTGCGGAATGCGCAATCCGCTCCCCCTCCATAACGTCAAACCAGGTGGTAATTCAAACAGTATTGCCTACTACCGGCACCTTAACAATTAATTTAAATAGTATTATTTCGATATCACGGGTGCTACGCGGTTCAACTACTATATATATCTTTCATTTGAATACTTACCGCGAATTCACTACCTAAATTACCCCGACCTGCTCCCGTGCTGGCCTCGTAGCTCAGTCGGTAGAGCACCAGTAAATCTGTTCCGGAGGTCGTGGGTTCAAATTTTCTCCTTTAAAAGGGTAGTAACCCAGGGGGATTTGGTGTATCGGCAGTATTGCCTACTACCGGCACCTTAACAGGGGGAAAACAAGGGCATAATGGCTAAAATCGGATTATCTGCGCTCCAGGTTAATTAGACCACCCAAGTCTTTCGATAATTCTTTATCGTGACAAAAAAGAACAAAGTTCACGCTTCAATTCCACAAAATATCTCTCAAGGATTGCTTGGTGTTGACGAATGAATGAATGATTGTGACACAAAGCAGACTCCAAAAGTGATCTATATTGCATATTCTGGACTGATGCTCCTATTTTTCCCGATAGCTTTCATCCTTATTTAAATCTATCGAAGAGAGCACATGGGAAACAGCGCATCTTAATAGAGAGCTGCCTAATACAGAAAAGACTAAGTTTACAAAGAAAAAGGAAAACAGGAAAAGACTAAGTATGCAGTTGCAACCAACATTTATAAAAGAAAATAGGAACGATAATAGGAGCGTTAAAAAAATATTTTTTTTACATTCGTTTTTTCTTTACTTTGTTTTATTTATTTATTTAACGTTATTTATACACGGGTAAAACATCAGGACTTTAAATAAATTCTAAAATTGCCTTAATTACATTGTTAGAATACTAATCTACTACTAATTAAATCTAATAACAACAAAATTAGAAACAAAAGACAAAACGCCTGCTTTCCATGCCGGAATGCGTGTGATTAACTAACTTAATCATTATCAAAAAGGAAACCCCTACAGCTGGATTTAAAACTAGCAAGAGTTTGTGCTTTTCTGATATTTTTACTCAGTTTTAATTCAATTTTCAATTGATTTTTTCATTGCTCACTTTTTTTTTCTATTCTCTGTTATTTCTATTTTTTGTCATCTAGATTTCTGGCAAATTTTGTGTATATGTATATTAATGTGATTTTCTTAGGCGAATGCTGGTCCACTATAGAGGTCAGAAAGGGAGTGCGTGCCGCTGAATATATCCCGGCTGAGGATATCGCTGAGGATGTCGCTATAGATACCGCTGAGGACGTCACCCGGTAGACCACTGCTTTGAACTGTGATCTGGACAACATTGTTTGAAACAGGAATATAATAAACATGATCGCTGAAAAATTTTGACTCTTTTTTAACGTCTTGTTGAGGAGAGGTCCTGTTCACAGCAAGATTGGTACAGAGGGAGGCCCGTGCGTGCTTATGCCAGGTTTTAACCTCTGCATCGCTTGAAAAGTTACTGTTTCCGCGTAGCCTAATTTTAAACTCCAGATGATCTGTATAAACATAGATGTTTACATCAGTAAACGTGGTTACATAAAAAAAAATCACCATCTATTTGAAACGGTCAAAATATCAGGTGAGGTAAAGAAAATATCTGAATTAAGTAATGCTGGTAAACTGTTTTACATGGATGTCATGTGGGAATGCGATGTATTGGACGAAGTATCACTTAGGGGGTGTTTACTAGACTTGCCATAAGTCGACCTCAAGACGAAGGACTTTTCAGAAAGTCTAGGTGTTTACATGAGAAAACTCGCACCGGCGCGAGTTTCACACTGGGATGATTTTTTGATTCCGTGTCGCGTTTACATGATGACTGGGTCATTTTTGATATCTTGTTATTTAACGGTACATCTCATGTTGATAAAATACACGTTTGCTTTAAAATCGCAAACAGTACGCATGCGCTATCCGTTCCAGTCTACCGGCAGACCGATTTCACACCTAAATGGGTGGTCGTTTTGCGTTTACATGATACCGTTGCGAGATTTCGTACCGGAGTGAAATTCTCGCCCCGGTGCGAGACCCGGGGTGAACTCACGCCGGAGTGACTCGCGCCGGCATAACATTTTGTGGTGGTATCATGTAAACAAATATAGAGCCATGAGAGGGAACCGGAGTGAACTCGCTCCGGGGCGAAAGTCGCCCCGGTGTCATGTAAACACCCCCTTTCTTTTCAGCAGTCAGTAATGAAAATATCGTGGCTCCGTAAATAATTTTTTTCCGGGCAGAAATATCTCGCTACTCTACAACTCCGCTCTGGAAAAGAGTTGAGGATAAAAAAAATATATAATACAGCTCAGTACCCAAGAGTCCAATAAAAATGTACACTGAAATGCTAGAGTAAGGGTTCTTTTCCACCTCCTCTTTCCGGGTTTCGGCGCAATTAGCTGTACAGCACTATAACATTTCCCCTGGAATATTCTACGGGAAAAGTAAGAGGTATAGTATCTCGTTCTATATTAAAAATAAGCACGCGTGTATCCGCATGGTGATATACTGAGAGACTCATTTATTAATAATTCTTAAGTAGAGGATTTTGTGCAGTTACCAGCGCAGTTTCCGTACAGATATATTTATATACATGCGTTGTGTAACCCGTTGTTTTGTTTCAGTTTACACACTCACAATCAGGTGGATTAAAAACTACAGTATACAGACTAGCATGGCAAATTATCTGCAATGACGTGAAAGCCTGTCATTACTGAATTGAAATCTCACCCCAAAGCTCCATACTACATCGGTGCTTTTTCAAATGTAATGTTCTATGAAATACAGTACAATTTACATTTACCTGTTGTCGAAGCACTGATTTCCACGGCGAAGAATAGAAAGAGGAGAAAATGAAGAAAATTTAGAGGCATTTTATATTCTGATACAGGCTCTGTATTCTGCAACGATCACAGTATCCAACCGTATTGCTGGACTGGTTGAAATGACGGGGGCATGAATGTGACTCCTATACATGTACTTTGAAACCTTTGTGACGTCACATGACCCGCAAGCGTAAAATTAAATCAGTTCATTAAATTTGAATTAACCGAGCTGCTGATTAGGAAAACTAAGGTCCCGTCCACCCGTTTTCAAAAAGATTTGCGTCCACGCTTATCGTTTTCGTATCGTTTTCGCCCGTCCACACTACAACGCCGTATCCGTTTTATCAAGAGAGAAGCCACATGGTAGCGTCTGTCCGCCATTTTGGATACTCACGGTCGAGTGGTCTGGCGCCCGGTCGTGTCTATTTTGATGACGTCACCGTTTCCAAATAGCATCGTTTTCTCCGTCCACACTAGAAAACAGCGTTTTAAAAAAGCATCGTTTTCAAATGCTCCACTATGGAGAGCGTTTTCGAATGGCTCCGTTTTCGGCGTTGTAGTGTGGACGATAGCCGTATCCGGAGCAAAACAGCTCCGTTTTTGTTTGATTGGTGTGGACGGGGCCTAAGAAATGGGAGGAAATTTTGATTTATAAGCTAATGAGCTTTGATCGACCTATACCGAGAACGTTTGTGCTCTATGGCGGAGCAGATCACGGTAAATATATAAAACACAGCGATAATATAGAGGAAAAAGCTCAGACAAGCTGTCGTTAGTGAAAGGATATGTATTCACCACTAAAAAGGCTAAAAAATCTTGTTATTTTAATAACGTGTGTACGGAAGAATACATGTTTATTGCATTACAATCTTTTGTTTTTCGTACAAGAAATTTAGGGAAAACACAGTTGATGGAACAGAACCAGCTGTAACTGCATTGGTAAAGAAATTAAGACGAAATCCGATCGAAAATCGAGCAATTTTAGGTTTTACTGGACAAAAAATCTGGAACAGAATTCTGTAACAGAATAATTTTAAGTATTTTACAGTCTTTTTGAAATTGTTCTAAAGCTAAAGATATAAATAGTTGCCTGAAATAACGCCGAAAACAATTTGCTATAGGAACGAGAGAAAATAAATTTCAAAGTTCAAAGAAAATGTGCAAAAACAGATAAAATTTCGTCTTCATTTTCATTTCACCAGTACTTTCAAGTGTTTCATATGAAGTTCAACACTTGTTTTCTACGCTTGGTGTTGCTAAAAATAATTTGTTGTGTTTCTCGAACATCTGGTGGATCCCTGTTTCAGGTCCCCAGCCTGGAGAAAACGAAAAAAAGTAGGGTGGGCAGTCGAGAAGAAAAACTGTGGAGTATTATACCGAACGCTAAATTTCTCCATTGCAGCGCCGTCTGAGACCACTAACATAAAATTCTAACTATCTCTTAAATAACCAATTACTAATGCATGACTACGCATTGTTTACGGATTGAGTTTTAAGTTCCTGTTCGAAACCCAAAAACAAGAAGTTAAATGAGACTCTAAATGGGGTTTAACTAGCTAAGAACTGAACAAGATTTAAACTATCGGCTGAAACTTATAGCTGAGATCTCCCAACTGTCGCCTCTTAAAATGTACCGATACCAGTTAAGAGAATCTACGTTTTGAAAACAAGGCTTGCATAGTCACTTGTCAGCCCTCTATTTACAAAGCACTATCTACAGGTCCTTCATTTTCCTTGACCTCAGGCGTTACTTCCGGTCCAATGACGACCTTTACTTCCGGCTCAGGGGCTACAACTTTGGTTGAGCCCTCAGCATCCCCAACAAACGCCTTGTGGGTTATCCCAACTTCTTCTGGAGCTTGCCCGTTCCCGTGCACCTTAGGCGGATTGATGTATTCTGGATACATCCGCTCCCGGAAGAAGAAGTAGTAAATGGCAAAGGTTGTTACTATGATGCCAAGAACAGTAAGGATGGCAAATCCCATTATTTCCAGTCCTCCAATAGCCCTGCCTTTAGCGCTCAAATCTGACGTTGTGGGTTGTTTCGTGGACTGGGTTACGGTGAAAACAGTAAATGCTAAGAATAAATAAATCGCGCCAATTAATCATAGTGTATTCAGTAAACTATATTGCCTATAAAGATATTTATTTTTCTAAACACAGGTGTACATACGAGTGCGCGTTCGAGTGATAGTTGAAAATTCTCTGAGAAGTTCACGACCCTTGGGCAAGTTCAAATTCAAAGAAGTTTCAAATATTACTGATTATCGTTTATAATAGCTCGAGCGTTCATGCGATTACTTATTTAACGGTGTGATCGAGAAAATTACCAACGCGCACTCATTAATTTGTACTTCAGAGCCAATTAATAATTTCGGGGGTAGTACTCCCAGAAAATTTGGTGGGGGTGTGCTTTCCAAAACCCTTACCCTATTTATGACCAAAACCGGGGATTTTTCCCTGCCCTATTTATGACCTGACCAAAAGCTCGACACCCTATTCAAGAGCTTTGCGGCTGACACAGTTGCCCTAAACATAGTTTGCTTTTGTTTATGGTTTTATCGATAATGATGGAAGATTAGCTTGTTCTAAAGCACATACCCAGTTCGAGACTAGAGTAAAAAAAAACCATACTCTATTTATGACCAAAACGGCTGAAAAACCATACCCTTGTAAGGGAGTACACCCCCCTCCCAGCCCCCGGTTAAAATTTAACGACGAACTGCTTGCACTCAACCGATCAAAATGATGTAACTAAAATATTTTTCACGAATAAAACAATCTTGAAGTTGGGAAAAACACACTACAGTGTGGCTACTTTGACACACAAGACGTGAATTTCTCAATTAAACGTTCGCAAATTGAAATTTGTCGACTGGAAACCAGAAAAATAACACTGCTGTCTGGTGAGAACGACATGACGTGTTTAGAGGGGGGAGGAGAGGGTCGGGAGATGACTGAAATTACGAAATCTACAACTTCCGGTTGATGTCGAAAAATGTTTCCCAGGTGATGCAGTGTACTTATGATGGGAGTGGGTGACATAGAAATGGGGGAGGTTGACACCTGGGCCCCTCCTCTGGGTCTACCACTGTAGAATGTATATGACTCTCCCAGGGGCTTCAGCAAAAATTGTCAACTGGAAATAATTCGTATAAACACATACCTGAAGACGATGACGGGAATGAAGTGCTTGAGGGTTGAACAGCAGAGGAAAATGTTGGCGCAGTGTTCACAGAGCTAGAGGGCAGGAATGGAGTGTGTGTCGCTGTGGATATCGCTGTGGAACCATTGATTTGAGTTGTTGAGCTTGGCGACACTGTTTGATAAAGAGATAATAAACATAAATATTTGACCTGTAAGGTTTTTATTTTCTCGTACTTTTCAACACCTTTCAACAACAACAATAACCACTAGCTTTTCCCCCTTGTTCTCACGTATGTATATATTCATAAAGTTCGCGGCCTGGCTGCCTGAAATAACAGGAGAGTTAAAAAGAGGGGGGCAGCCAAGTCCACAGATGTATTAATTAATTAAGTACACTGAATTTTAGGAGAGAACATGACAAATAAGTTTCGCAAGGTATATTCAACTTGACGTTCCGTATGCTTTAGTTTTAGTCTTTTTAAATTTTGTCATATTTTGTAACCGTCACTTCTGAAGATGTGTGTTGTTGCATACGAAACGTCAAGTTGAATATGCCATGCAAAACGTATTTGTCATGTTATTAACCCTATTTGTTTTCTCTTTCTTCTTAAATTGAAATGGCCGAAAAACAAGAATTTTGTGGGATTCTGTTTACAATCATTTTAAATTTTAAATGGTTGAAACAACACCAACGTTTCCATCTACAGATCGCATTGTCTAATATAAATTAAAAAATAAGTAAAAAAAAAACACGTGAAAATGTAGCTTCAAGGGACAAAATAAAAGTTCTTACAATCTTGACTGACCTCAATGGGCCACTGTTTAATGCGATCAGGGCCGTAGCTCTGAGTAACAGGCCAACCGAGGCACTTGCCTCGGGCATTTCTTTTTCTTTTGTTTTTCACAGTCATCGTAAACACTCTAAATACCTAGGAAGAGAACTCAATCATGGACCGATTGCCTCACTCATAAGTTTTTTTGGCTATGGCCCTGGCGATGGTAAAGATGTCTTAACAAGAAGAGATACCCGGCATAGTAAATCGAACCCAATCGAACTCAATTCATGGATTGAGTTCGATTGAATTCGACAATCGAACGAAATTGAACTCGCCGAAAAGAAAGAAAATCAATCGAACCCAAACCAACGTTCGATTTTCGAACTCGTGATTTGTGTAAAACAGGCGTTGAAAATCCATAACCAGATCTTGGAAGCTCGAGTTACGAAGAAATTCCGCGGAAATGGCTTCGGATGCTCTGTGGATTGTAAATGTACACGAACATCTGATAATTTATTTTGATTTTGACCAGGAATAATTTTACTGTTGCATTTACTAATTGTCATTTCTATCACGGCAGTAAGATGCTCTAAAAAGTCCAATATACTGACGCTCGTTCATCTCTTACTCTCTTGGTCCAAGATGAATTTGAGAGAATCCTGTTTATCGTTAATCTTATCTAGATATTTTTCATAATCACCCATCCACTGTATGTCGTTGGCTGTGTCGCGGTTAGTAATTTGCTTGAATTTTTACATAAAAGTAACCTTTCGCGTTGTCTTGTTGCAATTTCAGTTAAGTTAGCTTAAATGGAAAGGGTACAACAATTTCGGAATTCGCCCGCGGGTATAATGATAGCTTTGTTCTGTTTTGTTCTCCCAACTGCCGTGGACACTTTATAAATGAGGTTTCTACTATTGAATAAATGGTTAAAAAGCACAAGAAAAACCTGCTTTGATGGGATTGCTTTGGGCTTGCTTTGAATAGGTTTACCAGAGCCAATCAAACGCAGTCCATTTAATAATTGTGTTCGATTGAGTTGAACTCAATCCAACACAAACTAATTGATTGAGTTCGATTGGGTTCGATTTGTTCGATTGGTTCGGAAACTGAACTCACAGAAAGTTCGGTGTTCGATTTGGTTCGATTGCCGAATTCAATTGAACCCAATCCATGGATTGAGTTCGATTTTCGAACGTTCTATTTACTATGCCGGGGAGATAGCAAGTAATCGAGAACAATAATCCTGTCGGGTTAAGTCGATCGAAGAATGATCAAGTCGGCAGAAGATGTACACGAAAAATTAAGCAAAGCTGACACAACGTAGAATTTATTTGATTTCCGCTGTCCACCATCAGCCTTTTTCAGATTCTTCCGTCTTTAAATTCCAGTGCTTGCGTGATAACGAAATAACCAAGTTTCTAGAAATGTCGGCGTCTTTAAAAAATAAATAAAAGAAATACTTTTGATGTCAGACATGACTTTTTTGCATTAGTTGCAATATATCAAAAAAAACGTTTCTCGTTTTCAATTTCATTGGACGGTATTGGAGTAACAACACTGACCTTCGCTCTCTTCGACGTTTAGAAATTTTTTTAACGTGATTCCTTGAAGATTATAATCTGCAATTGTTGGTTACAGCTTGTTGAGTTCTAAATATAGTTTTTGGAAGAGCCAACAGAGTTTGTCGGAATTTTTCTGATTTTCTACGATTGGCCGGGGCTCGACGGAATGCGCGATCCGCTCCCCCTCCATAACTTCATATCACGCGGTGAATCAAACAGCCGCCATCTTGGATCTGCCATTTTGATTGGTTTAGTTTTTTTTCCTTTGTTTCGTTAGACAGCTACCAAAAAGGACTCAAAGCCAGACAAAAATGAGGAAAATAACAACAATTAAAAGAGTGCTAAAAATGAAATGAAAAAGTAACTGCTGGAAAGTTAAATAAAAGGGAAAATTCCAAACTTGGAAAAAGATGCCTGTCAAAATATGATCGCCATGGACAAATCAAGTTCTGAATTCAATAAACCAAATTGTTCGCAGATCAATTTCAGATACAGTCGCAAAGCTTGGCAGCTTTTGCTTGAATATTGAAAACATTACAAATGGCTAAGTTAGCGTGGGCACTTTCCGCACTCTGCGGCCCCATGTTTAGACTGGGGGACAACAAGGGCTAAAACCGGATTATCTGCGCTCCTGGTTGATTAGACCGCCCAAGTGTTTCCGTAATTCTTTATCGTGACAAAAAGAAAAGAATTCACGGTTGAAATCATGGTTAGTAATTCTACAGAGTATCTCTCAAAGCTTGCTGGGCATTGACGAATGAATAAATCAACTCATTCATGATTGTGACACAGAGCAGCTCTGCTTCCCGGGAGGGAGGGCGGGGGGTGCGGGGCGTACTCCCTTTTATGGGCTATATAGGTATGTGCAGCCCCAAAGTGTATGGTTTTTCCGCCATTTTGGTCACAAATAGGGTATCGATTTACGCTGTTTTTGGCCATTTTGGTTTTTGGTTTTTGTACTCTAGCCGTGATATGGGTATGTTTTTAAGATGAAGCCACTTTTTCATCACTATCGAAAAGAAAATCAACAAAAGCCCATTGTTCCATGAGATCGAAAGAAGTTTGAATTCCGTGACCTCGCGATTGTAACAGGACACCCTTTGGTGCACATACTTTTTTGACATAATCACGAACATCTCTTCGAAAAGCTAAAGTGCAAAGAGTTATTTACATCTTCAACAGTGTTTCAGTTTTGTTCCAAATTGCTATAGTGACGCGCTGAAGCAATAAAAGAGTTACGCATACATTAGGTTTTGATGCGAACTAAACTGAAATTCGGGCAGATTCTATCCGTGAGTTCTTCCTTTCCGGCACTTGGAATAAAAACTGTCTTCTCACGTTCTGAGTGCATCTCGTGTTTGCGCAAAAGTTGCTTCTTATTCATAATTTTAGGGCTATTTTTACTAGAGATGCAATTAGATCACCGTGACAGTACAGTGGCCATGTTCGGTCTCCGGAAACGAATAGCCATTTTGACGGAAATACAGCTCTTCTACGTAATTTTCTCGTGTTTCTTCGTTTGCATAAACACGCAACGACAGGGCCACTTAATTTGCGCAATATACTTTTCCGGATAAGCCATTGTATCTTCTGAGAGTTGGAGAGATTAGTTTTTTTTCGAAGGGATTTGCGCACCGTTGCATTGGCCTGTGTTTTTCTTTATCGATTTATCCGGTTACAATATTTCTACTGTTGTATCGGTGGTCTTCTCCTCAAGAGTGGCGATGTGTACTTTTACGGAACTTTATTTTTCTGCGGATTGTGAAAGGCAACCGCAAAAGCTAGAAAAAACATGTCTGTTTTGCTCAACACGGTAAAACAACCTGAAGCGGAAAAGCTTGTCTTGACAATTGAGGAGGTGCTACCATACGGCCTCCGACCCTCCCCCAGTGAGTGACTCGTCAAATTCCAACCGTACAGAGCAATTAGGGGACATTAGGAGCAAAGCGAAAACTGAGTCCTGTAGCAAGTTTAGGCGTTTCAAAGTCAAACAATGTGATTATTCTGTAGTTTTCGGGCGAAAACGGCACAACGATACGTCAATAAACTCCAAGTCGCCTTAACTCACCGTCACGATGGCTACCGTACAGCTACAAGGTAACCGATACCGCTCGAAATCAAAGGAAAACATTTCACACCAAGAGAGTGTTTTTTTGTAAATGTGAAAAAATGTTACATAACGGCACATTCTGAACTGTATTCGACAAAAAAATCTTCTCTTCTTCGACTGAATTGAAGCAACAAATAAGAAACCGTGGGCACTGAGGGATTTAATTGAACGAACACTGGGCGATTAACAATCAACAGATTTCAAGTGTCGACACCGAAGACGCCACAAGGAAGGTTTCTAAGTGGTACTAAAAACAAATTTGTGACGGGCTGCACGTAAAAAGCAAGGAACTGACATTAATCTGAATACAGTCAGAAATCAGTCAAGAAATTCTCTTTCATCCCAGATGCAAACGGCTTCGCCGATGCTTTACCGAATACCATTCTACGGCTAGCTATCTGTGCAAACCGGGGCAGTGAAAAGACCGAATTACTTTCTGATTAGATCTGCTACCAATAACAAGTTTTTGAAAACATTGTTCAATGAAATTAGACTTACACTTACCTGTGGTTGATCCTGAGACAATTTCAAAAGCGAAACTGACAGAGAGAAGGAGTAGGAAGTATTTTACAGACATTTTATGTTTAGCTGCGCTTCCGTGGGCGACTAATTTGACTTTCTAATCCAAAAAACGCACGGGTGATATGACGTAACAAAGGAATGAAACTAGATATTTGCTTAACTAGACTCGTGGTTATCGAGTTATTGCACGAATAACATGATACGCGCGAAGTAAAAGTGTTTAGTATCAGTTGTACGCCTGGAGATTACCACAGTTGGCATTATTTTGGAATACCTCGATGTTACAAATTGAGTCCGGCGTTATTAATTTTACCTCTATTTGCCAGTAAAGGTCAACAACTAAAGTTGTGTCTAATCAGAGGATTTGTTCGACATGTACATGCAAATTTTGTTTTCTCAGTGGCCTCGTGTCCCATCAAAAGTTGATGGACCTGGCATGTTGTCAGAATGTGCCATCGGAAGCGTTAAGTTGTCTGGCAGCCAGTCACCGGGAAGCGGGGGGGGGGGAAGGGGGGGGGGGTGCGATTCCAGCATGTATCTACGGAACGGGAACCTCTCTCCTTAGGGTTAAAGCTGGGAGTTTAAGTTGCAGACTTTGTTATTACATGTATTTAGGCTGCTCATAGAGGAAAGTCAGGGTTTTCAACCATCAAGGTTTCGTTTAGGGTTGCACGCGAAAAAATTAAAAACGTTTTTACGTTTTATAGAGGTCACATAAAGCTTGCTCCATGTCCAGATTGGTCTCTTTTAGGGGTTTATTAAATTTCGATTCACTGACGACCCGACTCCATTCAAATGAAAGGTCCCCCTAGAGTTCATTGCACGTGTATAATTTTCGAACCATGCGTGCCAACGCGCGCGAATGATGTCTATTTGCGCGCAACAGCTTAGGCTTGTCAACATGGCAAGATTTCCGGCTCTCCTCAACAGCCGAAAGCTCGGTCTTTCTTTGCATGCTAAATTCCCTCCGCCGGAAAAATTTATTTCCGTTCTTATGAGTTATAGTAAGTGATGACTCATTGAGATCATATTTCAAAACCGTGTTGCGAAAGAGAGAGAGAGAAAACCAAACCACTTCCCCGGCTTCTTTTTGTATCCGCGACATCTTTTTTTTATCCGCGACTTTTTTTTTATCCGCGACTGTTTTTTAACCGCGACTTTTTTATTTTATCCGCGACTTCTATTTTGCGACTGCGGGCTCACTTACACTGAACGGAGCAGCCCTGAGAGAGCAGGCAAAATGGCAGAAGAAATGGCCGGCGAAGATAGGCAAGAGGAGGAGCAGGGCGCCATAAGAAAGGTAAATATGTTATCTTATTTGTGGTATCAGTTCATAGGAAGGAAGATATCGAAATATCTCATGAGTAACCAGCTCGAAAGGTATACACAATGTATATAAGCGTGTATAACTGCGAGGTAATTTAATAGGGAAACGGTTGCCCTGGCTGGGTGTTAAGAAAAGGAAGACCCTCGAAAACGAAGACCTAAGACCTAAGACCCGGTCTTCGTTTTCGTTGTACGAAAACGGAGACCTTAGGTCTTTGTTTTCGTGCTACGAAAAAGAAGACCCTTTATTAAAAGCAGAAAACCCATTGAACATGATCTTGCAAATCACTGCTTTATCTTGTTTTGGATGCGCTACACAGTTAGCAGATCTTTTCCCTGACGTAGGAAGGTCATTTTTGATTGGAATACCTGTACCAGGGTCTACCAGAAATGGAACGTTCGAAGTAAACACAGTCAAAAATAAGCGCCAAAATGTTTCCCTCTGCCTCACGTGCGATAGTTGACCTTCGACCTCAATTGCTTAAAGAATGCAACAACAACAATTTATTGGTATTCCCATGTATAGATGGTATTACCTAAAATGATAACTAATACAACACAAATCACTTTAAATTAAATAAAATTACATGTTTCCCTTATATGCAATGGTTCATTGCAAGCCATTGTTTTGTCACACCACCACAATCACGACTGAACTATTTCGCGCCCGAACAAAGCCTGCTTAACCTTATTGAGGTTCTAAAATATTCCGATCGCTCTTTCGACGGGGATGTCTCGTTCCCAAACTTGGGCTCATTAAATAGAAAAACAAATCCAAGAGCCAAAAGCAGTGGTAACTTAAGATAGAGGCGGCGAGTAATTGCACTCTTGTGTAATAACACTGAGAAAAGGGATCAATGCTTCGAATTTTAACTCTTTCAGAATAACAGGGTCATGACCAACTCTGAGACTGTTGTTCTCCTCTGTCCCTCTGTTCCTCTGTGCCTACTGTTCCTCTGTTCCTCTGTGCCTACAATCGTACTTTTAATGGGTTTTCTGCTGTTAATAAGCGGTCTTCGCTTTCGCAGTACGAAAACGAAGACCTACTACGAAAACGAAGACCGGGTCTTAGGTCTTAGGTCTTCGTTTTCGAGGGTCTTCCTTTTCTTAACACCCAGCCAGGGCAACCGTTTCCCTATTAAATTACCTCGCAGTTATACACGCTTATATACATTGTGTATACCTTTCGAGCTGGTTACTCATGAGATATTTCGATATCTTCCTTCCTATGAACCGATACCACAAATAAGATAACATATTTACCTTTCTGATGGCGCCCTGCTCCTCCTCTTGCCTATCTTGGCCACTGCTTCTGCCATATTGCCTGCTCTCTCGGGCCTGCTCTGTTCAGTGTAAGTGAGCCCGCAGTCTTAACACACGCAAAACAGAAGTCGCGGTTAAAAAACAGTCGCGGATAAAAAAAAAAGTCGCGGATAAAAAAAAAAAGTCGCGGATTAAAAAAAGAAGTCGCGATAAAAAAAAAGTCCATGTCCCTTCCAGGCCACCGTACAAATATGTACGGACCTATTTTTCTTTTCCTGTGAATCCATAGTCCTTTTGCGTCAATTTAGTGGCCCGGACACTTATGAGCGGAATGACCTACTGCATAATCTTTGCACAAAAGAAAACAACCCTTTGAACGGGTGTCACAGCTAGTCATTTTAAATTTAAATATTTTACTGTTCCTCTACAAGCAGACCTAAACTACACGCCTTATTAGCTATTGCTCAACTAGAAAGTGGCTCTTCGTTCATTCAAGGTACATGTTTATCACTGCCAAATTAATCCTAAACTGCAAACACGATCGTGAGGCATAGGGTATATTACCTTGATCAATGACATGGGATAGATGCCGAGATGCACCAAATAACTTGATGCATGGATCGGAGAAGTTTTTTATGGATTCAAACTTACAACAAGCATAGATTTCTGTGAAAAAACCTCGCCAAAATTATCAGGAGCACTCCAGAACATGTGAGAATTTCCCCGTGTTGTTCTGATTTAGTGAGCGGCAGCCTTTTTGTTGCTACATTGACCTTTGAACGTGGTACGTAAGCACAGACTGCTGTTATGAGAAACGTTGTCAGTCTACAAAAGCCGTATATAAACGCATACGCGACAATGTTTTAAGATATTATGCCGGGAAAATATGATGTATGGTTTTAGGTCAGTTGCTTGATTGAAGCTCAAGGTGTTTCAGTGTGATAGGAAAAAGCAAAAATACACGTTTTTATGGCTTTGCTGAAACACTGTAAACCACAACCAAGCAAAGGGGGACCATCACCACCCATAGTACCAATTGCGTTTGTCGCCTTCTTTTTTCGCTTTTGTGGGAAAACCTTTGAGTAAACAGCTGTATGCATGTTTATGCTCTCGAGAATAAAAGAAAAGATACTTCTTATAGTAAATGGAGACCACGGGCCTCCAAAAATGAGTATCCTGCAAAAGTATTGACCTGAAATGCAACTTCTAGACAAAACAACCTGAACATGCGGTAAAGGCAAAAAAAAAACTGTTTTAGATGGCTTTTTTCCAATGCCTGTAATGTTGTATTACAAATTCTCTCCAGCAAGTTTTGTTCTTTTATCCGCTTTAGGAGTTAAGAGCTGTAATTTTAGTTGATCTTATGTAATAAATTTCCTCCAGGCTGAAACGTTTTGTTATCTTGTTTCACTGCAATACACAACGCATGCTCCAAGCTATGTTTTCAGCTCGAACTGAAATTCCATTCCTACAACAGGCTTAATTTTTTCCCGAGCATTTTTCTCCGTGACTTTATTTTTTAGCATGGGCTGAATTTTAAACAGGGCTGAACCTTTCTCCATGTATTGGTTAATTTTATTTCAAGAGTTTTTGTTTTGAAAACTTAGCCGGGCTAATTCAGTGCAATCGCCCTCGGCCAAGGGAGTGATTTATTAAGTGGCCTCTTAGAAAAATCCTCTTGGAATAAAGATGGTGGTTGCTTGAATAGTAGACCGGGGTGGAAGTTTCAGCCTCGAGTTTCTGAAGCCAAACTGAAAATTGTCAACTCGGTCAAATGGGCTTAATTTTAAAAGCCCAAACAGCCAAAAGAATCCATGTTATCAGAATGGACTTTCAGTCCGGGCCGAAAAGAGATCTTAGACATTCGCAGTGTGATGTGTTTTTAATTAACTGTGGCAGGCATAAGGGGACTGAAAACCCGAGAAAAAAGGAGGTTTAAATCTCGTTAAAATTTGCAATGCCATTACAACAAGATTCCAGCTAGTTTACTGAGCTGTAATTTCAGTCCGGGCTGAGATTCTTTGTATACCGAAAACCAAGGGCCCAAGGGGTGATTACATTGTGAACTTCAGATAAAATTTCAGTCCCTGTAGGGAACATTAATTTTATACCAATGAATCTGATAAGTCGAACCTCAATTATCCGACCGGACTCGTTCAGGGACAGTAGGCAAAATAGTCCGGATAATCGAAAAGATAAATATGAAGAACAGAACTGATTAAATTGAGAAGGCAACATTTAATCGTGAAAAAACCCTTTTAAAAATCATTTAGAAAACAATATGGTCCGTTGTGAGATCTTGTGAATCGAATACCTGTAACCGTGTGTGTTAACTTATGAGAAGTTAAAATCAAAGGAAAATTTCAAACTTGGACGTGGCTGCTTACGAGAGGTTGTCGCTTTCCTGTGCCCGTATGTATTAACAATTATAATAAATGAAAATGCTTTTACATTGGTCTAAAATGTTGCTTTTCAATGCTTTTCAATGCTTTAGTTTACATATCTTGATCATGACTAATGAATATTCATGAAAAAATTGGGACTAGAGAAAAAGTCCGGATAATCGAGGTTCGACTGTACCTCTGCACGATGAGTGGAGGGAAAGTGATGCACAGAGTAGTAATTAATTTAACACCGATATTTTTTACATGTATTCGCAGTTGACATACTGAGATGGGGTCAACTAGTTACCAGGACGACCATTATTTTTTTCCTTATTTTTTATCGAAATCTGTTTTTAAAACTGTTCTTTTTCCTGTGCATTCCACGTCGTGAGCCTATGAGCATCGAACACCGGACTCTAATCTGAAGGAATGTTTTGACAAATTGAAGATTGCATGGAGGTCCAAGGGTTAAATCCTCCACCCTCACGACTCCCCCCGCCGCTAGATGGAGCTGGGTTTCGTGGTCCCAAATTAAACTCCACGCTTTGTAAATAAAAAAAATATTGACAGCCTTTCCCCAAATTTGATTTTTGACAAGTTTCTGTTCAAGTTTCTGTATTTCAGTATTGACAATTAATACAATCGTGCACTTTGACACAAAGTAAACTGATTCTTACAAAGGAAAACGACTGCGAAACTCCACGGTCCGCCGTTTTCATGTCTTGTTTTATGTGTCATCGTCAGATTCAAGCGTGTTGACTCGCGCGGGCCTCGCATTGACCACAGCCCTCGCAACATGCGCATGGCAAAACAGAACGTAAGATTTTCCTCGGTTTTTGTTTCGACAAGTACAAAACTGCGAAGCATCGCCTTTTACTTGTTTTTTTTTTTATTCTTTCCAAGCGGGTGGCCAGTGATTAACGATCCGATACGATTAATCTGCAAGACAACGGCGGCTAAATCATATGCATAAGAAGGGCACTACATTTGACTTTCAAATTTAACTTCGCGCATTGTTGCTCCCGGCAACGGAAGGCAAAAAGCCGCTGCAAACACAACTTGAAATAATATTTACTGAGCTTTTAACGCGAACAGACTCTTGCCCTTTGCTTTGATATATATAACAAACTTCGTTACTTGAATATGTCTGATATCGGATCGGAAGAGTTCGACGAAGACGAAGGCATCAATCTCGGGGTAAGTAAAAACACTGTCACAACCGTATTTGCAGTCGAATGGAAGCAAATTCGGACGTGTCAATATTATCTCGAATTTTGCCAGCTGCTCTTGAGGCTTTTAAAATCTGTCATCTTTGGTTTGATAATTCGCCAATTTCGTCGTCTTGAACAGTAATGAGCTTCGAGCAATGCAGCGAAAGCACTTGGACTGTTCAAACATTTTTGGGTAAAATTTTCGTTCGAAATGAAACTTTCTTTACATTGTAGGTTGTTGACAGACAAGTCATCTGTTTGATGAACCATAAACAGGGTATTGCGGTCATATAGCAATTTATCTCTAGTAGTTTCTGCTTCAACGATCTGAAAAAAGCTAGCCAAGAAACTGGCTTACTGGAAATCGCCAAGTTTTCGATTAGTTCTGTGTTACTAAGACGTGTACGCATCACTGATGCTCTAATGAAATTATCATACAGTAATCGACATCACAGAAAAGTCAACAAAAGTATGATGTTAAAAGGGAAAGCAAATAATTTAAACATACTGGTTTGCATACCCTAACGAGCTGCTTGCTGCTTTTTGTTCGAAATGAACCCATGGAAATAAAATGTCAGAAAATGTACGATAACGCAGTGATATTTTAGAAGTTACGAAACGTTTGAAAGTTCGTTGCGAAATTCACATTTTCATTTATGCAATTATTAATATATCTTTTTGACACAACGGATAAACAAAATAATACAATTTTTCTTATTAACGGGTGTTGACCTCAGGTGCAACTATGATTCATCGGTTCTTTTGATGCACTATGATCCGAGTGATCTTGCATGAATCACTGATCCTGATCTTGATTACCCCAAAAGAACGCACCCATAGGAACAAACATAATAATTAATCTTAGCTTGTTTTAATAATTTTCTAACAAAGCGAATTAAATCTGACTTTCCGATCGACGCTATAGGTTTTAACTCGTCTCCAAGCACAGGACATTTTACTTGCTGGCAGAACATCCGGTATCGATCGAAATCAGGCACACGCGTGATCATTTGGTTATGGTACTGTGATCGACTAAACGCGCGTTTTTGTACATGTAGAGAGTCCATGAAAAGAGGAACGAGACTCGAGCAGAAAGTGAACGGCGGAAAGTGCCATGGCCGTTTTTACGTAGAAAATTGGCGGAGGTAGCAAAAGGTGGGACGGAGGAGGAGCTCCTAGGGAGATGGAGGGGCTGGAGGGGTTAGTATTTTGGGTGAGGGGGTTCTTGAATTAGTTTTCAATGTTAATTTCCTTTTGCCGTTTCGTTTCTGTAGGAGTATGAAGGTGAACGAAATGAGAATGAAGAACGGCATGGCTACGGTAAAGCAACGCTGCCGAACGGTGACACATACGAGGGACAGTACGAGCACGGTAAGCGACACGGCAATGGAACGTACCGCTTCAAAAACGGCTCCAAATACGTAGGCGAATACGTGAAAGGCAAGAAACACGGCCAAGGAACCTTTTGGTACCCTGACGGCTCGCGCTACGAGGGGGGCTGGGTCGAAGATCGCAGGAATGGCCATGGAATTTACTACTACGTGAATGGGGACACTTACGAAGGGGACTGGTACGAGCATCAGAGGCACGGTCAAGGCGTGTACACCTACTCAGCGACTGGGACCAAGTACAAAGGATCATGGGTACACGGAAAGCGGGATGGCTCGGGGGAACTGGTTCACTCTAATCACAGATACGTAGGAAGTTTCGTCGATGATAATCTCCAGGGCGGTGGTAAATATCGATTTGATATCGGCTGCGAGCAGAATGGGGAATACGTGTTGGAAGAGAGGATTCAAGAGGGTGAAACTGAAGAGGATGAGCAACTAACCGTGCTGACAGCCAAGTGGAAATGTGATGGTATCACAGAAATCGAGCCTGCTATAATAAGATGACTTTCAAAGACTAAACGGCTTCTGAGTGTATGAAGCGTTTTTTGTAAATAAAACACGTTACTGTCCCTAATTTTCGAGTCGACCCGTGATATTTGTAAAGAACGAGATAATTTTTCTTTTGCCTCTGTTTCAAAAAGAGTCTTCGAGCGAAATCATAGCAGGTTGATTTCCACACAAATGCAAATCAAACTAATTTCCATATAAAAGATTTTCCAAGAGGACTCGTTTATTTTTTGAAACCATATTGAGAAAATGTACATGTACCTCTGAAATGGCCAGGAATGATTTTCTTGGAAATGGCCTATTTTGGGCCAGTGAAAGAAAATTGAGTTGGTTCCGATGTGACTCGTTTTCAATGTTATGTTATCTGTTTTGTTTGCTTTATTATTGTTGTTTTGACTGCTCGTTTTTAGCGGTGTGACGCTCGTTTTTCGCCACTGCCGAATCAAATGAAACTTAATTGTCTTAGGCATTCCCCACATGTTTACATGTACAGGAAATTTATTATTCAGCAAATAATGTTGTTTTTATGCTAATTAGTCCCGATAAAACTTCTGAAGATTTATTTTCTGCTAAAAACGACTCAAATTATCAAACAATAACTTCTGAATAAAAGAAGCGTCCTAAGTATATAGCAATATCTTTTTCCATCCCATTTTTCTACTGCTTTGGTATATCCACATTGTCATTCTTTTACCTTCATCTGGATAAAAACGTTCAAGAGATAGTCCCATGTTGAAACTTGAAAGGGAAAAGATTTCCCCTTGGGCATTGAGCAACATTTACAATAAGACGAATGGGTGTGCACTGTCAATGTAAACAGCCTTGCAACCTAAGTCAGTTCAATGTAATTGAGCGGTTATTAGAAATAACGGAGTAATGATAATAAAAACTTGGAAGCCAAAGATATATCACGTTAGTTTTCTGGATGAAGAGAAAAATGACGAGGCCCTGCAGTATCTCAGTACCTCACGAAAACGCCCTATTGCGCAGACAGGTCTTATTAAAAAAGAAAAAACGCCCAAAGAGTAGAGCACTCTTTGACTAACAGATAACGTACATTTTCGTACGAAGGCTTAGTATATTGTTTATTTATTACACGACTAAAAGCGGATATAACGCGCGCTATGATTGGCTAGATAGTACTAGGACATTCTTCTCTTACAGGCCTTCAAAAACACAAAACAAAAACAAAGAGCCATATAATAGACTGTGGGAGGCGCGGTGGCCTCATGATTGGTGCGCTCGTCTCCGGATCGAGCGGTCTGGGTTCGAGCCCTGGCCGGGGACATTGTGTTGTGTTCTTGGGCAAGGCACTTTACTCTCACATTGTCTCTCTCCACCCAGGTGTATAAATGGGTACCGGCGAATTTAATGCTGGGGGGTAACCCTGCGATGGACTAGCATCCCATCCAGGGGGGAGTAGAAATACTCCTAGTCGCTTAATGCTAAGGAAACCGGGATAAGCTCTGGCCTGATGGGCCACTTGGCCCGTATGCAGACTTTACCTTTTTTTACCATATAATAGACTACTTATTTATGTCAAACGTTTTTTCTTCACAATGATCTCTTCTCTATCGCTCGGTCAAACGGCAAGATTTTCTCGTAAAGACTTCACTCTCGGTTAACATCGAAGTAGTTGGTAAAACAAGGCTGGTTAATCTTCATCTTTAATCTTTAACAAGTCACTCCTATGAGAATTACAAATATATAAAATTAAATATTATGTATATCCAAATTTATACAATTATTTAAAACACAAAAGGATAAGTTTATAGTGTTCACTGGCAGCTGAATAATTACAATTTGTCCAGTCGACTAAAAGTTAAGGTTATTCCTCGGATGAAAAGAAAATTTAAGACTGTCAACACTCCAGCTAAGGGTTGAACGTCGGGTGGAAATCTTATCTTGTTGTACTCGTTTTTATGGAATATCTGCAGTTGATGAAGGTGCCTAAGCTTCGCAAGCGTTGCCCACCCTAAGTTGTATACGATGACGTCATGGAACATTCTCGTCCCCAGAGGCCGCGCTCCTGTTGGTCAGCACCAAGAATCGCGACCTCTGGCCGCGTCCGATTTCCAGAGCATGCGCAGAGAATTCGATTCGTACTCTCAGCCAATCAGATTTGTCAGACTGACTCTGAGCATGCGTAGAGTGACAGGGAAGTCGGTGAGTCGCACACTTCCGGCGGTTGGACCTTCTCAGAGGTCGTGATTCTTGGTGCTAGCCAAATAAAAGGAGCGCGGCCTCTGGGGACAAGAATGATCATAGCGCTGACACTACTGTTTTGAACCAAGTTTATATCGCCGAGTTTTAGCTATGGCTAAAACCCCAGCTAGTAAATCACAATTTTACCGTGCGATTATTCCGACCAAGGAACTTTAAGCAATACCTTTGCAAACTTACTATCGGCATTTTAAAAGCTTTAAAATAGTATTCAAAATGAGCACAAAATTTGTTTTTAATGTACCTCCACGATTTTTATTCGTTAAATTTGTAGAAAACTTTTGTCGGGCGGTCTTGGTTAGAGGCGTGGCACTGAAATTGAGCGCGTTAAACCAGAAACATCCAGTGTTGTTTGAGCTCTGTTTCCACTTGTAACATCCCAAGCCGTCGCAATTATTTCCGTTCCTCCAAAATACATACTGACTAAAATATCCCTGTCTAATCCTTGCCTAGTATCAGGAGAGTGAACCAAGAGACTTCCAATCTCAGTTAGTCCGGGATCCGTGACAAACATGGTGTCAGACGTGGGGGCGGCGTAAAACGTATATTTAATTTCAGTTTCATTTGCCTCGCGTGGTCGGTATCTGACAGAAATTTTCTGTCCGTGCTTGACGGTGTCAGTCCCCTTCACAAAACAATTAAACAAATCTCTGCACTTCTCCTCTCCATTACACAAGAACTTCTTTTCTTCCGGGTGTCTACCTCGCACGAACTTCCTCGAACAATCAGCACCATAGCTGGTTCCTACGACTATCCCCTTCGTTGCAGCTGTTGTCTGGGCAACCATAACTGCCCCTTTAACCACCACGTCGGGGGTGTCAGGAGGAACAGTGACACAGTATTTACAGGCAAACTCATTTTGGATCTGTTCTTGAAGAAGAGAATTCGCACAGCCTCCAACCAGAAGAATCGTTTTGAGTTTGGAGAGCTGCGGCTTTCTAAGTAAGGCCCTTAAGTTATGCTTGACAGATTCTACAAAAGGCCATAGAACCCTTAGCATAACGCTAGGACTCAAACAAAGATACTCGTCGTCGAGAATTTTTACTTCTCCTTTCGCGTATTTCTTCATGGATGGAGAGCGAAAATCATTCAACGAGGCAACAAAACTTCCAGGCAGACGAAGTTTTGTCTCCCCGCTTTGAATGTTGTGTTTCTTCGCTTCAAACTCCTGCCGTAGCTTAAGCCAGTCAGACGGAAATAGTATGCGATAGTCGTTCAGCACCTGGGCACCAAACATCTCATCTAAGACATCCTCAAACTGGCGGGTTATGCTAATCATCTCTGCGCCATACGCATCGCTTGTTTCCTTGTAGATCTCTTCAATGGAATCATCACCATGTTGCTGGTAAACGGCCATGTCCAGCCTGCCTCCTAAAAAGAAGAAAATCATCCCTAGGCAATGATTACCTCATGTGAGGCCTAACTTGTTAAGGGATCTTTGACCTAAGTATCATTTACCTAAGTATTATTTACCACTCCGCCAGTGAAGCTCTTCAGGGACAATGGAAATAAACAAAGAGACAAATGATATAACGGAACATTACATGACAATAAACTCCAACTAGTAGGAGACAGACCACATGGCTGTTTACAAGCCTAGCCGAGGACTTGAACACGGGCTGCGAGAACAACATCACCTAGTGGTCAGAACGAGACTTGAGACATCGACCTCAAAATTTCTAGTCGGATCGGCCACGCTGCTTCCATACTCGGTATGAGACAAGACTTAATTGATCCTAATTATTCAAACAATGAAAGGATAATTAAATGAGTGTTAATGTAAGCTAATGAGCGAGAAAGAATTAAACTCTTTAAAACTGGGTGGGGTGCAACCCTACCCCCTATTCATTCATGTACACACGAGGGTTAAATGGAATTTCTAAAAAGTGGGGTTTTAATGGAAGCTTCGGTTTCGTTATTTATCAATTTGAAATAACTACCTCCTATATCAGCGAGTAAGAATGGCGCACTAGCTTTGTCCTGCATTTCAGGCCTGGTTTCAGATAGAATGTCCTTCATAATTTCCGTCTTTACACAGAAATGAGCGGCGGCTTCAGCTTCAGTTACAATCATCACTTGCCCTGGTTTACCACGTGATCCAATACCAGCCTAGCCAAAAAAAAGGTGAACCTCAACACATATTGACTTTAAATTAAATCAATTGCCGAGTACGCGAGTTAAGTTATTAAAGAGCAGTAAATTCACGTTAAACTTTAAAATTGCGGGCACACTTCGGCGGCAAAACATGGGAGTTTATTGGCTAATGAAGGTCAACCTTATTTCGTTCCCAGGGTCTCTCATTTTATCGCCCTTTCGTTAGGGAAAGATCAGGGACCCTGGGAACGAGGGTTGAATGAAGGTTAGCTACACTATGTAGTAATGAAGGGATTAGAAAAAGATCAGGCACAAGGACAACTGATGAGAGTAATGAGTTATGAAAGCAAAGAAGGACCGTGCGATGGTGGTGGAGGAGGACTACTGCCCTATTCCCCGCAAAAAGAGAAGGAATAGGTGATTAATTATAGACACTTAAACGGCATATCGGCCGAGTTTGGTCACACTATATATGGATCACGGGCCCGATAAGGATGACTGAGTGAGTGAAGGATCATATTTTCACGAGACACAGTCGAGCCAGAAAAACACTAGCGTGGTCAAACGAGCCCTGTGCCGCCTGCATAAAAGGGACGATTGGATGTTTACCATATCCCAAGTAGGCCATAACTCCGGCAAGATAAGATCAGTGACAGTAGCCATAATCGGTAACGGAGACCGTAAGCGCGCTATTTGTAGTACTGGAGCTGTCCCTATGATATGGGACAATTTTGGCTATTTTTAGGGCAAATTGCACCATCGCATGCGGCACACGCACGCATATGCTGCGGGGATTTTGGGGGCTCTTGCGCGGGGGAAATGGCGTCTGAAACTCCAGACTTTTCATGCTTTAGGCCCACAACTTAATAGGTTTATGTATGTTGGAATTTTGCTTTAGTATTTTTCGTAGTAAGCTGCTAAGATTTGAGCAAGGTAAGACAGTGTCTAATTTGAAACACCGATTCGGACTTGAAAGGGAACGTGCTGCACTATGCAAATAAGCTACTTGTACGCATTAAATTTTCCTTTCAAAAACTTTTGACAACTCGCAGCAACAAGCAGAAACAACAAGAAACTATCGAAGACAGATTTTAGTTATGATTAAGTTTTTTATGAAACTCCCAAATTAACTCGATATTAGAGTAGATAGTTTTCTTAGATAAGCTTTAATGTATACCATTAGCTCAGAACAAAAAATGCACGAAAAAGGTTGCTTATTTCTATAGATTGGCGTACCGTGGAATCTGCGTTACAGACTGGAAGTAAGCGGAATCTCCTCATATTAGTTGACCTCAGTCTCTTGCATCAAACCTGTCTTTTCGGACCCGCTCGTTTCATCGCTTTTCAATCCACCCTACATATAAGTGCCCTGGTTCTCATTCCCTGCTATTGGTGCGAAAAATACGCAAGAGAACCTCGAAACTCTCACCATTTGATCACGCAACAGAACAACATTCACTCGAGAACCCACGACTTGTGCGCGGATCCACGCGGATATATGTCGTCAGGATGGCGCAATTTGTTCAGTTCTGCAAAATTGTCTCATACCATAGGTGCGGGCGGATCCCAAGACTCACGGTCTCCGTCCCCGATCATGGCTCCTTGTCAGTGACTAAATATCTTTCGATATAAGGGCAGGCAAGACTTCTGATTGGCTAATTGCGGAAAAAGCTAGAGCTCTGATTGGTTGGTATAAAATTTGGAAGCATAAGGCACAAAAACGGGAAGATATCGTGACGTCACCTGGTAAGCTGCCTCCCTCATAAACTGCTTTGATCTTGCCTTCCACATTACAGGCACACTTAAAACCCACAATACGTCTTTCACACCACAGTTCTCGTCTCCAGTCTCCTGCCGAATGACCTTTAGTGCTTCGTTTCTGAGAAACTTGATGCAATGCGCAAAAACTGTAATGGCTTTTATTGCTCTCCCATTGGATGCTTTGACGAGGGTGCCCTCTAATTCCCAGACCTAATAAACATAAGGATAGAAAGCTAAAATAGCGAGAGCTAGACGCTATACGTTAGACGCAAGCGCAACATATCTTCGACTGAATCCGTCTGTTTAGCAAGATACGGAAACAAATAGATTTACGTTTCAAAATAAAAATAATGATAATGATAACGATAACTTCGACGACAACGACAGCGACAATGATGCTAAGTGAATAAAGATGGTGAATTTTACGCTCGATAATGAAATGTGAGAGGTGAACCGATCAACATGAGCCTTTTTCTTTGTCCCACGCTCGTGTCCTGCTGATCAATTCACTTTTCACATTTCATTACCGAGCTTAAAATTCGCCATTTTTATTCACTTATCACTGACACGCATCTTAGCAGTATGCAGGAGGCCTGTCACATACGAACTCTGTTAAGGTCATTTCAATGAAACTATTTATATTGCAGAAACCTAAAGTACTTAGAGTGACCCAGCCCCTTTAAGGCCTTACCTGATCATTATACACAGCCATCTTGAAAAGTTCAAAAAAGAAGAATTCATCCTGTGCTTCGTAGACGCTCCTTAGATATGCGTATCTTTCTACCGCTTTATATCCAAACGAGTCGAATAACTGGTCTGGTTTAAGTAACAGGCATGTGGGTGTCTTACTTGTTCGATGGCCTTGTTCATTCACCCAGTCTTGATTCATGAAAATCATAGAGCTTTCATTTTGGTCCTTGATGAGTGAGAAAGCAAAGCCACTGTATGTTGTTCCCAGATCGATCGCAACGGTTGCGAGGAAACTTTTCTCTTTGCCGAAAAGTAAGTTTCTGAGACCTATGTACGTATAGAGCAAAACAAATGGAGTGACAATGGAACAATAAAAAAAGGTGAAGAAAGTGGTCAAACGGACAAAACAGAAACCTAATGGGATGAAAATAAAAATCACAATCATACAGGCTATAATTTCTGTGCATTTTAGGAGGTGGTCACTTTCCGATTCTGACGTGATCTGTCCGATGTCGTGAAAGCAGTGACCCTTGATTACTTATTAAAATCCAAAAAATATATAATAGGGAAATCTAGCGCACAAAGCGATGGCATTTTTCGTGAAAACTGGGCCGTCTACTAGCATCACTGCAATCAGTGGGGGATGACAGAAAAGTAACCTGAACAAAGTCAACAAAGGGCGTGGCGTTTGAACGCAACAAGCAACAGGTCCGTATCGAGGAGGGAAGCCTGGGGAGGGGGTACCAGCCTTCCGAATCCTGACTTCCTCCTTTGCGCTCTTTTATGACTCTGTCGTGTCGCTGAATTATTCCAGTTAACAGAATTGGGTTAAACTGTTTAAAACGTATTATTGCGCGTAGAGTCTTTCCTCGGTAGATTTATATTTCTCGAAGAATTTAGGGAAAATTTGATTCTCGCGTGCTGTAACGCTCCTGTTGAAACTGAAAGTTTTTGTCACGCTTCCAAGTGGCACACCGGTTTCAGCGACGATCTTGTGTAGCCGAGATAAAAATGATTCTTCGCGCCAAATTCAGAAAGGATTATCGGTATATAATCTTGATCTCTAACTAGAGAAATACTAGAACATCTGCAAATTTTAATTTTTGCGACTTTTTTCTTAATATAAAACTTGTTTATCAGAATATATACGTCCATGTTTTCAAACTTTCCCTCAAAATTAGAAGATCATAAGCTTATAATGCTACTCCCAGGACATAAAGCTTGACCATCACAATGAAGAATTTGTACAATCTGTTCAATCTTCCTCAACTGCCGCAGGTAAAAAAATTATACGTCGCGTAAAATAAGGTTGCAGGCTGCGCAACTGTACTCCGAACTCGTACTGACCGAACATGCAATTCTTTTTTACATTACCTGTTAATATGAATGCCATGTTAGGGACAATTTCCTTAATACCTCAGACCAAGCGAACAGCAGAGTAAAATGATGTGAGAATCATCTTCTGGCTTTGTCAGTTCTCGGAAACAATGTGGCAACCTGCCGGCAAGTGTAACACAACTACGCTCAGCATTTGTTCATGACGGATTCTTTCTCCTTTCTGCTGTGATAATCTGGCTGGTGATCGGAGGCTGTCCATTTCTACATAAACTGCTAGTGGTTTTGAAATGAAAC
The DNA here is from genome assembly GCA_022496165.2 of Catalaphyllia jardinei. Lineage (NCBI taxonomy): Eukaryota > Metazoa > Cnidaria > Anthozoa > Scleractinia > Caryophylliidae > Catalaphyllia > Catalaphyllia jardinei. The sequence goes on along the minus strand of CM042752.1, from coordinate 28,570,227 downwards.
ATCGTGAAACATGTCATTTTAACTTAAGTGCTGCGATCATTCTCGTTAATAAAGTGTGACAGTTTCCGGTTTTCAGCGAAAAACAAGACCGGAAGTTGGTAGACTGTGACAAGTGCTACGAAGTCCAGCCTTTCACTTTCCAATGAAACCGAGACGATTCATACTAGTCGTATAACTCAAAAGAACCAGTAAGCTTGATTTAAATAAATCTTTCATTATCCAAACTTGCTGGGAGAATAACTGCCTTGGATTCAAACTGCAAAGTGTATAATTATTAATAATAACTTTTTAAGGAAAGAATGCCGTATGCGCAGCCCTCTCTCCTGGAGTCATTCAGCTTTCAGAACAGGAGTAATTTTCTTGCGTAATTTAGGCGAAGCGCGAGTCGCGCGCGAGGGCTACACCTGTAAGTATGAAAAGACTTACTTGATATGGAGACATCACCCCACTCCTGACTTCTTAGCTCTCTGGCGTCTCATTCAACTGGATGTAGTAATTAATAAATGATAACAGACAGGGACACTCGATAAAAGAAGAGTGAACAAGCAAAACTGAACTAAATAAACTGCAAAGCCGTAAGCGAAGATTCTGCTTGATTGAACGTCGGATCTCACGGGTGATCTAATCAGTTTAACTTGACAAGGAATTACAAAAAGCGATGATAAAGTTAACGACTACTGCAAGGCTGATACAACGTGGTATATTTAACACTAATCCTGCTGGTATATGTTGCGAACGGGATGACTTTATTTACCAGTTTAGTTGTCGCGAGTTTTTAATTTAACATGAGCCTCTCGCTAGGAAGATTGTGCAAACATGTCCCATGATTTCGAAGTTAATGAATTATTGCGCGAAATGCAGTGGCCTCACCTTGACTATGCCATGATCAAATATCAATAATTTAGGGATTGCAATGATATAGGTAAGTTACCATCGAAGGATTGAACTCTCAACGAGATCAAACAGCGAATTTCCAAGAAACGTGAGTACTCTGTACAAATTTTGAGTCCTTTTCTTCTATCACGAGTATTACATTATCTGGAACTTTGTATCTTGACATGACAATTTAAGAATTACTGTATTTGATGCCTACTTGTCTACGAACATACCCGTACAACTTGTACGATCATGTAAATAGTGTACATAGTATGGGATTGCATCAGACATACAAAATTGATCCAGTCGGCTGAAGACATCAGTATATGAAAGTTAAGCAAAGCCGACGTAACGAGAAATTTAACTTGATTTTTAAATACTGAATAGGTTTTGGCTGGCCTGACGACCAGTTTTCGTAAGGTTTTACGAAATATGTCATGTGTTTGAGTAGCTACATTGGATACGTTGACAGGCCGTTGACATTTCTGTTAAGTAGATAACTGTAGGTTTCATCACGGCTTTAAAAAGTGGTCAGTACTGAATTATTTAAAAAGTAATTACTGCTTGTCATGACTTCCTGTGTTCTTGGGCCTTTAAATTCTGAACCCTAACTCTACGTACAGCCGATTCATTGGTATTCATGCATTTCTCGTATAGTGCTTGACTGTACGCCGCAGACTGTATCTACCAATATTGGGGTTTTTTTTCGTAATCAGCTGAGACAATCTGATCCCTGGGGGAAACTTCGATAAAGCAAGCAGGACGGGAATGCTAGTCGGAGAATTGGAATTGTGGGCGTGTTTATAGAGCTTTACAATTACAACACTTATGACACTTGAAAACAGACAGACAACGATGCACTGAAATGATAAAACAAGTTGTAATCGAGTAGTGTCTCCTACAAGTATATTCTTGGTTTTCACGTGACGTCAGAAAAAAGAATGAAATATTTTAAGTTTTTACCTTTATCAGGTGAAAGTCATATTTAAAGATATATCTGTTGGCCCTTTTTCAGCTCGGTAGACCGCTTTGTTTTGAAAATAGAACACGGTTTGTCACAATGCGTGACATCGGCATTGTTTCTGGGTAACATGTTACGTGCACGAAAATGTCGATTCGCCTTATGTTTTAAAATTCTGAGTAACCAATATGTTGAAAGAAGTGCCTATGCGAATGTTTTCAAGTTTAACAGAGAGAATAAACGTTTTGAGAGAGCCAAAGTAAACTCCAGATGTTTCCACTGGTTTCCGGCCGCCATGTTGGAGTCCCTCAGAGGGGCTCCAACATGGCGTCTCCATACTGAACACTATAATTTTCAGTGATACCTTTTGCCGAATAACTCGAGTTCGGAATATCGCACATCCCCGAAACTTTGGCACGTTGTTTATTTATTACTATTCTACGATATTTCAATTTCTTGACTTCATTTATTGAATGGTAAGTGATTTTATTTTTCACTTGCGTGATAATTAAGCTTACTTACTATGCATTTATACTACGCTTTTAATTATCATTTCCTCGCGTGCAACCGTAAAAAGATACCTTGACGGCTACTGTGGCATTTCGTCCTGAACAGTTAAAGTAAGACTAAAATGTGAAATTTATACCCACAAGTTCATGACTCTGTCCACAAAAGAACCCCTTCCGTCCCCTCCCCCATATCTGACACTTAGTATTTAAGAGAAACAAGCATTTCATCGAATATTCAATGGTAGCTGACATACTGTTTCTCGAAGCAATATAAACACATTGCTACTAGACAGACAGGTGACACTTGATGTAACAAAAATTCTCCAAACTAACATCCATTGAGCTGTAGGGTTATAAGTGAGGAGAATTCGGCTATCAATCAAAAGAAGCGGCGTTGAGGAAATGGATCTCCTGATAAGACGCGAATTTTGTCATTCCTTTTAACCTTGTGTTTGTGTCTTTAATACCGTTACAATGACAATGTATTTTACATCTCGATCGAGTGCGCAATAATTCCTCATTTTAACAAACTTCGTGATATCTAGGACCCGATAACTTTTAACCTGATTTGCATCGTAAAAACTATCTGAGAAGTACGGAAATGAAAACATAATTTGTTTCATTTCGGTGGCCGCTAAAAATAAGAGTAACTTTTACCAGACACCAAAATTGACGCGCCGCAATTATAAATTATTTCATATCCGTGGTTGAACAATAGCATCTCACTGTGGTTAACAAATTTATCTACTGTTTTGTTTCTTAAAATGATTTCTTGCATGCTTAAGTTTTAAAATACCATATCACTATCAGTTCAGAGGCGTAATTTAATCCAGTTATCGGTTTCACAGCACGTCTGAGACTGAAACACGCAACAAGTTTGGTAAAATTAGATTTTTAATTTACCACAACTGCCCTCCCATGGCATCTGAGAGCGTTAAATTAGGACGAGTTTTAAACGATATTGAAGAGAACGCAAGTTTGCGTGAAATAACTTTGTAAGCACGCACTTTAAAAATGTATACAGGCCGCCCAATATTATACTTACCACGAGTGCAATATCGAAATCACCGAATCTACATTTATCTCGCCGGAAGAGGATAAAATCGCTCATCGACTTTAAGAAACTAAATATTTACAGGAGAGTTTAAATAAAGAATAGCTCCCTTCATATATATTTACATACTTTTTGGTAATCCGACTCATTAATTATTTATATTGAAGCCCATTGTTTGGCACATAAACAAAATGAGTAGCGTTTGACAGATTGGGGCCTCAGGACAAGTGTTCGGGACACTTAGCGAAAGTCAACGGGAAGATGTCGTAGCAACATATAGATCGATTTTATGGTGGCAATTTTATTCGTGAACAAATGGGAAATACACAGGGGAGAAGCCATGAAGGTAAGAAAAGTGTTAGATTTCTGGATTATGTCGAAAAAAGCGCAAACACTTACTTTAAATTCAAGTGTGACACTGAGTTGTGAAGGATGGTTTTGCATGACAATCACATTTCCCCAACTTACGAAACTACCAAGGGATATTTCATATTTTTTCGATCCCCAGACACAATTTTCTGCGTTTATTTCGATAACAAAGGCTTGATCACACGTGATACTATTATTTTAAGGCCTTTTTTAGTTGTTCATGCTGCATTCCCGCTGTAAATGTTCGAGTAACGGCCTTTTGTTGTGGAAAACCGCTTGCGGCGTCACATTATTAAATTCTGGTCTGTAATCGCTCAGTTTTATCTACGTGTTCCACGATTTGAAGTTTTCAAAAGTCAACTGAGGCCTTGTGTGTGTGCAGAGTAGAAGTGTATGTACATAATTTGTTAGCTTTTCCAAACATCTTAACCGATTCGCGGCGAGTTTGTTTGAACAACATGGTGGTCGTACTTTTCTGTATGCTAAGAAGCTTTCATCGTGCATTCGCAGCATTCTTTTCTCTTGGAAGGTTTTGTTTCGTTTTATCTCAAGAATAAACTCCGATAATTTCCTTGAAATGGTATTAATTGCCTTCAAGCGGAATTCCGTCATTTGTTGCTCATAACATCTCATTAATTCTTGTTGTTGAGATCTTTGCTTTTCACAACTTCAAGAATTAGACCGCACTTAGTATGGTCAATATTTTGCTTGCATTTGAGATTTTAGATTACAGTCCTTTCGATGTATTCCACTAAGCAATACAAGTGAAGAATGTATCAAGTAATTTCAGTTTCATTTCCTTATTTTCCGCTCGAAGATTACATGTAAGGTTACACATCGATCGTTTTGCAGGTTAAAGCACTGATTTTGCAGTTCAGAAGTTAGCGGTAGTTTTTTATTTATAGTGTTCAAAGTACACACAAACTATGAGTGTTTCGTTCACTAAATGATCTTCAAAATGAGAGCTTATACACAGAGTCAGTCCAAAGCACGGATAATTTCAATTGAATCTAATAAATCTATTTGCACATTTTCAACAATGCTTGTTTTACAACACCGGTGGCCATTTTTCGCCGAGCTATGATCGTTTTATTAATCCCTTGCTCGCTACGCACTGTTAAAATCCTGTCTGTCTGTGAACTATTTCAAGCATTTTCAAGCGATAAAGGCATTATAAAACCGCATTTCCTTTCTGTTTCGTTCTTTTTTGACTTTTTAGGATTAAATGTCTTGAAATTTGACTCGCTTATAAATAATTCAAATTCTAAATTTCGTCTCGTTTAGTTTTTGAAGAGGGTGTGAAATTAGATATCGCTTTATATTGACAACAACATTACTCTCCGACTGAAGATTCAGCCATTGTCACGAGTGGATTTTTATGTTCATTATGATTCACTTATAGGGCGCCAAGAATTCAGAATTATGTCATAAATTTTGTCTATCATACAGGTGCATCTCCTGATGTGTCATTTGTCTGGAGGTCATATTTGTTCTTCCTCCTTTTAAATTGAAACAAGATCCATCTAAACAAATCGAATTTGAAAATCTTTTCCTGCATCAGAATGAAATCAGAAAAATAAATCCTTTAACATTCAATGCTTTCTTTACTCTTCTCAGAGTACATGTAAAATAAAATATGAAAAGGAAAGTGTTTTCAATCAGAGTTACATCACTGTAACTGAAACCTCAGTGGGACTGTTGTGTCAGTGAGAGCTTTTGTCACAAAGAAAATAATTTGTCCATGCAGAAACCCGAGTATTGCAAAATAGTTGCAACATTACAAAATTACATTGTATCACATCATGAGTATGGATCAAAGCAGGAAGTCTGTCAAACTTTGTCTGTGTAATTGTGTACTAACTCTGTGAACCACTAAATAGAGGTTTAATTTTATTGCTCTACAAGTTTGAACAATGTACAGTGTAACTGTGGTGCTTTCAAAACTTGCGTGCTTCTTTCAAAGAAACAGGTTCCATCTTTTTTGATCAGCCAAAATATTCTCAGTCTTTCAAGATGAGTGTGTCTTACATGTAGGTTATTGCCCAGGCACTGACCAAGCATGTGCATGGCACTGTGTTCCATTTAGACTACATGTGATCCATCACTTATTTATGATTTATTGGCATTTACAAGACATTGTGATGGTATTAATGTTTAATTCCACACTCAGATAAAACATTAGCCAGCATTTGTATCTTGCAGAACTTTATTTTTGGTATCATGGAAATTTTCCTTTATATCATTGAAATTCTCAAAAGCCATCTTTTAGTATATATCTCTTATTTTTACTTTTAAAATAAACTGATTTTGAATCTCTTAGGCCAAAATTTGACAAATTTTGTTACAATAGTAGGAGTCAAGGAGGAAGATTCAGATGCTTTGATATTACCAGCATCTGCCAGTTTGGAAAATTGCTGCTTTAGCATGTTTAGTGATATGTTACATTTTTAGGGGGACAATCTCTAAACTGGATTGTTTCTGGCAATGATATAATGGAGTGTTCTTTCAAGAAAATACGGAGGAAAATAGAGAATTTCTAAATATCCCTTCCCCCAAAACGAGAAAAATTAAAATAACCAGATATTTCTGGAAAGGCCTAGCACAAGTATTGGTAATATAATAATAATTATTCATGTCCTGGCCACAAAATTGAACGCAGGTTGGAAAACTTGTTGATTTTGGTAAAAGGTATAACTTGCTTTCTGTGTGGCCAATTAAGCTGTTTAGTTTTGAAATTAGGATTTTTTTTTGCTATATAAGTCAAGGAGGTGGACTAGAAAAGGATAACCTCTTCTACCTCCTTTCACAATTTCTCACGTATTTTTGTCGTCAATGTATTGTTGTTAGTTTTTGTTTGCTCTCTGTGGGTGATTCATTGTGAATAAACTATAATTATTCCAAGGACTTCATTCCTCACTAATTTCACATAAAAAATATTAATCTTTAACAAGATAATAAAAAATCATTGTACCACAAACAAACAGTGTTATGCAACATGCTCTGTCATGTAATTAGAAAATTTGTTGGCATGCTGCTTTTCTTTGTTAAACTCTCCATTGGTATCAAGTATTGGGTGATTATAAAACAGCAAGCTAAATTCTTTGATTTGTCAGAATATGAAGGGTCAGGGGATGATAACAAGTTCTACTCACATTTTTCATAGAATTAGAAATTTGATTAAAGTACTTATCTTGACAATGAAACACCAGTGACAAGTTTATCTTAATTTGCATGTTCCCTCAAGGCTTAACACAAAAAGCTGGAAAGACAATATGCTCTGCAGGGGAACAAATGCTCATCATGTTTTGTTTTAAATGTTTTGTTATAAACAGGTAATCTTGTTATCACTGGTTGTTCATTGAGAATATTTAATGAAATATTTTGACAAGGTTGAATGATTTACGTTTTAGGTCTAACATAAGTTACTATCTTAATGATTATTATTGTCGGTAAAAGAACATGGAGGAAAGTTAAAAGTTAACTCAATATTCTAAGGATTTTTGTTACAGAAAAATATTTGGGTTTTATCCTCTGGATTTTACATGTAAAGCATCTTAGATTTTTGCATTTTTTCACAGCTTCTCATGAGTGACCTTTTTGAGTTGTTGTTGAGTATGATGTTAGAACACTCGGTGCTTGTCAGTGAGTGCTCTAAACTATTTCCAGTGACTTCTTATCGTATGTTTAACAGTGATCATGTTCTAGACAGCACATTTCATGCAATACTCAGTGAAGTTGAACTTTGCTGTAAGGAAATTCATCAATCATTAATTTGTCAGCTTGGAAGAGTAATTAAAGTACAGTAAATTATTTCATATGACCATGACTCTGTGTTGATTGCTAACTATGGAGAGACAAAACAGAACAATTTTTAGCCAGATGTCATGATGCAGCAAAAACATTATTGATACACTGTAGTAGTATGCTGTATGTCCTACATTTAGGATTATGAAGGGGTTTAAGTAAGGCTTCAGGGCTCTAGGCTAAGCATAAAAGATGTAGGGCTACTGGAACATGCAGGGCTCTTACAATGTAGAAGCACCTCCCCTCCAACACCAAAGACAATAAATACAATAACTGCAGAAGTTTGTGGAGGGCAAACATATTTTTTTTGTGAGGGGTTGGTTGTGCAAGAGTTGTCTTTTTTTTTATACCATGTTTTTTTATTGCACCTCATTTTAATTCCCTTATCCCCAATCCTGTCAAAGGAAAATTGAAGCAATAGTCCATCCATCCTTAGAAATACGGTAAACACCCACATATAAGAACAAATGGATTAAGAACATCAGGCTGAAATTTGGCCCATAAAGCACCATAATGTATGACAACCAGTTCAGCCTGATAACTAGAAAAGCATGCTCTTTTAAGGGAGAAGGTGTTGGAATAAGAAAGCGATGTAATTGTGGGTGCTGCTTAGTAGAAAATTTAATGACTCTAACGTTTGCCTAGGTGTCTTTAGAATTCTATGCTCCAGTGGATCATGTTATTCTGCATCTGCTTGCAGGACATAAATGTCAAATACAAAGTCAACCAAACCTCTAATAACATGTTATGTGTAGTGTTATTGAAAAAAAGTATAAGAACATATTAAGAACACCTTGAGGCTGATTTCTCACTCAGCAGCCGATAAATAAGAAGTAGATCAGCCTGAACCATGATATCATGTGTTAAACGCAGGTGTTACTGTATACTGCAATTAGACAGAAGAGGTAAATATTCTTTCAAGACCTGTCTGTTGTCTTGTTGATAACAATACTGATACTGTGAGATAATTGAATGATGATTAGACTACTGCAGAGTTGCCATACAGATAATGGAAAACCTGGAAAGTCGTGGAATTTAAGAATTTCATTTTCCAGGCCTGGAAAGTTATGAAATTTAATTGTCGGCCCATGAAAGTGATGAAAAATTATTGTTTTGTTTTATAAATTACTTACTGCAAATGACAGCTGCTATAGACAATGTATGGAGATAGAGAGGAGTAACTAAACAGAGTAAATGGCACACATTTTGGTGAACACCAGAGTTTTTGTCTGTTGAATTGTTTAAGCTGTCAAAAAATACTCTAAAGCAAGGAATCAAAGTTTTTAAATTTTTGAAACTGACAGCTGAACCAAAGGTCTTGGAAAAGTTGAAAAGGTTATGGAAAAAGTTGTGGAAAGTCATGAAATTTGAACAGCTCAAAAGAGTTTGAACCCTGTATTGGGAATGCCTAAGCCCTGTTTTTATGTTTCTAAATTTCTACTCATGTATATTGCCTGTTATTGTTTCAGATAAAGACAGGAGAAGAAAGGGAAAATCCCCAAAAAGTCATCCCAGAAAGGAGTTCTCTCCTACACCAGTCCGGACTGCTACATCGAACCTGAATGGTCCTGTCCCAGTCAACAGCAACCACAGGGAAAGTTCAATTCATATGCCTTTAAAGGAGTATGAAGTCCCAGATTTCTTAAAGGATACTCAACCACAGCGCCATCATGAAAATGGTACATCTCCAGTGGTGAAGCGGAATCTTAAGGATCCAGATTTCTCCTCAAGGAGTGGTCAAGGGCTGATGATACCTAGAGAAGAGTTAGCCATGCCCGAGTTTCTAAGAACTAGTGATGATAGACAAGGGAATGAAAGATTAATGCAAGGTGGAAACCCTACAATGGTGAATCACAAGTCTGTCGGTGCTCATGCAAATGCAAGAATGGAAGACAGAGGCAGAGCTGAAAGGCAAAGTGCTGCAAAAATAGAGGGTAAAAATATGAGAGACTTCGCTAAAATGAATGGAGGACAAAGAGTTCACGATCGCCCAAGAGCTGCCACTGTATTTCATGCACAGGCCCAGGATTCAAGAGTATCACGTAGGCAACAGCAAAACGGCCAGACTGGCGACTTCCAAAAGAAGCTTAGCCGTGCATCGACTGACTCACTGGATAAACTTGTTCAAGTTGGGACAAACATGGCAGGAACTTTATCTTCAAAAACAAGCTCCGACACTGACAGTGATTTCAAGGCACGAAATAGAATAATATTCATTGAAGCAGAAAGGAGAGAAGAGATAGGAGCTAATGAGGACATGTCTTTGAAAAGAAAGTACAGAAAAGGAGGAAATAAGGGTAAAAATAAAGGACAAAATGGTGGAAATGGTACGGAAACAGCACAAAGACTTGCACCATCAGTTAGACTGCAGACAAATCCCGGTGGGAGGCGCAAGTCAAACAACTGGCCAACAGACACTGACAGTGCCCAAAGCACTTCATCACAGTCATTCACTGAACCCCTTTCCACCATGTCTTCTGCAAAGGACAAATTCAGTGTTTCTGTCAGAGATCATGGAAACCTGGTCTTGAAAGGAGTGAACTTCAAATCTAATGGGCTACTTTCATCGGCAGCAAAATTACCTGGAACCTCAAATGGTCATGTTGAAGATGTTGCAGATTTGCCTTCTCCTACAGGGAGAAATGCTCATAATACTAGCCTTGGTTACAATGAAAATTCACCAGATGAAGAAGCTCGTAAAGTTAAGAGGAAAGGCTCTTTACAAGCTCAGTTACGCAACAGACTTACAAAATTGGAAAAAATTAAACCACCTCCACCAAGGGCAAGGTGTGATAGCGATTCAACGACCATCAGTGATCACAGCGCATTTGAAGACATATTTCCTCATTATCCCAGGAGAAAATCGACACATGGATTAAACTCTTTGAATGATCTACCTGAGGATATTTTGATTCACATCCTTTCTCACCTGTCAACAAAAGACCTTTGCAAGGCATCAGGTGTTTGTCAAAAATGGCAGGCTCTCTGCTGGGACCCAGTACTGTGGTCAACCATTCAAATTGCCAATTACGAAGGCAGCAACATCAACAAAGTTTTACGGAACATCTTGGCAAAACTAGCTATGGAGACACAAGGTTATTGCATCACAGTGCACTCAGTTAAATTAAATGGGTGCGAGCTTCTCTCTGACAAAGGCTTGGGTTTTGTAGCACGATTTTGTATAGACTTGGAGGAGCTTGATGTTTCTGGATGTTGTTGTATCACAAGCAAGGGTCTTCATGACATACTACTGAATTGCCACACCCTTAGCCATCTTGATACCAGTGGTTGTACCTGTGTGAACAGCATATCAGCCCCAGTGGCAAATGGATTTGGCTTGGGACATCATGGAACTTTTCTCCAGTTGCGGCATTTGGACTTAAGTGACTGCGTCGCTTTTGATGACTTGGGAATGAGAGTAGTGGGCCTCAGTTGTGGCTTACTGGAGAATTTATATCTCCGCAGGTGCAATCGTGTCACAGATGTTGGTGTCAAACATATTGCACAGCATTGCATTCACCTGAAAGAGCTCAGTGTTAGCGACTGCTACAAAGTAAGAGATTTTAGTCTGAAGGAAATTGCCAAGAACTGTCCCAGTCTTAAGTATCTGAGTGCAGCAAAATGTCCAGTGACAGACACTGCTATGAAGTACATTGGAAAGCATTGTGTTAAGTTAAAGTACTTGAACATCAGAGGATGTGAAGCTGTGTCAGACGTCGGCATCACTCATATCGTTCAAAATTGTTTGAAACTGAGATCTATTGATGCAGGAAAGTGTGACATCACAGACAATGGCCTTCACATTATAGGCATACATTGTCCTCAGCTTAAGAAGCTCAGTATACGAGGATGTGAACGTGTGACTGATACTGGAGTCAAGACTATTGCAGCACAGTGTTGCAGTTTGCAGTACTTAAACCTGCAGGAATGCAACCTCAGCTATGAAACCTTCATGTACATAAGAGAGCACTGCAAGAACTGTGTTATTGAGCATACATGCCCTGCTTTTTTCTAAGCAGCACTGAATCACTCTCACTCCCAGGAAAGTTAAGATAATTTGTAGTCTCATGTTCCCTTATGCTTCACAGCACTAGAAGCTACAGTATAAGGTACATGAATATTATTGCAGGCATTGTACTGTCATTTTTACACACTGAGCCTAATATATTCAGTATCAGCCAGTTGTGTTAAATTAGTTTCATTGTTACTGTGATAATGTATTTAGTAATACATTAGATGTAAAAGATCATGTGTGCATTCTAGGTATTGAACTGGAACTACACATACACATTGCTTGCAGTGGAGGCTCATGCAGGGGAACATCGTCAGAAAGAGATCAATGCCATTTGCATTTGAGAAGATTCCTGCATTAGCTTCAGTTCCAAGTTAGCTTTATTTCAATACCAAGAATACAAAATTAATATAGCCTATTTTGTGGCACCTTCATGAAGGTGTACTCTCTCTCTCTCTCTCTCTCTCTCTGAGACCTGGCAAAAATCCCCAGATTGTCTAAATGACTTTTGCACATGTGAATGAATTGTTGATGTGTGTGGAACGGGATGGCTTTTGGGAGTGGTTTTTTCTAACCAGTTTGGTGCCACACATATCAGCTTGCAGACATACTATCTAGCATCAAGCATGCAGTGTGTACAAAGGGTTGCATTACAAACGTACAATTCTTGATAATGCATTCACATGTTAAGAAAACTGAATCAAAAAAACACTTTCATAAGTACTTCAATTAAATTACAAATTATGTAAATGTTTGCTCAAGAGTGAAGACGTTGTATACTTTTAACACAAATCTTTGGTTGGTGTTTCAGATTCTAATTTGTAGAGATTGCGTTTGTTGCAAAATGGATCATATATTTTGTGAATATTTAATATAATAATGGTATAAAATTATATAGTTTCTCTTATATATTGCCTTATTTGTGCTTTGGAAAGAGGCATGACAACTAAGAGCCATTTTATGTACAAATTTTATTGATGGTGAGGAGTTTTTTAGCAATGGACGTTGTCTCAAAGTAGTGGTAAAATTGCAATGTTGACAAGGTTAATTTTGCCAGTACATTGGCGGGAGTTGTTGTCAGAAATGAATCCTATTTTTCGGAAAAAACACAAAAGAAGTAAAGTTATATTTTGAAGATTAACTATTATTATTTTGCAGTTGTGAAGGTTGATTAAATAATATGAAACACTCTTACTTTCAGTCTCTTTGGCAGCTATTGGGATAAACCAAATTTGTACACCCCTCCAGAAATTTCCATTCTGTAGCAAAATATTATTCAACTTTCAATTCTTGACCTTATTCGCATACATCAAAGTAAACTTGAATTTTGCCTTTAATACGTTGTTCCAGAAACTCTTACCATGCCAAAGAGATTTGTTTGGTTTTTTTTTGCTTTGATCCTGTGCCCCCCCCCCCCCCCCTCATCCCTCTGGAAATTTCAGTTTCAGCTCGTACTTTCCTTTTTAAAAAAATGTTGGCTTTTTTACCAAGATCCCCCTTGAGGTTTGTATAGATTATTTCCTGAAACCACCAATTGATTGTGATCTCCAATATTTGACCCTCAATTCTGTGTTTAATTCTCTTTCCTTGAGGTGTCAAATTAACCTTTTCTTATCCACTAAAAGGTAACACACACACTTTCAGTCTCTCCGCCAAGTTTTTCTAACGTCCCAGCTCTGCAACTATAAAAAATAAATATAAATAATACTTAATACTTGCAACGCGCATTTTCACTTGATGTGATCAAATACGCGGATCGAATTGGAATTTGAAATGTCGGTTTTTGTGGAGGGCGGAAAACCGGAGAACCCGGGAAAAAAACCTGAGAGCAGGGACGAGATCAAACAATCAAACACGAGCCACAGCGGTGAGAGGCCAGCGCTCTCGCCACTCCGCCATCCCTGCTCTCCAGCTTAGAGAAACCTATTCAATGTTTATGAATCATTACATTAGCAATGCATTTGTAAAATTTCAAACCTCTTAAAAGGCGGGGTACGTATTTCCGTGCAGGATTTGAATATTTATGAAACCAGCAGAAGCTAGTTTGGATAACAACACTCTCTCGAAATTAATGGCTACATGGGAAACTCTATATTTACCTTTTTAGTTGATCTTTCACGGTGGAAAATGGGAGAAGACAATCTTTCGAGGAATGAGAAAGCTTTTGTGTGACGATTTGTGTGACCATTTGCGCGACTTCGGCGTACTTTCTTCAGGTCAGCGGAGCTTCATACGGTGGCAATGCATGATGGGATCTCCCGCGCTTGCATGAAAAAATCATTCATTCCAAGCCCGGGAAAGCGCCATGTGAAATCAGCTGAATATTTCTTTGTTTAAGCCTTGATTTTTCCCTGTTTTTCTTTCATTCTCCCTCAATCTTCCCTTTCGTCGACATCGATTATTACCCTTTAACAGCAGCTTCCATCAGAGGATATTTCAGGCGCGATCTTCCTACAAAGAGCCACGAATTATGTCTTCCAACCGCCGAGTGTCGATGCCAGTGAATGCCGTTCGTCGTAGTCCTCGGAGGAGAACGAAGACTCCATCAGTGAATGAACTGTCGAGAAAATGTAGTAAGTAAAACAAAATTGCTTCTTTGATGCATCTATTGAAGGTCGTTTGAACTAAATCTAGGGCTCCTATGTTTGCAGACGCGAAAGACGCTTATGTTGTTAGTTAATTTCTTTTGTTCTGTGAAATTATTATGTTTTCACTGTACTATAGAAAACGTTTGGGATCTTGTACTGATTTTATGTCGATGTCAGAAAACAGGACCTTAAATGTTATCACAACCATTTTGCTGCGCTTTACCTTCCGCAAAACATATCAGATCCGTGTTGTGATGTATGGATCGTCTGAAACTTACTGAATTCGAATTCCCAAGGGTGATGCTTCAGTGTAGTAAGATTCAACCACTACATTTTGAAGCAACATGTAAATTCGCTGGAATGAATTTATGATGTGGATGCATTTGGATGCATTTAGTTCTGTACACAGTGTAATTTGTTCAGTCGAGTTGCAGCGTATTTATTCACCTTGTTTGACCTAATTTATTTTCCTCTTCCTCTTTCAAGAAATAAGTCCCAGAGGAAAGAGAAGACTTGAATTTCAGCAGGCTCCTTTAAAAGGCCAGACTTTCTACTTAGATCTTCAAGGTTATAGGAAAGTGCAAAGCTTGCAAGGTCGAATAAAACAATTAGGAGGGGTAAGAGTGAGAAATCTTATACATGATCACGTGTCTTTTCTTAATGAAGTCCTCCTGATGTTGTTTGCCTTTCTTTATTTCATTATTAACTCCTTGAATAAATGCTCAGGAAGCTTATTTTGCAACTCTACCTTGGAAGAAGGTAGGCCAGATAGTGCTTGGTACTCTCCCTAGATTTAATTCAATGTATTAAATCAAGATGGCAACAGTAGCAAGATAGATATGTGTATAGCATTGCATTCATGTAGTGTAACACAATTCTAATCCAGTCTATTGACAATTTGGGATGGATTTGTTCTCTGATTTGGCCCCCTACAGCAGGGTCAATTTAGATCATGGATGTATGCACACAGTGATTTATTTGCTGTGTATATTCAAAGAAAATGTGTATGATTTCTGCAAAGCTGCATGTATTTTGACCCTCTAACAACATCAAGTAACTAAAGCCTGCATCATCAGGAAAGAATGTTTTGTAGCTCAGCGATGGCAGATGGCCATAAGTTGTGCAGAGAAAACACACCTTCCCTGTAGCTCAGGAAATGACCAAATGATGACTCTCAGATCTGTGGTCAAAAAATAAATTTTCCAATTTCTAGCTTGGCAAATTCATTCTGCCCATAATTAATTGTCAGAAAACAAAATTTTCTTATGTTGTGAAACTCTTCAAGAGGCCATGTTTTGTGGTCAGAATGTTTCCTTCACCTTTTTCACTTGTGAGAACCGGAGCAATGTACGGTAAACAAAATTTGTTTACATTGCTCCAATTCTTCATTGCTCCAAATACTTCAGGTTCAACTTCACATGTGGATCATTATTGGACATTCAATCAAACTTAGTTTTCAGTCGAGCCATTCGAATGCCACCAACATCGACCAAGCATGAAAAGTTTAAGTACACGCTTCAATGCCTTGGTGTAATCTTTGATTACTACTAGTTGCAAGCTATTAAAAAAATTAATACTTGTCATTTCACGCTTAATCAATATTTGACAAAATATCCCATGGTGAATGCACAAAATAGCATAACATTTTTATGGGAAAGCATGCCCCCTGACTACCTTGGAGGCTCAATGCAGTGGCATCTGTCAATGCTAGAAATCAGACTGCAATACCACTTTATTCAAAGCCCAGTGCTTTACATGTAGCTACAGTACTAGGACACCACCTTCAGGGCTAGAATATTGCATTCAGTTTAAGATTGTTCTATATTGAAAGCAGAATTCCAAATAGACCGCAGGCTGATACTTTTTTTTAGAATTTACTACAGCTGTATTGCAAGGGCAAGAATACTTCCTTTATTTGTTAATTCACTGTACATTTATGCACTTTAGCCTGACAGTCATGTAGGTTTGTCAAAAATTATGCAGTAGAGGATTAAAAATACATATACATTGAAACTATAAACTTGACTCTAATAAGATAAAGTGCTTCTGAAAATAAATATTGAATTCTTGAATTCTTTATATTACAAAATAGACTGTTGAAGAATTCTTAAGCAAGGACATCAGTTGTGTTGTAACAACCAGTAAAGATGTCAGCACTCGATGTTCTCCCAGGAGTAACTCCACACCAAGTCCCATCTTGTCAATTCCAAGTCCATTTCCTGGAAACACAAAAAGGTAGAAAATTCAACATGACCTCTTGAATTTGCTTCTGAAGTCTTTTTGTCTTTCTGACTATTGTGGAAGAGAAAAAGGGTCTCTACACGAGCCAAGTGGCTAATCAAGCCGATGCTTATCGCTAGTTTCAATAGCATGAAGTGTCTATGAGTATTTCTACTCCCCCCTGGATGGGATGCTAATCGATCACAAGGTTACCCCCTGCATTAAATTTGCCAAAAGTGTCTTGTTTAAGAACACAACACATTGTACCTGGCCGACGAGTCTAAAACGCACGTCACAGGTCACTGTTTTACCAATATTGGAACAACCCTGACCCCTTCCTAATGCTAACGTCAGGCCTACTGTAAGTACTACACTAAGACAACATTTTAGGCCTAAATGCTACACTAAGGCAATGTTTAGGCTTAAGGTTAGTATTAGGAAAGGTTTAAAGTTGTTCCAGTATTGGTATTAAAACAATGACCCGCGACCTGTGTTTTAGACCTGCCATGCATACCTGGCCAGGGGTCAAACACAAAACACTTGATCTGGAGACAAGTGCACTAACAATGAAGCCAGCATGCCTCTATGAAAGAAGGGAAACCTGGTGTAAAAATCAGCAGAAGCCAGCTTACTATTAAGTTTTCTGTGTTTTTTTCAAAAATTGGCGAGCAAGTGAATCACACTCATGTGCATGCTCTTACAGTGCTCAAACTGATTTGCAACTTGGAGCTAAAATTAAAACTTAAAATATTAAAAAGAATCTAAACAAAAATCTGTCACCAAAACAATCCTTCTGAGATTGCTCTCTAAAATCAACTCTTCAGTTATGGTTACCTATATGCAAAGGTGGTTTTTATGTACATTTTTTTTTCACCTTAACTCTTCTAGTTCTTCAGCAAAGGGGTCTGCTGTACCATCTCCACTGAGTGCCGACTCAGGTGGTGCTGAACAAACAGGCGCAGCTGCCCCCAAACATGACATGCGTGGCAAAGCACTAGCAGCCCAAGGCGCTATTACCTACAAGGGTGGAAGCAGTAATGTCATAGCTAATGCAACGAACTGGGGTGTAGAAATTATGTCACTGGAAAAGATGTTAAAAAGGTTGGAACAGTATGGTAGCATTGATAAGAAACCAGCATCCAAACCACTAGTTTCTGGACGAGTTGCAAAACAGGGTGTTATGCCCAAGGTGCGAAAGCTGCGTGCCCCATTCATCAAGGTGGAAGATCATAGTCATGCTTACAAGCCATTGGTTCATGAGTTGAAGGAGTGGCCAAAGATTTATTTTGATGGTCCGCTGGGGAGTTGTCCATTTGACTCGCCTAAGAAAGACTTGGAAAATGACCTCCAGGAACAAGCAAAGGCTAAAAGGTAAAGAAAAAAGAGCAGTGAAATATAATTACTCTTAGGTTCAGAAATTTTAACCACATACCTCTTCCCTGTAAACTAAATCCTTAAATAAGAATCATTCTAGGTAATGAAAGCCATTACCTGGTACTTTTCTTAACCTAACCTGGGAAAGGTGGATCAAACTTGTAAGTCTGGATAAAATCCTGGTCAAATCGAATGAAGGTTATTGAGCAGCACTTCCATGTGGTACAATTTATTATGCCCTTTATGGTTTTTTTTCTGGAAAAAAAAACTTCCATATGAAAGCTATTGAACAGTACTTTCATGTACTACTGTTTATTTCGCTGTACAAAGTGGTTCTAATTTTAGGTTTGTAAATTAAACCCCAATGTGTGACCATTCAAATGAAAGCTATTGAGCAGTACTTTCATTTAGTACTGTTTACTATGCTGTATAAGGTGGTTCTAACTTTGAAGTTTGTTGATGAAACCCTAGTGTGTGACAATTCAAATGAAAACTTTTGAACAATAGTTTCATGTGATACTGTTTATTATGCTCTATAAGCTATCAGGTTGTACTTTCATGTGATATTGTTTATTATGCTGTTTGTATGTAGGTGGTCCAACAATATATTGCTACCCAAATAGAAGCTATTATAAAGTACTTTTTTCAGTACTTTTTTATGAGTGGAAATTTAGGACAACCAAATTGTAAATGTGTTACTTTTTGTAGGAAAACAGCAGAAGAGGACAAGAACAAAAAGAGAGGATATTGTGAGTGCTGCTGTGTTCATTATGAGAACCTGGACAAGGTAAAGGATTCAAGCTTGTTCAGCACTGTTGCAAAGTGTTTTGCTCATCCCTGATCTACATGTACCTCCTTGAACTTTATTGGTTTCATGTTTTTCTATTGTTTTACTTTTACAAATAATAATATTTCATTTCATTACCATACCAGTTTGCAGCTACTTGTATTTTTGCTAACTTAGTGACATATGTATTTATTATTGGGTTGCATGCAAGTATCTGCTATTGCATACAAACATACTTTATTGGCTTGTCCCCACAGGCTTTGCAGAGTCAATGTTTCATTACAAAATTTAAAAACACGCAGAAAACTAAACACATGACATTGATGACATAAAAAGAAGACAACTGGGGTGGTTGAATAAAATTAATTATAACATACGGGAAGCTATGACCCTGTGTGCACTCTGATTAGTAGAAAACCCATGTTTATCAGAGTATTAAACAGAAAGTGTGTTTTATTGTTTTGTGGGAATAAAATCTATAATAATATTATCATATGCTTTAATGTAACAGCGTGATGCTGTTAGTGAGTTCATGTGTGCCAGTCATTACTTGGCTGTGTACATGTAGCTGTGTGATGCGGTTCCAGTCGAGACCCATAAATTGACCCTTGCTCACCATAGAGTCTCCAGTAGCTCAGTGGTTAGAGCATCTGACCAGATCACTGAGGGTCGTGGGTTCAAATCCCATCTGGGGCTCGGATTTTTTCTGAGTTCTCCAAACATTTAATTTATCATGTATTTGCTGTTTCATCTTTAATATACTCATTATGGAGGTTGGTTGGCTGCATCTTGATATGCTTTAATGTGACAGCGTGATGCTGTTAGTGAGTTCATGTGTGCTAGTCATTACTTGGCTGGGTAGCCGCGTGATGCGGTTCCAGTCGAGACCCATAAATTGACCCTTGCTCACCATAGAGTCTCCAGTACCTCAGTGGTTAAAGTATCCGACTAGATCACGGAGGGTCGTGGGTTCAAATCCCATCTGGGGCTCGGATTTTTTCAGAGTTCTCCAAACATTTAATTTATCAATTATCATAAAGCAAATGAAAAAGCTGTGTATTACACTGTGATAAGACACTCCAGACATTTGAGAACACTCCAGAAATGTAGAAAATTTCGCTTATGTTCTCAAATGCCTGTTGTGTTTTCTCACAGGTTAGGTTTCTTTATTTGTTAAATAAAACAGTCATTAAGACGCTTTTGCCTTAGGGGGCAACTGAACTCTGTCACGGTTGGGCCAAGTTTGAGCACAGACTGCGACTTCTTTCACAGAGAGGTCACTGTACGTGTTTATTAAAAAGTCCTTTGGCTGCTAGCAGTGCAAAAGAGTAGTATGTTCAAAAGTTGAGAGCTCCTGGTAGTCCTAATCAAGACGGCAGATTATGCAATGCTTTTGCATGATGTACCTTGGGATATCCCACAAGTGGCTTGAATTTTCTGACTATACACACAGTCACAAGCCTTTAATAAAGTGCCAAGAAAATACAGGTGGCCTCGTGATTAGTGCACTCGACTCCAGAGCTAGCGATCCGGGTTCAAGCCCTGGTCAGGGACATTGTGTTGTGTTCTTGGGCGAGACACTTTACTCTCTCGGTGCCTCTCTCCACCCAGGTGTATAAATGGGTTCTGGCAATGCTGGGGGTAACTCTGCAATGGACTAGCATCCCACCCAGGGGGAGTAGAAATACTCCTAGTCGCTTCATGCTATAGAAACGGGGATAAGCTCCAGCCAGATGGGCCACAACTGGCTCGTATGCAGACTTATCAGGAATACAAGTGACAAGTGAGATTTTCCATAGTATACCATGCGAGTAGTGATAACTATTTTACACCATGCCAACAGCCATAGAAAATACAGTGGCAACCACGCAATTAATGTGACATATGTGGGCACATAATAGCAAGGTTGGATGTGACAATGGCTTTGCTGTATCCCTATTGGCTGTGTTTCGCTATGGCATGGTATAAAACGCAATATTGTCTGTTTATTTCCTTTAGCACCTTCACAGTGATCGTCATCAGTCATTTGCCAAAGATTCATCAAACTACCAAAACCTGGATGACCTTATTAGTAAGGGTCCAAGTTTGCAGGACTTCTTGGCTAAAATCCTGCTGAAACATGAACAAAAGGAGAAAGAAAAACAAGAAGACAACAGGTGAATATGGAAAAGTTAACTAGGGAGAGATATCAACGTCGTATGTCTCCTTAGAATTTAAAAACATTGTTAAGCAGATGAGTGATGATAATTTAGAAAACTATCTAGTAAATTTAGGGATACTTAAGTGTTTCAGTTTGATGATCTACAAAGTGAGGGATGAGGGAGATTTCACATCAAAAGCAATTTCTCTCTGCCAGTTGGAATTGTCAAAAAAAGATAATTCCGCCGAAGATCACCAACAGTGTACAATGTAATTTGTTGTGTCTTACATTTCGTTTGTGACCTTTCGCTTTTTTCAGGCATAAACAACAGAGTTTTGGAGTAACCCTGGTGGACCCGGAGGGAGAGAAAACACCCTCAAAACAGATCAGACAAGAAATAATACCAAACTGTCAAACCCCACCCGACCAAGCCCTGGAGGAAAATAGTCGCTGCCGCACACCCACCAACCCCTCCCCTGACAGGAGCCATGTCTGTTACACACCCACCACAGACTCCTCCACAAAGAAAAAGTTAAGTGATGATGGTATACCTACAAGAGTGCTAAGACCAAGAGGTGACCAAGCGGGCCGTGAGGTCGACATTGGTGAGTCACGACAGTTGCGTAGCAGTCCAAGACTGTCAAATTCTTCAAACAAAAATAGCAGTCCCAGCAAAGTTGTGGACTGTGCAACTAGCAAGAATGTCAAGAGCAAACATTTGAATTCAGAGAAATCGCGTGATGAGAAATCTGCGAAGCGAGCGTCCTGCGCCAAGGCGCACTCAACGTCGTCCAGTCCCGTTGCGGGGAGTTCAAAGTGCGACACAGGTACCTCATCTTTGCAAGACAACCTGATTCATTCGTCACCTGATGACAAGACTAAAGAAAGAGAGAAAAGGCCATCGCTCCAAAGTATCGAGAAAACGCGCTTGGTTTTAAGAACACGCGATCTTCAACAAGATCCTTCTGACGAGAGCAGTGGCAAAGAAAATCAGGCTCCCGAGTCGCTTGCTACAGAAGAAAACGTGACACGATCGAGTCTTCGATCTTCGCGTGTCACGCAACAACTTCCTGATGAAAACAGAATAGAAAGCAAAGATCAAGTCCAATCTCAAGATAATGGGAACGAAGATTCTAAACAGGAGGTTCAATTGGAAAGTCCCAAAAGAACATGCCTTAGATCCGCTTCTAAGGCAAGTCTTTCTGAACGCTGCACTAAAAGCGAGGATCGCGTTGAATCTCGTGAAGCTAATCTGCAGGAAAAACCCGAACGAGAAATCCATATGGCAAGTCCTAAAATGGCGTTCCTTAAATCCCCTAGAAAGAAAAATCTCTCGGAACCGCACAGTAAAAATGACGTCCGCGAAAAATCTAGTGAAACTAACATGCAAACAGAATACAGCCAAGATGTCCAAATGGAAAGCCCTAAAAAGTCAAGCCTTAGATCTGCTGCAATTTTGACTCTTCCTGAAAAGTGTCGTAAAAGTGAGGATTGTAGTAAGTCTTGTGAATCTAATGTGCAGAAACAGTCCGAACAAGACATCCAGATGGGAATTCCCGCAAGTACAAGCCTTAGATCTTCTGCAAAGGAGAAGCTTTCTGAACGCCATAGCGTGAATGACAATCTCGTCGAATCTCGTAAAGAAAAGTTTGATCAAGATATCCAAATGGAAAGTCCCAAAAGGAGCAGCCTTCGATCAGCTGTAAAGGAAACGCTTCAAGGATGCTGTGGTGAAAAAAAGGATTGCTTTGAATCTTTTTTATCTAATGTACAGGAAGAACTCAAGGAAGACATCGAAATGAAAAGTCCAACAAGGAACAGCCGAAGATCAGCTGTAAAGGAAACACTTCAAGGATGCTGTGGTGAAAACAAGGACTGCGTCGAATCCCTTGTACCTAATGTGCAGGACGAACCCAAGCAAGACATCCAAATGGAGAGTCCTAAAAGGGCTTGTCTGAGATCCTCCACAAAGGAAAATCTTTCTGAACGCGGCAGCACCGAATATGTGTCCAAGACACCTGAATCGCAACAAATGGAGGAACAAAATCTGGAGAGAACGAAGCGAACGAGGTCTTCACCAAAAACAACAAAGCAACCCTCTGACGAATCAAACAGTGGCAACGTAACGAAATCAAGTGAAATATCTCCGGGTGATCAGCAACGAACTATTGGAACTGTCCAGACGGACAACGTAGCTAGAGTCACTCGATCACGCGCACAATCCACTCCAGCGTCCACTGTTAAGCTTTGTGATGATGCAGATACTACTGACAAGAGAAAAAGCATGGTTTCTTGTTCGATTACTCAAGAATCAGTAGTGCAGGAGCACATGGAAAGAAGAGTGGAATCGCGTGATCGCCCCGTTAGTTGTGCAAAGTGTGAACCTCAGAAAAGCATTGCCTCGTCCAAAGCAAGGGCACTTGAAGCTACTAAAACGAAGAACAAACACGACACAAACCAAAGCTCAGGAAAGCTTTCTCGTGGCTCAGAAGTTGTCCCTGAAGTGGAAATCAAGCTGCCGGACTGCAGACAATTGTGCGTGATCCGTAAGAGGCCAATGCTGGAGACCGAATCTGACGAATCTGAGACAGAGAGCATTCAGTTGTCGAGTGGAGAAACCATATTGAAACAGTCTTCATCTGTGAACGCTTTCTCGGATGGAAAAGATGACATCTCGAGCACACCCACACTGGAATATTGCCCTTCACCGGTGAGCTCGGAGAAGTCTGGTTTTTCAGAAGAAGCGCCGTTGACCAGAAAGTACAGCTTGAGAGAGCACGAAGATCAAGAAGATCACGACCCTTGTCCCGGGAAAAGAACAAGATCCCAATGCAAAATTCCCGACGTGGACTCGAAGACGGGCGATCGTGTTGAAAGTCGACAAAGAAAAACCATTTCATCGCCCTTTACTAGCGTCAAAGTGAAACGAAAAAGTTCAAATCAAAGGAGTCAGTCAGTGGCGAGTCCCAAAAAGAGGACGCCAGAAAAGAAGGCAAAAGAGAGTGGGAGGAAAAAAAGAACATCGAATAATTCTCCTCGGGGAAAGGCCCTAAAACTAAAAGACCCCACATCTGAGTCCGATTCAAGCACCTTTTCTGATAGCCCTCGAAGTGGACCCATTCAAGAAACAAGGCGCACGCCCGCGTCCACAGTGCATTCAGCTGTACGCAACTTGGAAGAGGAAACTGCAGAAAACACAGAAGAGGCTAAAGACTCTTTGCTTTTATCTGATAGTGTGCTGTCCTTGGGGGATATCTCAACAACTGCAGTATGTGGGTCACCGCATCACTTGAGTGCATCTGTGGCGGGAATTAAACTCTTGAATGGGAGTCCTCTAATCAAGAAGGATTTCCACTCGGCCACTTTTTTGGACAAACGCCGTAAGGAGAGATCTGGCGTCACTCGGTTGTTCGAGTCCGACGAGGAGGAGGAAGAGGAGTTCATAGGCTTCAATGTGCCACATTTTGACAGGTCGTTTTCATCTGAAGGTGACCTGAGTTGTAAAATCAACTCCATTGTGGAGAGTATGGATGGAGACGCTAGTCAAACCACTTTGGAAGATGAGGATAATATCACCGTTCACGAAGCTCCATCGTGTGAGGAGGAAATGGAAATGAGAGAAAACATTGAACGCGAGATTGAAGCGGCCACTGGAAAAGAGATTAACAGGACAGGAGAAAAAGGAAAGCTAGGGTTTGGGGAAGACGAGGAGATCAGAAAAGCAGACAATACAAGGATTGGAAGAAAAAGAAAATCAAGTCAAATCGAGAATTTCAATGTAAAGAGAAGCAATTGGTCTGAGTCTCAAAGTGAAACGCGCAGCACAACTGAATCGTTTTCTGTAGTTGACAATGATCATGATGATGATGACGATTTTGATGAGGATGACGACGTGTTTAGCACAGTGGCCGATAGCAGTGACGGGGAAGGGGAGGAAGAAGTAGTTGCATCGCCATTCAGCGTCTCAAGCTGGGGACGGAAGCGGAAGTCAGAAGACCTCCAACCACCGGAAGTTGAAAGGCCAACAAAACGACAGAAGTCTCAGAAGGGAACAGCTATCGACCACACCTGTGAGTCCTCCCAGAGCTTCAGAACAGAGACTCCTATAAAGAGAGAGGCGGGTCAAGAAATGGACACTCAAAAGGAAAACGAGAAACCAACTTCTTTTGCGTCAAGACTTGATGAACTGCAAAACGACAATCAGAGAAACAGAGCTCAGTCTTCATCGTCCGTACAAGATTCTGATAGCTTCTACGACAGTGATGTGTCCGTATATGAAACAATTGAGGAACGTGTCAAGCTGCGACGGATCAAGACTATCTCTCAAAAAGAGCATGAGAATTCCCAGTCCCTTCCTCGAACCCAGGCGCACCGAAAAGATGACAGTACAGAGTTAGCAGCAACAGGGAAAACTGTAGGAAGACTTCCTCCGCTGAAACCGCTTCCAAAACAAACGTTTCAACCATTAAAACCGTTGAAGCACGTTTCCCTGGTTCGATCGTCGTCAAGGCTAAGCCGTAGCAACAGCACACCGAGTTCAAATCCCTCACCACTCGTTAATCCTTCTGGGAGGAGCCGCAGAGGCACGTGGATTTATGACGTCAACGAGTTTACGTCACCACCTACAGCAGCGCCAAGATTTGGCGGGAAACCCGTCACGTGTTCTACTCCCGCATCTACCATTCCTTCTTCCAAACGTATTTTGAGGCCACTGAAACATGACAAAATGGCTGAAGACTCTATATTGCGGAAATCAAGGCAAAGGGACGTTTTTGCGTTCGATGAATGATCAACAATTTGATTCAACAACCCTGAAGCCCCAAGAAAGATGGACATTTAGTTTCTTCACACATTGTTAATATAAACTTCAGCGAACTAGTTTGGAGAATTCTGAAAGTAATTAACGTTAGGAAGTCTCGTTTTCCAACAAATTCTCACAACCAGTAATAGTTCAAATGTATGAAAATCGGTACGGAGATTTTGTGTTGAACACATTTGGCCTCACGGGTGCCACATTAGCAGAGTTTATATCTAAGGCATCAGACAGAAGTTTTTGAAAGAGGAAATTATGAGTACGTTTTAAACTGCAATTAGAGGGTACACGATTTTAAATGAAATTTAGCGTTGCATATGGAAAATGTCTCACCAAACCATTTTAAAATACATCGTTCTTGGGTGTAACTGTAAACATTTCAAGAGAATTTCAAGTAACGGAAGGACTAAAGTGCGATCTCTTTTCGCCAATCTGGTATTTGGAACAGCTATTTTCGATCAACCTGATTTTCTTTGGTCAATGGAACAAAATCCTTAGTAAAAAAAAGTCGAATTTAACCATCCTGTTGATTTCTAATGAAATTAATTCCAAACCGGACTCGCGTATCAATCAGAACGATGCACCTCCTTATCTTAATTACTCTATGAACAAAAGATCGAGTTAATTCTTGATTTATATTGGCGAAAGAGCTGCTGCTTTAAGTTGACTGGAGTTCTGGTCAACGTTGAGCTTCAGTGGATTTTACATTTGACTGTTGTCAGAAAAATATTGTATTATATTCGTACCAACAATTTCACGTTTTAACTGAGTAGATCTTATTAAAGAGTTTGTATTTCAAGTCCAGAACGAGTTTTACGCTTTAATGGACACGTACACTTTAACTTGTATATACTATTTCATGTTTTAGTTTAAAATATATCATTATTGAGAAATTTACGAGATAAGAGTGATTATACATGTAAAACATATATAATAAATAAGCACAATAAAATTTACGGAAATAGCAGTTTTATTTTGTACTTTATTGCGCATCCTCCAGTACAGTCGATTGCTTTGCAACACTGCACAGCGTACAACATCGAGGTAAAGCTAAGGGTCGGTTTCTTTTAGGGGGAAGGGGCGGGTTTTAGGCAATTTCGAAAAACATTTCTGCACAGCAAAAACGAATGACAAAAAAATCGTGCAAGGGTAGCTGTGGGAAAAAAAATTGAGCAAGTGCTCTCAACTATCAGGTCTTGAGTTTGAGGTGAGAAACGTTCCATGCCTAGAAAACTGCTCAACAACACCCCCCAACCCCTTCCTCCCTTGAAAATGGCCAGCCCGTGAGCGAACCAGATGAAAATGCGACAACTGCAGAGGGTAAAGTTTAACCAGTCCCGTTGCATGATTCAATTCATCTGGACAGAGCGCATGCGGAAAAAATAGATTAATTGTGTCAACTCGTGACATCGATTACCCTGAGCCCACTAAGAAATAAAAAAGCAATATCAGCTTGGCGCCGTGGCAGATTGGATTTATTTGTTAACAAATTGGAACAGGTTAGGGAAAGGCTTTTGATCTCTCTATCTTTGCTCGCTGATTTACAAGATCAAGTATTTCCAAGAACCAAATCTACCAGGTAATCTGCATTATCAGTTGTGGGATAAGATAGAGTGTGTGTTTTAACGAGAGAAGCCAATGACTTTTCCGTTAGGGTAGAATTGTGTTTTTTGCCGAAGTAACTTCCCACGCACTTGGTGATTGCCATAAGAAATCATGAGAATATAAGATAAAACAAACTTCTCATAATCCACAAATTTCATTGTCAATTTTCTGATTCTATCGATCCGTACAAGGTTTTATCACAATTTGTCGTTCACTGATTCACACATCCTTGCCGCTTAAATTTCAAAGAGAGT
Source organism: Catalaphyllia jardinei (assembly GCA_022496165.2). Classification (NCBI taxonomy): domain Eukaryota; kingdom Metazoa; phylum Cnidaria; class Anthozoa; order Scleractinia; family Caryophylliidae; genus Catalaphyllia; species Catalaphyllia jardinei. Next base: position 28,542,861 of record CM042752.1, on the reverse strand, counting down.
GCACTCGATGCTCCTGATGAATTTGTACTTATCATTTGTTATTAGCAGAGTCCGTGAGTTTAGATGAGTGTACCAAGCTAAAACAGATTGAAAAAGTAGCTTGTGCAATGACACCTGCCTTGTTTTAATAACGCTTCGTAGATTATACCGCTACTCCAGGGGAGAAGTATTTAATTTCGTTCGTAATTACATTGCCGCAGTTGTGGTAATATTCACAGGCCAGCTGCTTCTGACTCAGTACTACAGGTTCTGAATTAAATGTAGCGCTACGAAAAAAATTCCTTAGAAAAACGTTTTTGCAGATTATAAAGATTATTTTCTTTCTTTTTCAAAAAAAACGCGGTTTCTAACTGTTTAGGTTGTAGTAATCAACTTATACGCGTTAAAAAGCATAAAAACTTGGCACGACATCTTCTGACTGCCAATGTGATCATTAAAGTACGGCATTACCACCCATCACAGCACTCACTAGCGCATGCAACCCCGCGGCGCAAAGAGGTTTTATTCCTTCGGTCACAGGTCAATTTCCATATTGCCATCCTTAGTATATTTCCGAAATTTTCCGGTAAATACAAGGAAACACCTCTGCTGTAAGGCTCGTTATAGTTACAAAGGCAATCTCCAAGAATTATGGCTCGCGAGGAACGAATTAAACAAATCGACATCTAAGTTTAAAAAAAGGTCGGCAAAATCAATCAAGACGACAGAAGAAAGGATAAAACAGGAAAAGTGTTTAAAATGTCTGCAAGTCTTCGGCAAGCGTTTCGTTTGTTTTAACATATTCACGAGAAATCGTTGCTTTCATCAAGAAAATGCACAGCGAATTTCTGTCACTTTCCACGTTATTTTTCTTAGGCCTGCCGTCTTTACTACCCCGGAGAGATTTAAACACGCAATTTTATTTCTACGGTCTACCGTTCAAACTAATCCGTCACGGAAACGGAGCTTTTCGAAAACGCTCTTCAAACCGGCGGAGGAATTTAAAAACGCCGGCTTTGATTTTAGTGTGGACGAAAAACATTTTGAAAACGGATCTTTTCGAAAATGATGACGTCACGATATCATGTGGTTTTCTTTCAGTCAAATATTTCCGGCTGTGGACGTAAATTCAGAGTGAGAACACCGTTTTCGAATTTCACCATCGTAGTAGCCTCAGAAGCGTCTGCAAAATATTTCTTCTTTTAAGAATGCATTTTTTTCGCATTTACATGGTTCTTTTCATCTGTAAAATTTATCAGGAAACTTTAATTTGTTGTTGAATTAACCGCGGGAATCTGTATACGAACGCGCTGACAACGGCCTTTTTTTACGCGTGACTGGCGAACACTTAACCGGAAGACATGCAGTGATTCATTACCTATTCGGAGCGTTCGAGAGCATTTCAGACATACACATTGTACACATGAAGTCAACCGAAGAACATATCAATACAGCATCGTAAACAATCAGTGCACGTAGCAGTTTTATAAACAGATTTTCTTCGAATTTGTCGTGGAGCTGGAGGATTGGCTTACCGTAAGGCTGAACAGTACAGTACTTGTGTCTGTCCTAAGGCACTTATGTAGGAAGACCGTGCACCTTCCTAAATGATTTCATGGCTTCGTGGTAGCAAAGGTAAGCAGATATTGTTCCTCTTTTTGAACCAAACGTTTCCCTTTGCTTGCTGTCTTCCTAAAGAGCTTTGCGCAGGGAATCTGGCGGCCAAATAAATATGCCGTCGATCAGGACTTAATTAATCACGACCATAAAACGAGGACGAAAGATACCCGGCAATGTACTAGTGTTCAGAAACCTACAGTGTGACCAAATCATTCTGACAGACAGATAGTATATATAGAGAGAATAACTACATTCTGTGCTTCGATCCCATGATTCACCGATATGAAGAGCTGCGTTCCACTTTTTGCTATCAGCTCAATTCCAAGGTTCATGGCACAAACAGACGTAACGCCCTCGTTCTTGTCTTGTTTCGACATCCTTCAGTTACAACGCGTCTCATCAATTTCAATGTCACTATAAGCAAATTACCGTGGTTGCAATGTTTTATGCCCCGCTAACAAACTAATTACTAAGATTATCAAACTATTGTTTCCTGCCCATAGAAAAACGAGCGTTTTCTTTGTTCGTCGAACAACTGATCTTTCTAATACCACCTGGGTGCGAATTACGACAATTGTTTACCTTCGAGAAAGAATCTTGTGCTGACCGAATCGTCGTGTCACGATTAAAAAGGCCCTGATACTTTCAAAAAACCTATCGATCTCGCAAAACTTTAAAGTTGTTTTACATGAACAAAAACAGTTGTGCAAGATTCGTCTGTAACTATTTTTTATGAAAATAACGTTTTACTGCTAACCGTATGGAGATCTAGAGTTTCTACCGAAGGATCGAAAGAATTTTCTTACAGCCATATGATGGTCTCTGTTGGCACTGACTAAATCATTGCCAACAGAGACCATCATATGGCTTTAATAAATTACATATGACATCAAACTTGTGTCACTCACGTTGAACAATGTAAGGAACAAATTTTTTTCACCCATAATTGATACTAAAACATCATTTCGCCGGCCACCGTAGGAAAAAAGATGGCGGCTGTACATTTTACCGCAATGCCCTGCGAAGCAAACACAGCCTACAAGGCACAAAAAGCCAATTTTTTGTCCCTGTACTAAGGACACTGTTTAGTAGCCTACGGTTGAAGATTTTATAGCACCTCTGCACTTTTTTATGAACGCTGTGAAAGATTTCGTGCACTAAGAACTATGGGTAAATGTACCAGTCTCCATCTTTTTTCCTACGCAGGATTGCGTTCCACACAAAAAGGGAGCTATTTCTAGAAATGTGTGGACTTTTAAATGTATATTACTTTATCCTGCATGTGTGTACAAATGTTTCATGCAAAGAAGATCAGATGAAAAAAACCGCGTTGCTTGTCTCAGCTGTTGCTTGGTAATTCGTTCCTTTGCTTCTTTTATTTTAGTTGCACTTTATTTGTGGTGTAATCAATGCGAACAAAAGCTCGGGACAAAGGCAAGTCGTATGCTAATTCAACGACATTTACGATTACAAATTTGTTATCGTGGAGCTTTTCTGTACAGGCCGGAAAAGGTGAAGATGCCTTTGCTGACTTTGCTTTAATGAACTTGTAGCATCCTACGCAGACAGTGCGTGACGGACCCAGAGAATGTCTACGTAGGAGGCTAATGGCGTGACGGTTGGTTTAACAAGTGGGTCAGACGATACAGGGCAATCACTGATTAGCGACCAGAAATAATCATTTCTCAGAAAAAAAGGAAGGGTCGAGGTCAACACATGCGGCCCAAGCTCTCGTTGTGAGGAGTTTATTTTCATCTTTATGCGAACGTGCCGTGACTTAGTTACCGCCGTCGTCCACTGTTATATAAGGCCAGAGTCACGTTTCGCGGAATGAAACTCACGCGTTATGTAATAGTAGACGACGGCGGTAACTAGGTCACGGAACGTTCGCATAAAGATTAAAATAATAATAAAACTCCTCACAACGAGAGCTTGGGTCGCCTGTGAGGTCAATAACTGCACTTTTCAAACATACTATGCCAGAGGTGGCTGTATAATTTTTCAAGGGTCGGGGGATAGCTGGTAACTTAGGATAGCAAAATCAATGGGGCATTTTCCAAAAATGTTGCTATTTGAGAATTTGAACCTAATTAAAAAACCTTTTCACTAGAAACACTAGCAATGCCACAACGTAGAAATTACCGTGATGAGGTAGCTGTCCAGTGTGGTTGTCTATTTTTCTGCCATGATATTCACACGTGCAAACTGTAATGCAAGGACCACTTCAACAAACAGTAGCGAAGTGAAGCCGGATCTTGGTTAGATCAGGATCAGTGAAAAATAAACTATAAAAGCAATTGAAAGGCTGACCGGACGGCTAAAAATCTTAAATTTAATGCCCATTAAGTTGATATATAACGACTTTCTACAGTGTGCCCTAGTTTTTAAAGTACGTCTTCACAAATCAAGTCAAAATCAACAAAAAACTTATATGTTTGTTTGTTTCAGTATTTATTTATTTATTTATTTGTGTCTTTGTTTGTTTGTTTGTTTATTTGGAGGATAGCGCAGTGGTGAAAGTACTTGCCTCATATTAATGTGACCCTGCCCAGTAACCTAAGTGGGTTGGGTTTGTCGTTTGGTCCTCGCTTTAATTGCTCAGGGGAGTTTTCTCCGGGCTCTCTCTCCTTCCTCCACTAAATCAGGATCCTGGGCTCCTGACAAAATCTAGCATTTCCAAATTGTAATTCGACCAGGCAGAGGACCCCCATGGAAACCAGCTAAGGCTGATGTGGCTCAGTTCCTCTAGATCTTTATCTTTTGTTCTTCGTTGTGGTAGGTGGTGTAGGTGGTGGTAGGTGGTGTTTGGAAATCGCGCTCTTACGCTGGCGCTTTGAAAGGAAACCCCATCAACCTATACATTTTCTGAAAGCTTAATAGTTATAGAATACAGTCATTTTGTTTGAAAATTTCTAAAAAGTTATTGTCGCAGTGATATGAAAAGAAATGCCCAGAAGCACTGCTTTGCTTAAACTGGTTCGCTTCCGCGCGTGAATCATCGGAGCAGCGCGATTAACATCGGAAATGTATTCTCACACATTACCCTCAAAAAAGGTGTCAGCGATTTTCCAGATGTGGTTTGGTTTTTTTTCTACACCCTCCCTAAGTTTGATGTTCTGAACGTGGGTGTTTCCTTCCACTAAAGAGGCCATAACTCTGAAACGGAAAGCGAAATTAAACAAAGGCCGACACCTTTTTTCGAAGGAGGTAATAGGGTACATACCTGCCGATTTTCAGCCAATTCCGTTGGAAGACGCGCGCAAACGAACTAAAAATGTTCATCCTCATATGAAGTTCAGTTTTATTGAGAAAAAGACGAAAAACCTTTTGCGAGATCGGTATGATTAGGTGTTAAAAATTCCCTCCGCGCTGACAGATGTCGGCATGGGTCAGTTTACCAAAACAATGCGTCATCACAACTTGAAATAAACAGACGTCTACGTTGCAGTGAAATCGTCCGAGATGCGTAAAAATTCCTTAGGTTTGTATTTAAACTGCCCTGATTATTTCGTCGGCGGCATTGGTATTATGTTGTTCGAGTTTAGGCTTCTTCGTTTTCCAGACATTTTCTGAAACCACATATGCCTCGTGAAGCCAAAAAGAGGAATTTTCGAGGTCTATGTCGTCTACATCCAGATCTGTGCTTGACTCAATCTCTCGCTGCCGGTGGAAGTTTCGGAATCGCGTTCGTTCTCCAGCAATTTAGTACGACTTGCACTTGTTGTATTTTGACCTTTAGTTTCATTGGTGGGATTTGTGTCCTCGAGTTCCTTCAACCATTCTTCTTAGTTTAAAACAATGCCACCCACAGTCGCTCAGATCAGGAGCCAAAGATCTTGTTCGACGCTGAACTTGCTGGTCCCCCAGAGATTTTCGCCTCTTCGGCTTCTTCGGAGGCGAAAATGGGCAAGAAGTTTTCTTGCGGGTTTTTGTCCTGACATAAAGAAAATGTTACAAGAACGAACCAGAACAACCAGATCGTGAACGGTTCGCGTGCGCAAATAATCACACCGCAATTCGCATTACATGTGACAAATGGCGATGAATTTTAATTAGAGCTGTCAACGCCAACGCACCGTAAGAGATTTCATGAGATTCAAAAACAGTTTTTCTCTTTATTGTAAAAAGTAAAAAAAGCTTTTTTCTCCATTCTTTCTGCAAATTATTTTTCTCAGTCTTCTCTTCGAGTAGCGAAAAAAAGATTTTTCGCATTTTTCTTTAAAATCCACCTACCATGATACCTTAAAAGGTACAGCTGTGTGCCATGACCGTGAATGTTATTTTGATTGTTTTGCTAGTTTGGTTTGATTTGATTTTTCAATTCTGTTTTTGTTTTGTGAAGTATATATGAAATAATTCATATTTGTACTGCGGTTGTAGATGAAAGTGAAGAGTGATCATCGCAGTAAATTTTCCAATTTAAGCAACT
>CM042752.1:28523402-28536433 GCA_022496165.2 Catalaphyllia jardinei | reverse complement strand
TCTCTGCTAAGCCGTGCAATACAAGCAATATTTTCCGTGCAACTCGTGGCACAATGGTGATTCATTGCATCCGTTGAAAAGCGTTACTGCAGTATTGTTGCGCACAGCTTGTAAGGAAAACGTTGCCTGAATTACCTGTCATTTAGACTTGAAACTCTTTCCCAGTCAATCTGCAAAAAAGGAACAAACTAAGGACAAAGCAAAGCGACATATTATTTACGCGATCATGACTAATAATCAAAAACTATATATTCACCGAAGTGGAGGTGGCTAGCTAGCGCTGGATATTTACCGAGCCGCGAAGCACCGAGGTAAATATCCATCGCTAGCCACCGACACGGAGATGAATAGTTGTTTTAGTATATACTAAAACAGTGAGATGATATACAGCACAAATGTTAATTTGGATGATTTCTTCACTTGTCACGGATGCAAACCGGGATTCCGTCTTTTCTCGAGATATTTGGAGTTTTACTAGCCAATCAGCGCGCTGTTTTAGTGTATATTACTCAAAACTACTCGGTACGAAAATAAGGCGGAAAGTGCGAAAAGTCTGCGAAACCGTTTCTCGCCAGGTTGAATCAAATCCCGACTCAAATTAAACGAAACCGATATTTCCAGTGAGTAACGCGCACTTATCAGTTTAGTTTTGGTATTTTGGCTCAGATTGGCCATTGAGCAAAGTTTTCGTCTGGTTCTTCTCCGTGTCTATTCCGTTTCGAAGGGAAGACAATTTGTTATGTTCCTTTTCTTTTACGGTTCCTTTCATTTTAAAACATCCATCATTTTTCTTTTCATCCAGTTGGTTTTCAGTTTATCAAGCCAGCAACAAAAGTTGGATTTGAAGACCTTGAACGACCGACTAAGGAAACAATGCTTAAACGACCGAAAAAACAACACCAATGATCCAAGTAAGTATATAAATGAACTAATTTTCGCCAATTTTATCGACTCTTTCACAATAACTGGGTGAAAGGCTTTTTGGGTGCTAACTGAAGAGCGATTACCTGCTCGTGTTCTACTGCCCTTGCTGCTATCTGCATGTTTTCCCGCGCTTATCGGGGGGTGATGATTTCCCCCGCGCTTACCGCGATTAACCATTTCCCGCGTTTATCACCGGTTACCGGTTGTTTTTCCGCGCTAACCGCCGCTTGTATGTTGCACCTTGGTTGTGCAATATCCCTCGCCCGCTTCTGCGCTTACCGCAGTATACTGCATGATCTCTCGCGCCTGTCACCGGCGTACAACGCGTTTATAATTGGATTACAAACTTTCATAGTTTTACTACGAAGTAAAAAGATAAAGTCTGCATACGAGCCGAGTGGCCCATATAGATCGGCGCTCATCTCCGCTCTCAGTTGCATGAAGCGACTGGGAGTATTTCTACTCCCCCTGTATGGAATGCTAGTCTATTGCGGGGTTACCCCCAGCACTAAATTCACTGGTACCCATAAATACACCTGGTTGGAGAGAGGCACTGTGAGAGTAGACGTGTCTTGCCCAAAAACACAATGCAATGTCCCTGGCTGGGTTCTTACTCGGACCGATCAATCCGATGTCGAGCGCATTAAACATAAGGTCACAGAGCCTCCTTCATAGTGCTAGAAAACTGATCCGGAAATCCTCACGATTTCTCGCAGATTATATAAATGCTCCGAGATCAGTCGCAGGTTGTAGGTCGTTAAATTGCACGCCCAAACAGCCTATACGGCTGGTTCAGTAAAGACTCTCAACAAAACTAGGGTCGAGCTATTTATTACCAGTGCGAAGGCTGCTCTTAACATTCAGACCATAATTTCTAAGAAATGCATATCGCCTATGACTGTGATTTCTGCAATAAATGTGGCCTGCATAATTATTTACTGGTCATTCTGATATCTAACATGTGACTTACGTTCCTGTGTAGATGAAATTATGTGCAACAGAACTTATGATGTGACTTGCTGGCCAGAAACCAAAGCTGGAGATTTATTCACACAAGACTGTCCTTTCCTATTGTTTCGCTCCGGAGGTAACCCCACTTTAATGTCTTTGATATTGTTGTATCCACTATATATTCCCACTCTCAAAATATTAGTCCCCCAACTAATTGCCTCTTTTCTTTTTAAGGGGTGTTTAATATTAGTTAGCTTCGTCGGTCCAAGTGGCTCATCAAGCTAGAGCTCGCGCCGGTTTCCGTGGGATTAAGTGACTAGGAATCTTCCCACTGCCCCCTGGATGGGAAGCTGGTCCATCGTAGGGCTACTCCGTAGCATTAAACTCGCGAGTACCTATCTATACACCTGGCCCGAGTGGTTCGGAAGGTGGAGAACGCTATCCACCGGATAAATCACTATCCGATGGATTGCGTGGTTTGTTTTGTCAACAATTATCCACTGAATAGCGAGTTATCCGGTGGATAGTGTTAGCCAGCCTTTGAACAATCTGGCCCTGCAAGAGAGAGGCACTGTGAGGGTAAAGTGCCCGCGGTAAGAACACAACGCTATGTGAGGGCCAGAGCTCGAGCCTGCACCGCTCGATCTGGAGTCCAGGGCGCTAACCATGAGGCCGCCACGCTACCACAGTGCTGCGATAAGAATTAGACTTGTACAGCTGTTTCGACGAAAGTTGAAAAGCGTACGCGACAATGCCGATTGGCATCATGGGTAGTAAGAGTTCGGTTTTGCTTGATTGAGGTTCAAGGTGATTCAGCAACAAGGTACGAGAAAGAAGGAATACGCGTGTTTGTGCTGTTTCTTTCCACCGTGCTTAGGTTCACTCAGACGTAAAAAGCACCATTGCCCTTAATAACGTTCGACATTGTCGCGTAAGCTTTTCCCCGTTTGTAAGACAACCTTTCTCGAAACAGCTGTACTTCTCATGTTGTATCGCAAACCCTTAATAATACTTTCACTGTTCGTGCACGTTTTGCGCTTAATTTCCAATAACCAATTCAATTATTCTCAGGTGAAATCTCTCGACGATGTGATGAGCATGGCAAATGGCAGAAGATGAACATCTCCAACTGTCAACGACTAACACCAAAAGAAGCGGTTGAGAAAGGAAAACAAGAGGCAAATATCCCGTCTGAGGAAAAGGCATGTTAAACAGTACCACTTCCTAATAGTAATATTTTTAACGCAAACTGCATTGAAGCACTGGGCAGGATGCGCATTTCCGAAATCCTTAAGTCGTTAGTTTAGATGGAATCGTCTTAAAGTAAGTCTTTAATGCCAAAGAAATAAGTAAATAAATTAATTAAACTAATTTTCAATATTTAGAGAGCAAGCCACATCAGTCTTAGCTGGTTTTCATGCGGGTCCTCTATGCTGGTCGAACTGAATTTGGAAATGTTGGTTTTCGTGCAGGGAGGAAAACTGGCCTGAGTACTCAGAAAAACCCCCAGAGCAAGGCGAAAAAAAAAACAACAAACTCAACCTACATATAGCACCGAGCAGGAATCGAACCCAGGCCTAATTGGTCAGGGACTGCGGAAGGGGAGGGGCTGGAAGGGTTATAGCCCTACGCTTTTATTGCTGGTATTTATTTTCTAGGGCTCCAGATGGCGCGCAAACGTAAGATAAATGGCGAAACACTGACCTTAACGTTTGTTTGTATTAGCCGCTATCACTTTAAATGGTCTCTGCGGTTTCTTTTGGCGGAAGCTGAGCGCTCTAACCACTGCGCCATCCCTTTGCACCCAACACTGATGTTGTTTGCTTATAGGAATGCCTGGGGCATCATTCTAGCTAAATAATTCCAGTGTGCGTTTCAATGTGAACTGACAAAATCGAGTTGTGTCCCTTTATCGATACTTGCATTTGTCGGTTTAACTAACACACTACTTTATTTTATTTCACAGGATGACTCCCTCACTCATCTGGAACGTGTTCAGCGTGTCTATGTGGCCATCAGTTGGATTGCGTTTTTTGTCCTGCTGCCTTCCTTCATAGTCATATGTATCGTCGTGTAGGTTGACTCCTTTTATCCTATTCCAATGTAGCTATAAATGAACTCCATAGGTAAACATATTTATGTCGGAATCGCTGCTTGGGTGTAAAAATGTTTATTATTTAAATTTCATACACTGTACGAATTCCGATTTTCTGATTGGTTGATTTGTACCACGTGACACTGGGCTTTGACGAAACAACCTCCTTGACGTCATTATCATGGTGTAATAGCCGTGGTGTAAATTCAATACACCACTGTCATTACACCATGGCTTCGGCTGACTCAACGTTTGACGATTTTTGTTTGTAGTGTATTCAATTTGAATAATGAAAATGTTAACGCACTCATAGCTCGTGAATTATCGGGATTTACCTGCACTCGTTCAGTAACAATGAACTCGAAATTCTCGATACCGCACTCGGCGGCCTCGTCCGGTATTGAAATTTCTCGTTCATTGTTAGTGAACTCGTGCAGGCAGATAAATCCAGATAATTCACTCGCTGAGTGCGCTAACCTGTAAATATTTAACGATTATTTCACTAGCGCACGTTGGATATCAGTTAGCTATAATCACCTTATATCGAAAAAAACGGGTGTGAAGTAATTGTTTTAAGTCCCCCCCCCCCCCAAAAAAAAGAGAGAACATTAACATAGAAAACTATAATAAAATAAAAATTACAACGCCCCAAAAAATCGTATTCGTAGAGCATGGTATGATAACTCATAACCCACGTCAATGATGGCTAAGGCGTCAATGAAAACACTCGAGTTGCATTATCTAGTGATCTAGTTTTCAGTAAATTCTAAATATTTCGGGGTTTTTTCCCTTTCATAGAAGCCGTGAGAATGAGCGCTTTACCATACATAAGAATCTGATCCTGGCATTTATTCTTCGCCACATCACATTATTTATTTACCACTACAAAAACATGGGAGAAAAAGACTTCAATCTGGTGAGCTTTGTCACTTTTCCAGGCTTGAACTTAATTTTATACGTGACTTATTAGACATTTTCTCTTGTTTCACAGAGCGTTTGCAATGCGTTCTGGTTGTTGAACCGCTACTTCACGGCTTCCGAGATCACGTGGATGCTCAATGAAGGGATTTTTCTACTGCGCATGCTTGTGTATCCCTTCGATAATGAGTCGTATTTGTGGTACTATATCCTCTTTGGCTGGGGTACGTTTGTTTCTTTGTTTAACTGATATTTCCGCAACCTCGTTCCCAGGGTCTCACCGGGAGAGCGGGAAGACGAGAGACCTTGGGAACGAAGTTGAAATTCGCGTCCGTTTATCCAGTTATCAACATGCTTGTAGAGATTATTATTATTTTGCTTTTGTGTGTGTTGGGTGCTATTTCTCTTTTCATATTCAGTAAATGACTATTTCAAATTTGTTTGGTGTTTCCTATTTAACAGGTTTTTCGGGTGTTCTGACATTCTGTGTCTACCTTCCTTACATGCAGTTTAAGATTTCAAGAGTCAGCGCAGGGTCAGTAACAGTTAACTTATTCTTGTACGTGGCTTTGTAAGGAGAGCTTTCTGGGTTACTGAGGGTCTACTCAATTCAAGAAAACAAATTATCGTTCTCTTACTAAATCTGTTTTGCTCTTTAGCCGCATCACAAACAAGACCAAAATCAGTTGTGACTTGGTTCGACTTGTCTTACATGCCTTTTCCGCGGCTGGTGCTAAATATTGCATGTTTTCCCGCACTTGATTCCGGTTGTATGTTTCCCTGCGCTTAGCACCCGCGTTTGTTCCCAGTAGTATGTTTTACTTCGGGCGTTCATTGGTCCACTGCCAGAGTGATGTTTCCGATTGATTGTTGTAACTTGTTGATACATTTACTTCGGTTTCCCGACATTATCACCTCCGTTCGTACTTATTTTTCTGTTTCAAAGGATGTTTGAGTTTGAAATTCAAATTAGGTGCGCTGAACAACATTCCAAAACAAAACAAAGTCTCAATCACACAACTTTGATCTGATTCTAGGTAACATCGCTTCATTTGTCTTCTTTCAGTTGCTGGGCTTGGAGTCAATACAGTCATTCGAGCCACATGCTCTTGTTGTATGTTCCGCTCACAATCATGTTGGTGGTAAGAAACTTAACATGTCCCCATAGCCTCCGAGTCTCTGTGCCGAAAAAAATGACTGCTTTAATTGGTATAATTTATTTATCTGTTTTTTTTTACCAAATTATCCAAAGCATCCAGAAATCAGCACCTATCAATGGTTTGCCCCAGGATGGGGGCGGGGGAGGGGTCGGGCAACACCCATGGGCAAATAGTAAATTCTGAATTAACCAATCAAAGCGCGCGCTTTGCTTTAGGTATGTTATAATATAAATTTGTGTCAACATGAAATACAACTTGTGGTCCCTAGGGGTAGGAATTTGACTTACAATGGAGACTCAAGGGTGGGGAAATTGCCCGACCCGGGGTTGCCCGGCCCCCCCCCCCCCCCCCCATCCTGGGGGAAACCATTGATAAGTGCATTAAGCTAACCTATGCAGGATTAACGAGTGTTCTAATTTCGGTTTTGTGACTTTTCGATGAGGTTTTCGATTTATATTGTTTGTCCTTCTGTTTTGAGCTTGAGTAATCTCGAACTACACAGGCATACGTGATGAAAAACCTTTTTATACAAGAGAAATCAATGTCTGGTTGACATTTAATCCTGTGTTAGCGTTAACCGGCTTTTCAACAACCCGACACTGGCTCGTAGTAAGTCAGGAAGGTTAATCAGTTTTCAGTCAGGGGCGAATCCAGTCAGGGATTGAGCCAGGGGTCAAAGTCAGGGGTCAGGGGTCAGAGCCAGGAGTGCTTACCATTTACAAAAACCATCCGGTTGGAAATTTCAGGCGTAAACATTAAACACTTAAATGCGACGTTGCGGGAGAGGGAATCGCAAAAACGTCTGTCCACATCAGCTAGAGAGACGTATAAGAGCAGAAAAATAACATCATCACAAATCAAAGCCCAAATTTTCTGAAGCTTCCCAAACGGAATGGCGGGAACCATTTGATCTTCCAACTGGAATTTCCGGTTTTCCCGTGTAAATGGTAAGTACCCCTGCAGGGGAAGGGTGCAGAGGGTGCAGAGGGTGCAGAGGGTGCACACCCTCCCCTCCCCCTCCTGAAATGAGGCCTTCCTCGTACTCGCTTTTAAAATTTGTTTACCTCTTCAGTCAGTTACGTCATTCTTTAGTTGTGCACCTCTCCTAAGAAAAATCCTGGACCCTCCCCTGTGAGTAACACCACTTCAATCAGGGTTGCTTAAGAAGTACTTCATATAAGAATATAACTTTGTGTGTTGAAGATGTACGTAAGTTCAATACAATGATGGGTTTTAACCAAACCATATAAAATTCTTCTTTTCTCTAAATGGCAAAATTAGCCAAAAAGTAAGCAACAAAAGCAACACGAGCCATATGTTTGATGCTAATAACAGTCCTACAAGAAGTTATGTACGTAATATCGGGATTTAACAGCTGCAGGCTGGCTCCAAAATTACTTTAATACCATCAAGACACCAAATATAATTGGAAACAGAAATGTAAGAAATTCACAAAAATATTTTCAGAAATTCAGGTGGGGCCTGACAGTGAAGTAAATTCTGTTGCTAGAACGATTTTTCAGTGTCGCGTGTCTTACTTTCCACAGATCAACTTTGTGATTGCAGTATACGTAATACAAATGCTCGCAAGAAAGCTCAAGAATTCCTCTTCATCACAAATGAATAGAATCAAGTGAGTATATTGCAAAATGAAATTACAAATAATATAACCTTATTAAAGGTGTTTTAGTATTCGTATGGATATTAGGGATAAAAACAGTGGCTCATTGCAAGAATTGGCACGAAATGCAATATATTTAACTGACGTGGGGTGTTATACAGAGGGCCTACGAAAGTACAAAGCAACTACAACTGTTGTATTACAAAAAGAAAAACCACATAAAGAAGACAACATATTATTTTGGAAACTAGGATAAAAAGATAATGATAGGATAATATACTGGCGATGGCGGCGAAGCTGAGTTCATTAGCCTAAAGAACGCAGTTTCTCTTTAATCGCCAGCTAAATCGCATCCGAGAACTTCTTGGCACAATTTTCGGCAAGGATCTTTGAATTTTGACAGCATGTTTTCGCAAAATAGGTCATCTTCTCCTCATATAATACTCTTCTCTTATTTCAACAGAAAAAGCGCCAAAGCGATAATAATTCTGATCTCCCTTTTGGGACTGATATACCTCCTGGTATTCTACCTGCCGGGAAATAACCCTTCCAACGAATATTTCGTCGCTGTTGTTTATCCACTCCAGGTAAGAAAAAACTCTAGCAAAGCCAGTCATACACCTTTTTTGCACGGGCAAATCAATGGCTGGTGCTTTTGTCATGCAACCTAACAAATTAGTCATTTTCATCAGGCGCGAGGACTTCAAAATATGGGTTCAATATTAAGTTATGCTGTCAGCTTAGCCGCAGACCACAGTGCCCTACAGCGTGCAGAACCGATATCTTTTCGCCAGCGGGTAGTAATCTGCATGTAACGTATCCAACTGACAACGTTGTGAAGAGGGGAAATGCGACTAAAATGTTCACATGTTTACGGTGAATTGTACTTGCCGCAAAATACTCTTATTTTGCCTGGCTAATCAATTCAATTTAGCCGAGATGTAAACCATTCGTCAAGCCTGAATCGAGCAGCTTTAGTGTCCTACGATTCTCTCACGTTTCTTTTTTCCTTCTTTCTTTCTTTTTATTTAACAGGGGATAATGGTTTGTATATTTTGTGTGTTCCTGAGCTCGGAGTTTCATGAAGCCTTCAAGAGACAATGGACGAAATGGAGATATGGAATAGAATTACACACGGTGAGGAACAATTAAAAGTAAATCATTATGAAAATTAAGACCTGGTATCCAAATCTACTTCACGGTTGTGGTCAGTCTTTGTTTTAATTTGATGAATTATTAACGAGTTTGATAACTAACGATCATCTTGTGATAGCCACGTCCTATTGCAACTAATCCTCCTGTCTATTAATGCTATTCACGCCCATAACATTTTTTCTTCTTCATTCTAGAACCCATACGCCACAGGTGGTGATAATGAGGCGGGACCTTCTGGTGAACAAGAGGGAACCTCCGCCAGCATGCTTAGAACAGAGCCCTCAGAGAGGGTACCACCCAGAGCCCTCTCAATAGCGTCCCTACGAGATAAATCAAGGTAAGAGAGTTCAGCTTTGGATTAAGGATGTGAAGCCAGAATAACATTCTTTTGAATCGAATGCCAGAGAGGTTTATAACAGTCTGTTCGTGGTCTTCCGTGCGTTCTAATAGTTAGCGCATAAGATTTGGAAATAGGAGAGTGAGGTTTGGAGCACTGCTAAATACTTTCGTGTTTCTACCCCCAGATGTTAATTGGGTTCTGCCAAACTGCTCCAGAAAGCTAAACTATTTCTGCCGGCCGGACGCACGGGAAACAATCGATAAGTTAGCTAGCATTTTAACCGACTAGTTAAGTTCCTAGTGTTTTGTATGCAGCCGTGAAAACCAAACATTCCTACCTACCTCATCTCACTTCCTGCCGTATCCACTCACCTGCCTACCTACTTGCATCTTCCCTTACTAACTGGAAACCCTATTTTCAGTGGCCAGTTGCTCAAGGAAGCTTCTCACAGGAGGAACACTCAGATGTCTCTTCTGTCTCGATCAAGCGACCTCACAAGATTTCGCCTGGCGAAGATTGAACCTGAGCCCATGGTTCCACTACGAGTACAGTCAGTGGGTCCAAAGGACTGGGTCCCACCGACGCTTGAAGCAGTCAAGGCTTGGGGAGCGATCGAGTTGCCCAAGGTAAATGATGATAATTTCAAACTTTTACGTACATTCCAGTGTGAAAGTCATAGTTGAACCAGTGGCCACAAAATTCGTCCAGGAGATACCAGTCTGATCGGTCCATTAGAGGGGAAAATAGGGAAAAAACCCTATAGCTATTTCAAAAAATGTTTTACACCAAGAATGACCTATACAAATGCCAATAAATAGATCAACTTCAAGGTTTTGTAGCGCAGGAAAAAAACAAAGATTTCTTGATATATTTTTCTCATAGAATCCTGATGAACCGACTGTTAACGGAGGGAGTACAAATGAAGGTTCCTCGGGCAGCCATGCTTCACTGGCTGGTAGCAAGAATTCTCTTCATTCGACAAAACCAGAAACGGAACCAATAGAATCCCAGACAGCATCTGAAGTAGAACCAGAAACACAGAGAGAAGACCGTGACGAGTCTGGAAAACCTGTAGAGCCAAACAACACTGCAACAGATGAGACCAGAGACAGTTTCACACCACAGCAATCTGAAGATCAATTTTCGCTGTTCTCGAGTCAACTGTTCGAGCACGAAGACGAAGCATATAAAGAGTCTCCGAGCTTAAGTCCTGTGCCAAGTGTTGAACCTGCTGCATCTGGTAATGAAACGTCAACAGCTACAGTTCCTACAGCAGGCTCGAGTGCATGTCAAGATGCCGAACCGTCGACAAGCGCTGGAAAGGGATTTTGGGATAAAGCTCGACAATTGGCCTCACAAAGACGGATAGAACACAACAGGGTGCTCCCCAACAATGATGACGGTAAGATTACTATTTGTGTCTGTGGCTTTAGTGATGTGACACAAGTCATTGAATGTTATTAAGAGTTTTTAACCAATGCCAATGCCAACCTCTCGAAGCAGAAGCCTTAAAGGGCCATACAGAAGCTCTGCTTCTATGCACAGACCTTAGCAGCTTGGGTCCGCAAATGTTTTAATGCTGGCCTTTCGAGCGTTAGTGACGAGAAAGGTGACTGGTCGACGTCAGCCCACTTCGTTCCCAATTACCTCTCTCTTCCCCTCGAGGGAGGAAGTGAAGGGACCCTGAGAACGGGATTGCCGTTTCTACTCATGTCAGCTCGTAGCTCGTATTTCAATGGGATTGCGTCAGCAGAGCCCATACGGTGCTTTGATGAATCAGTTTAGTATATAGGTCTGTATATAAGCCAAGTGGCGTATCAAGCCGGTGCGTATCTCCGGTTTCTATCCCATGAAGCGACCAGGAGTATTTCTACTCTCCCCCCCCCCCCCTTCCCCGACCCCCTGGGTGGAGAGAGGCACTGTGAGAGTCGAGTGTCTTGCCCCAGAGCACAACATAATGTCGAGGCCAGGGCTCGAGCCCGGACTGCCAAATCAGGAGGCGAGCGCACAAACTGTGAAGCCATCGCGCCTCCGCAGTGCAGCATATAGACAGATAAAATATCGACTAACATGAACCATCACTCCCACAGATCCCTTACAACTTCGTCACGCAGACAAATTTAAACAAGCTGATGAATATCGAATGGCATGGATCGCCAACATTCTTAGAGGATCTAAATCGCATGGTATGTAGCACTTCACTTCCTTCTTTCGATTTTGTTTTAATCGATTTTGGTGTAGACTATAAATTTGATTTATATCATTCCTTTTCCAGACAACGAGAGTGAAGCGTGAATCATACCTGCTAGAGTCAAAGTTATGTAATCTGACACGTGATCTCCTCGTTGACTACAGTTCGAAGGAATTCTCGGTCGTCCACCTTCACGAGGCAAACATCTGACAAATGGAGTGAGAAATGATGTCAAAGATGTCCTCAAGTTTGAAAAACATTGTATAAACATGATCTGAAACCTGGTACGAGTCATGGAGTGTCCACAGTTAATTAACTATGGAGTGTCCAATACTGAAGGTCTTCTGCAAAAATGTTGTCAGCTTCAGAGGAGAAATTATTTAATTTAAGAATATTTATCGCATCTTATTGTTCATAATCGAATTTAATCTCTTTCGCTTGTTACTAGCCCCCTAGTCTGGAACTGGGAGGCGTCTGTATGTAGAAAAGTTCAGGTTTGACACATGGGGTGAAAAGACTTGGGGCGCTTACAATTCGACCGAAAATTCCGGGGCGAATTTCCGGAAATTTCCATGGACAAATGGTACAGTCTTTTTCCAGTGTGGAAGACGATAATTGTTCGCTTGGAATTTTTTAATGACTTCAAGGTTTAAATCACAAATAGCGTTAGCTTCTATTTATCGACATCTAAGTAGAAAGGTTCTAAAGTGTTTCTTTTATCGAATGCGCGCCGCCATCATCCATCCAACTCGTTGTGATCGTGGCCACTAGCACTGGGTAGAAAATTGTGAATTTGCATAAATTCAGAAAAGAGGAAACCTCGTGAGGTATACCCAAATTTCCGAAAAATTTTTCATGAAAATTACCGTTCCATTTGACTTTCCTCCCGGAATTTTCTGTTGAATGGTTCGCTTTTCGGAAATTCAACAATTTCTGGATTTTCTGGAACTTTTCCTAGGAAATTTCCGTACCATTTGTCAGCGTTTCGAAAATTTCGAAATTTTTGGTCGAATGGTAAGCGCCCTTGCAACATATCCTCCAGGGGAAAATGATCAATACGATCATTTGTCAAAACGTCCGAAAATGACTGTATGGATCATTCTCCGGTCGACTCGTGGTCGTCAATATTTTGTAACCGCTCTGCGCATCAAAATGGCGGTCGGCTATTAAGTCAGTATTGGCTTTTCTTTTTAACAGGTTTTAGGTTTTACGTTCAAAATGAGTGAAACTGGTAATCATGCAGGGTTCTTAATATTCCGGATTAAAACTGATTCTTTCCTTTAAACGATGTCCAACAAATAACTCCAAAGTTAACATTCATTAATGATTGATACCTTTCCGAGTTTGTAAACCTAACCGAGAACCGCTTGAAGTGCAAGGAACATCCGCCATCTTTTTTGTTTCTGCACCGAGCAAACGAACGGGCACTGGGTACGGTAATGGCACGGCAGAATGATCCATACAGTCATTTTCGGACGTTTTGACAAATGATCGTATTGATCATTTTCCCCTGGAGGATATGTTGGCCCTTGGAGACTTGGTTTGTCCCCAGGCTCTCCTCCCTAGCTGTTTGAGAGAAAAGGGGGTAAGTTTCTAAAGAAACTGTGGTGCTGCGTCGGTGGGAGTATTACAAGATAATTTGGTTTTATCAACTGAGTTGATAATGTGAATTAGCC
>CM042752.1:28497249-28523302 GCA_022496165.2 Catalaphyllia jardinei | reverse complement strand
AATTCACATTATCAACTCAGTTGATAAAACCAAATTATCTTGTTTGAGAGAAACTCGGGGAGGGAAATCACGTCATTATCGTGACGTCGCCGTTTTTGAAAAGCTCCGTTTTCAAAATGTTTTCCGTCCACATGAAAATTGCAAGGCCGGGATTTTCAACTCCGGCTTGAAGGGCATTTTTGAAAAGCTCGTGAAACGGAAAAGCTTCGTGTGGCGGATTAGTGTGGATGGTAGGGCTAACTGTGGAATCACGACATAATGTGGACGTTGCCTTAGGAATATAAATAATGGGCTGATTGAACAACAGGACGGGAACGGAGGGCGCGAGGAATAGCCTGGATTCTATTCTAAGTTGACCATATTTGGGTATTTGTTCTGCCTTTCTTTCCTAGCTAGCTAGAAGTTACTGCGTTGTTTTCCTTGCGCGCTCGAAGTTACTGGAACCGACACTGGAACCTGCGATCGTGAGGCGAGCCGCAAGAAGCGCGGGCGTAGATTCCTTCCTCGTTTCTTTCCCAAGTTTGCATATATTTTGAGTTCCTCGCGCGGAGAATTTCAGGAACAAAAACCGACTACTCGTAGTCTACGCGCACCGTCAAGTGACGTTCCCTTTCTCTTGCTAAATCAGCCGCTTGAGTTCCTAGCGGGGCCTGATATTAAATGAGTACGGGGGGACCTGACATAATGCTGAGGGGTAGGGTGAACTATTTTACCCTTGCTATTCATTTTGAACTGGAGAAGTTTATAGTGACTTAATTAACGTTGAAATGTCTTTCACATGGAGTGCAAATGTGAAAGATGATTTTATCTCTTCAGAAACACGTGTAATAAATGTTGTCGAAATACAAGCTAAATGAAATGAAATAGATTTATGAACTTATCATCAGTTTGACGATGTATTGATACAATAGGTATTCCTACAGTGTTTTCTTTTTCATTAACACCTTTAAAATCCTCAGAAAAATTCTTAAAATTTCATAGCACCTTCCTCTGCAAAGCTGTGAAGACATCACTGTGCTGATTGCGTGAATTCCAACCACAGACCTCCCAACCCCTGGCAAAGGAAAATCTGGAGACCCATGGAAAAATATCTGGAGACCCATGGAAAAATATCTGGAGATCCTACAAAACATAGTGAGATTCTACTTTTTCCCGATCAAACCCCTTTTCCATCGAGAGAACTATGCCCCGTTCAAGCTGTTTAGTTAAACACGGTTTAAAATTGAGTTAAAGTGTATATGTATACGTAAAGTGTATATTCGTACTTCACTTGCACGGTTTAAAATTGTTTTCTTTATAAACGCTGCTTACTGATATTTTTTTACTTCAAATTCAGCAGAAATTTAAAAAAATATTTGAGTTCATCTAAATCCTGCATAAAAGCCTGACTTGCAGTTTTTCTTAAATAGTTTTCATTATTCTAAACCTGGTTTAATTAAACAAGTTTAGTTGGTGTGAATGGGATATTAGATACCAACCTTATTCCCAGGGCCTACTCCCCTTTCAAAATGTAAATGGCGGACAGACGCGGAGAAAAACGATAAGTTGTTGAACGCAAGCAAAAATCACAGCTCGGTACAAAAAAAAGTAGTATGTGCAGTGTTTTTCTTTATTGGTTTATCACTGTATGGCACTAGTATGCCTCGTAAACATTCCATTTATATTTAACAACTTAATTTATTTCATTTTAGAAAGATTTTTCCCCAAAACCCTTGAGATTGGGAGACTTGTCGAGAGACCGTGAGAAATAACAAAAAAACTCGAGACTCAAGAACCGTGAGAGTTGGCAGGTCTGCGACCACTACTGAAAATAAAAAAGAGAACAATCATACAATCCTCACTTCTTGCAGTTCCACTTGCTAATCACCCGAGGTTTTCAGTGCTATGCAACCTTCACAATGAAATCAGTTCAACAGGGTATAGGGGAACCTCTGTACAAAAAATTCTAGGACAAAACTCTTTAACTGGACATTGTATATAAATTGGCCTCTGTTGGGAGGTTCCATGACAGCAAAGAATATGGATTGATGCAGGGGTTAAGAAATTCCTGGTTGCTGCTGTGAGGTGGCAATTACACTTAATGTAAGAGATGTTTTAAGTTACAAAGTATACTTAAGGCTCTGTCCGTGCCTGTTTTTCAACTTAGAGACAGGGCTGGCAGCAGCTGACAGCGTCTGTAAAATTTCTGTCCCCACTCTAAATGGAGAAGCAGAACTGGTGATGTTCTTCAACTACCGGCAAGACTCTAGGACAGTGGACAAATTGTCACTCCAGGAATATACCACAGCTAACTCTTAATGACTTATTTTTACTTTAACTTTTTCTGGATGATGAAGTAATACCATTCAATCCTTGTTGAATCATCAGTCAAAACGTCTTGCCTGCCAGCTAAGCTCAAAATGAAAAACCATTTGTCTTGAGAAACCTCTCTGAATAAAATGGCCCATACATGTCTGACTATCTGTAAAGTATCCACTGTAATTACAACTAGTCAATAAAATGCCAGTCTTTGAATGTTGACTTTTGACCCAGTGGGCTTAACATCCACTAAAAACCCATCCACTCTAGGTATGTTTGACAGAAATGTATTGTGTACTTCGCAGTCAAGGTTTTGTTCTGAAGATCAAATAACAATGAAACCTGTCCTGTAAGTTGCAGCTTCAACAGGGGGCTAGCACAAGGTACATGGCTTTTCAAAAATTTCATGTCCAAGCATGGGGTGAAAATCTTATTCACAAGTCATAGCAGCCTTAACAGATTAAGTAACTTGATAAGATAGTGATTCCTCATCTCACTGCAGCTTTACTCAACTTTGTTTTTGATATGTTTTCTCAGTGAAGGAGGTCTGTTCAGGAATGGGTTCCATGTTCCTTGTATCGAAGGATTCTCAGTGTGCCAAAACTTTCTTAGTTTCTTTATTTCCTCTCCTGATTCATTTCTAAGGCTTGTGACTACTTCTTGAACCTCCTCTGGTTTCATTTTTCTCGCATTGATCTCTTTGGTATTTCCGCTTACTGAGGATGAAGAAAAGATTTATTAGAAAAAATAATTATTACCAACTCATTACAGTGAGGTCGCTAATAATAATACTAATACTACTACAACTAATAATAATGATAAAATAAGCCGACATTTCAGCATCATTGTGACATCCTTCTCAAGGCAAAGTGAATAAATGAATGTGAAGATTTAATTTCTATACTATACAGTCTCTACAAGTTACCAAAATACAAAGGATCACAAGTTCTTCAAAATACCTTTGTGCGAATCAAGTCTGTTTGCATGATTAGAATGGTTTAAGTTTTCTTGTAATCTTCGCATTAATTTACTCACTTTGCTTTGAGAATGGTGTCACAATGATGTCAAAACACTGGCTATTAACTCTAATATTTGCCTGCTTATGTTTTAAGACATCATTATTGATCAAGAAGAAGAATATTGTAACAATAAGAAGTAAACACTCAGTATGTTCTACCATGTAAATCAGTAAATCAGACTCTGTGGCCGCAGTATATTAAACACTGGGTGCACTGTATGTCTGCAATAGAGTCAGGCATTCCAACAGTATCTATTCTTGAATTTCAATAGTGTTTTCCTTAAAATTAATTGACGGATCTGTCAAATTTAAGTCAAGCATTCCAACAGTATCTATTCTCAAACTTCAATAAAGTTTTCCTCAAAATTAATTGGCAGATCTGTCAGAGCATTCCAACAGTATCTATTCTCAAACTCCTGAAAATTAATTGACAGGTCTGTCAGTTTTAAGTGAAGGCATTCCAACAGCATCTATTCTCAAATTCAATAGTGTTTTCCTTAACACTAATTGACAGATCTGTCAGTTTTAAGCCTCGGCAGCACTGAAAATTGCCGTCTGCACTTGCAAAATGGAGCTGATGATCAAGAGCAGGTCATCATTTTACAAACTATATAAAAATTTGCCAAGTATACATGGGTCATAATACAATCAGATCCTGCTATTTTGACTTCTTAGTATAGCTTTAGTATTTTCATGTGACCTGTCTCAGTTGATGTTGTGGAGTCAGCAGACACCCTAAACAGAAACCTTTTTCTCCCCCTGTACTCGTATTTGGATTGTTTTTCCGAATTGTTACATTCCTTAACGTCACATCTTAAGGAACTGATCCTTAATTACATCCCAGGGGGGGAAGGGGTGGTTTTGGAGGGGGGTACAATTTTAAAACAAGCCCCTTTTAGGGGGGTAAATTTTTCACTGGTAAGAAACATGAGGGGGGTTAAATTTTATGACACAGCAACAGCAGTCTAGGGAATTTGATGTCAGTGATCTATCCTCGATCCTGTGGTTGGGAAAAGAAAAGAATTAGATATTTGATGCAATTTCAGATCCCGAGGGAAGGGTTGTTTGACATGGTCGTGCAAGAGCCTGGAATCTAGCTCTCAATCCGCCATCTTGAAAATTACCCGGAAGGCTCTTTAATAAATACTGGTAGTTCTCCTGCTTGCCAGTTTGTGCTTAAGAGAGAATTACGGTCTCCTCAGGAGGGGGGGGGGGGGCGCTATGTTTTTCAAACAAGAATTGGAAAGGGGGGTATAATTTTTATCGCCTTTTTGGGGGGTTCAGTTTTTGAAACACTACATGTTTTTGAAAACCACCCCCCTCCCCTGGGACATAATTAACGATCGGTCCCTAATCAAACACTTGATGCAATTGTTTTTGCAGATGCAGTGCAGAGCATCAGCAGTTGAAATGAAAATTGGAAAATGCCACATCATCCAATTAATGCAATTAAGATGGCGCCAAAAAATGATTTTGTTACTGCGAAAGAAAGCTGCAAATCTTTGGGTAACGAGAGGTTAGAATACAGGGTACCCATGAGTAAATTTACGTTTCCTGATGAAGGTACCACAAAACGCTAAATTTCTAAAACACTGCTGATAAAATAGGCTCTTTTCTGAGGGAAGAAAGGGTAACTCGAAGAAAAAAATTCAAAAGTGGCCAGGAAAACAAAACCTCATCAGTAGAGGGGGTTGGAAACTTAATCGAACTAGCTGACAGTATGTACAGTCATCTCAATCGAACTCAGTAATCGAGTTCGGTTGCGTTCGGGGGAAACACCAATACACGCTACTTATTTTACCACAGAAATAACTTACTAAAATTTGCAATAATCGTAGGATACTTTCCGTTTTGTTCTCTGACGTAAATAGCAATTCCAGGATTCTGTCTTGCAAAATCCACGATGTTCTTGTCAATGTACTCCCTGAAATCAAACCACTTGCGCGTGAATATCAGAGTAACCTCGCTGCTTTTCGATCAAGTGTTCGTTTCAATAATTACCTAACTCCTCTACTGCTCCCTCCAGTTTTACAGTAGTTAAAAGTGAGCCGCTGTAATGGTCGAACATAGCGACCTAATACTCTGTTTGCCACATTAACCTGCGCCATATTTGAAATTAGGTCCCAGATCTTTGGTTCTGGGGTACATACTTCATATAACCTTCATGTAAGGTATGCAGAATATCTTCTCTGTTCTCGGTCTCCGAGGCTTTCGGCTTAAAATTGTAAAAAAGTTTCCTTTGTCTCGTGATTCCCAAAAGAGACTTGGATACAATCAAAAGAACACCAAATATAAACGTTTTGTCCTGAATGCCTCGGAGCCATGTTAGAATATTGACTTTTCGAACGCCACCTATTGTAATGGTCATGCTCTTAGCTATACAAACACTAAGCTTAGCTAGTTTACAGGCTGAGGCATGGCACTGAAACAATTATTGTAAACCTAGTGCATTATAGTACTGAGAACTTCCAGCTTGGAATCGAACGATTTTAGATCGTTGAATATGAAAAATCTCTATCTAAGGATGCTTCAAACAATATTTTTTTTAGTTCGTATTGTGTGATCGTCTTGCCGAGTCTTGGTGAGGGCACAGGCGTTCCAAACTCACGATTCGAGGAATCGATCAAATATTAATGATTTATGTACGCGTATCGAGTGAGACGTGACTGACTTAAGTGCGCGGTGTTGTGTTAGCTTTCTCTTAGAAAGCTACGACAAACACCTAAAAAAAACCCAAAACGACGAAACAGGCAAAATGGACAACAGAAATCAAGCAAGGTGAGTTTATTTACTTAATTTAATTCAAAAAAGTAACATTTTATTTCATTGCGCGATTTTATCCTTCGTTATTATAAATTCCATACAATGCCTTATAGAGCGCTCAAATTCTCAACGGCTCCATGTGTAACACAACACCGCGCACTTAAGTCAGTCACGTCTCACTCGATACGCGTACATAAATCATTAATATTTGATCGATTCCTCGAATCGTGAGTTTGGGACGCCTGTGGTCTGGTCCGTTGAAAGGCATTGGTCAGTTAAGCCATGATGGTATTGGCTGAAAGACTCGTGTTTAATTTTTCAAGTCATTGGTCAGTTTCGATCAGTCTTCTTAGTCATTGGAGGTCCGTCTATTTAACAATTAGACTACAAGCCCGAGTTTTCTACGAGCAGATAGTCAACGAGGCGCAGCCGAGTTGACTATCGCTCGTAGAAAACGAGGGCGAGTAGTCTAATTGTTTTAGTATAAATTTACCGTAGTCTCATTGCATAAAAAGAAAAAAATGTCAAGTAATGCGTAGAAAAGAACTGTTTTATTATGTTACGTGAGGTTCAAACGTTACGCGCGATGTGCACTGATGCGTAACTGGTTTCTATCAGCAGATAGAAATCAGTAATATAGCCAATCAAATTCACGGATTCACAATAGACTACGGTAAATTTATACTAATGTTTGTTAGAGAAGCCGTTTTCGTCGTGAATAAGTCTTTTGTAAGGCGCCGGTAGTTGTTGACTCCTGGGTTCAAACCATTTACTAAGAGTTTTTTTTAAATAAAGATTTCTACAGCCTAGGTACTGCTGGGGGACAAAAAAATCCACTACACTGGAGGGTCTTGTTCATTCTGAATCAGTTGCCGTTGCAACTGTTTCAAATTTTTCATGATTCGCGTATTTGCGCGAGCGCTTTGCGCGACTCAGCGACACGTAAGACCCGAAATCGTTGCTTTTTGAAATCCTTGTTCCACAACAAAACAGGCGCATGACATTAGTAAACCGCAAGCTATTAAGCGGCAGAATTGTAGCCCCTGTCGGAAGAAATTTCAGAGAAAACTTACGGGAGGTACTTTATTTATTCTTTTGCTTTTCAAAGGAATTTTGCAGATTGAATGTCTTTTTTTACACCGTGAAAAAAGAACACTTGAGACGTGAAGTATCACTTTTTTATTTAGTCTCCGCCGCTAGCAACTAGAGCTAATAGCCATGGCTTTACCCGATCAATCTTTGTTGAAAATGACACATGGCCATTAGGTTTTAATTTCATCTAATAATGCGCAAGGCCAAGCACATTTTTAGCTTTT
Source organism: Catalaphyllia jardinei (assembly GCA_022496165.2). NCBI lineage: Eukaryota > Metazoa > Cnidaria > Anthozoa > Scleractinia > Caryophylliidae > Catalaphyllia > Catalaphyllia jardinei. Next base: position 28,515,907 of record CM042752.1, on the reverse strand, counting down.
TAGACTTTGCCTTCTCCTGCGCAAAACGTCCTTAGCACCCAGGTTTCTCGCTTCTCTTCTTCCTGACGTTTTCAAACAGTGACGACACAATCAGTTACCATGCGCGTAGCCATAACAACCGATCAGAATGGAAACATTTCCGATTTTGTGTTGAGCACTTGTTGTAGCACAGTGGAAACATGGATACTTCGTGGCTATCAAGTACTTCAAGTGGAGTTTTTAACTACTTATACAAACACATTACAGGTGACGATGAGAATGTAAGACCATCCAGCTCACTGGATGTGCTTTCTAAAGCCAATGTGTGGATTACAGACCTGCCCACGAACAACTACGAACCTCTTGAGGCTTCGCATGGGGCGCGGAGACCGGCCAAAAAGGTAGGCGTTTCCCTTTTCTAGACTTACATCATTTTGAATTTCTCAGATTTTGCCTCCTGCGAAGATGTGCGAAGGGAAATACTCTTTTTTTTTCCGAGAAACTCGATGTTACCCCGCAAAATGCTAGATCTAAAAACGAACTAAATTTTTTGCTCATTTGAGTTTTCTTTCCTGTCGTTCGTTCTCATTACAACTCCTTTAACTGATTAAGAGTTGACTAATGTAAAGGGCATGTTTTCAAATAACAATATGCAACGTGTAAATCGTCTTATTTTGTTCATGTGCGCAAATTTCTTGTACGGAAAAATGTTTTAAGACGGGTAAAAAGGAAAGGTAAAGCGTGTGCAAGCTCTTCTCGATTATGACGTTAAAACTGTATTCCTTTTGACAAAAGAGATTAAAACTTTCCCAGTAACGTTTTGGCACCAATGCAATTGTACCTATAGAAAGAGGTCATTCTATTTTTTTATTTATTGTTTTTATATTATCTTATATTTTACGCCTACTTTTTTGACATATTTTGTATCATTACGTGTTTAAAGTTCGATAAATTCAAACTCGTTTTACTTTCTAGGGTAAGCGAGAACGAGAACTGGAAGAGAAGATTGCCGTGCTCAAGGAGCAATGTGATGGTATGGTCTTTGCATTATTTTCCTCAGACAACTAAATTTACAATATTTAGAGAGGAAGCCGGATATTCTGGACCAAACATTGGAATTTGAATATGTTGGTTTTTGTGGAGGGAGGAAAACCAGAGAACCCGGAATTGAACCCAGACTACATTGGTGAGAGGGGATCTCTCATGCCACTGGGCCATCCCTGCTCTTCTCGTCAAACAGCCAGTTGCCATTGTGCAAAACTTAAATCTAAATCATTCCTAATAAATCAGTCAGGTGCCAGTCTTTATTTATATTCATGTTATTCAATACCCCTCTGGTAATTTTCGTTTGTTCTTCATTTCCACCCAGCGAAAAGCCAAGAAATTGCTTGCCTTGAAGAGAAAGTGTCGCAGTTGCGAGAAGCCGAACAGAAAAAAGAGAGTGATTTCGCAAAGAAAATGCAAGAGAAAGAGCAAGAGATCAAGAATGCAAAGAATGATATTTTGGCGACCAAAAGAAACTGCCTTGAAAAGGGATTTGAAATAAAAGAACTTAGCAAGGAGCTTGACTCGATGAAAGGTAATCTGTGTATCGGATCAGCCGGTTTCAATTATGATATAACACACACGTTTTCTCGCTATGAACGTAGCCTAACCCATGCTCCCCTCTCCTAAAAACGACTGCGATCTATCCCCGAAATATTCCAAAACTTATTTACGTCAATTACTGACTGATTGGCTTACTTACTCACTGGAAGTATTGCATTCTTTTAATTTCATATTCAATTTGTTTGCAGATAAATTTGCAAAATGTCGCGGACACCCAGACGAATTCCTTCACAGTCAAGTTTCGGAACTAAAGAACATTTTGATGAGAAGGGAAGAAATAAATATGAAACAAAACCAGCTTTTCCGAATGTTAGCTGCCGATGCTCAGAAGAAATTGAACAAAGCTTCTGTTGATAAGAGAAACCTCTCTGAAGAGCTAAAGAACCTCAAAGGTAATTTTAGCACTTACAAATCGGATTCAGAGTATCAAGAAAACATCGAGGTTCCAATTTAAAGTGAGTCCGTGAGATCAGGGCTTCTATTCAAGTACTTTTCTAATTTCTTTTCTTAATTTTGTTTTTCTGTAGCAGAGAATTCCGAGCTGAGAAAGCTAAACTGCTCGCTTCAAAGTCGGGAGAAAGAGTTGCAATGGCAACTGAATGAAAGCAATGAGAAAAAACAAAAACAACTTGTTTACATCACTGAGTTGGAAACAACCCTCATGGATACTGACAGAATATTAAAGAACTTGTCAGATGACATCCTGAAAAAGGAACAAGAGTTTAAATCTTGTAAAGGTAGGCAGCCGGCATCGACAACTGATTTTTTTGGCGGCAGAATTAGACCATCGATGTAATATCATTTGGTAAGATACGTGTGACCGACAGCAGCGTGGGGACACTCTATGTTGTGAAGTGCTGCCTTTCAGTGGTCTGTCAAAAATTTCTGTTAATGTAATTTTACGTTGAACGCGGCGTGGCTATGTATTTAAGTTATGTTCAAGAATAGCTTATTACGCTAGCTGAAGTTTATACATAGACTTAAAACTGACCCAACTTTAAGCTTAAAGACAAAGAAGGCCACTCGCCATAATCTTTACCCAAAAAACTAAAGAAGTAGTTCACAGCAGTGCGTAATAGGAAGCTGTTTGAACAGCTAGGATAGATAAGAAAAAGAATATCTTAAGGAGATGTTTCATCCACATAATTCTTGGATTCATTTAAGAACGTGAAATCAGCTTGGAAGAGACGAACTTCTCGCTAAAGCAGCAACATCAAGAGCTACAAGAGAAGCTGGAAAACGTGATCAACACACAAACAGCGGAATTAGCGGAGATCGAGAAGGTGCTAGGGGAAAAATCGCAGCAAATTGTTGAATTGACTGCCAGGAATACGGAGTTGGAGATGGAAGTCAAAAAGAAAGAAGAGACAACTACAGGGCATGAGAACTGCAAAGGTACTTGACGTTTCTCATAATGCAATTTTGTGTCAATTTTCAGGTATAAAACAAACCGCAAATAATAAACCCTACTGTCAACAGTACGGAACAGAGGAAAAGGTGTGTAGATTTTAACCTACAGAATTGTAAAAAATTATGGAAAATGGAACGATAATAGACGATCTTTTCACAGTAAACTTTGTTTTCTAACCATTGTATTTTCTGCTGCTGCATATCCATGTTGTTAATATATTTAGGAATTAAATATTCTAAGTAAGTTCGCTTTTATATCAGACTGACTAGCTGCAGCAGTTCATTTATATTTGCAACTGAAGGTGAATGTGGGTCCTTCGAAACATGTTTTTCAAATTTAGAACTGTGTAATTTTATCTCAAACTTATAGCTCGTGTGACTATTTCAGAGCGAGAGAAAGGATTTGACAAGATTAACTCCTTGGAAGATCAATTAAAAGAACTACAAGAGGAGCTGGGCGATACTGCCAATACTCAACTCATAGCGGAGATGGTAGCTATCGACAAGCTGCTTACCACCGAAAATTCACAGCAAAACTACCATCCTTGTGCCAGGAATGTTGAGTTGGAGACTGAAATCAAGGAGGAAGAGAGTGTAACCACAATGTTTGACACCATTAAGGGTAAGATTTCCTTCTGTGAAAATTTGATCCTCTTGATGGCAAAGAAAAGGACATGTGTGTAACAAGTGTTTTTAATTGGCAAACGCATGTTCAAAAGAATCACGAACCTTTTTCTGACGCTGGAAACAAAACAAAACAAAACAGGCAAATCATAATTCACAGTCTGAAACAACACGAAATTTGTTTGGACTATAATAACTTCAGAATTGAAAATCGAAAAATTGAAAACTAGAAAAGACAATCCAGTTTTGTCATTGACCTTACAATAAGCTCGTGTTAAAATCATGTATTTCAGAGCAAGAGAACAACTTGATGACGATCACTGATTCCTCACTGATACATCAACTGGAAGAATTTCAAGAGAGGCTACAAGATACGACCAACGTCTACCCGCAGCCGAAAAATGGACAGGTCACCCTGGAGCAGGCAAACATACCGCAGCAAATTGTTGAGTTGCAAAACCAAACGAGTTTCAGTAACGCTACGTTGCAAACCCTGGACGCTGAAGAAAAGAAAAAGGAGGCACTTCTGGAGAATTCCAATGGTATAGTTATGTTCAATGCCAGTTAAAGGCATGGTAATAAACATCATCACCATGCCTTAAACTGAGATTGAACATAATCTTGTTAAAGCGTTCTACATTTGGTGGTAGGTAAGTTGATGAATTTACCATCATCTTTATTTGTTTATCGACAGAGAAAAAAGAGAAGCTCGAACACGCATGCAGCTCTTTGAACAAGACAACAAATCTGGAAACTGTAGATGTTTCAGAACTTCCCACGGATGCCGTGAAAACGTTTAACGGTATGAGTGATTTATAACTGTTATTCATACATGCATAGCCGGTCTATGATTCGTTAATTACACGCACGCATCTCTCGGCACTCGTGGCAAATGTTACAGCTTAACTGTATCTCGTATTACTTGCCGAAAAATGAGCATCCGCATGTGGAAAAGTTCTGCTTACGACTGCCTTCGATTGCAGGAGAAGCTTGGAAATCAACAAAAGGATGCACGTTTAGTTGTTGTTGTTGTTGCTGTTGTTGTTGAGGCCATTTTAAGGGTTTAGAAAACCAACAAAAATACTTCAGGCATTGTGAAAAAGTAACTGTTCTACTAAGTACTTTGCAGTGTGCTCTTGTGCACGTGGAAGAGTATCGAAGTTTGATTCTACTCCTCTCTGTTTTTTAATTAGCTGATGATTACTTTGAAGCAAAGTCGTCTCCATTCGACCACCTCTCGGCAAGCATGAAACTTGAGGAAAAATCTGATGGCCTGGGGAACGTGTACGGCGACAATAAAGGTATGATACGTTAATGCCAAAAATGCATTAAAGGGAACATAACTGATGCAATAGACGATAGTGCGTTGTTTTTCTGTAGAAAACACATAGTAGGTTAATTTTTTCCTATTGTGCTGGAAGAACTCCCCAATGTTTCCCCGCATGCTAACATTTCAATCATATCTGTTTTGACTTTATTTTTAGGCGGTGGTTACTTAAAGCGGAACCAGCTGCCAATATCCCTCGCCGCCGTGACCAACGACGCTAAAGCTTACGCTGAGCAAGACATTCCAGTCCCAAGAGAAACTAAAACTAAGAAACTGGAAGCCGGTGGATTCTCTGTGAAGTCAGTCAACCCGTTCTCCAAAGCTGCTCTGAGAGGTATGGATATAGTAAAACAATGTACTGGTAAACTTTGCGCTAGTAAATTGTCCCATAAAAGGGGCGTAGCTATCATGGCAAAAGAACTTCAAACCCAATACTAATGATCCTCACATATTTTGCTAGAAGTTTGACAACACCCCTATCAGCTCGTTCATTTGTCCATTATACTTTGACCGCTGTAGTTTTTGTTATTTGTTGTTTAGGCCAGGGTAACCGCAAGCCGTTCGTCTCTATCACCAACGTTGCTAAAGCGTCAGACGTACATGGCCTGCCTACACTGAGAAAAAGACATGAAACTGACAGAGCTAAAGGATTCAGTAGTGTTGGCGAAACAGTCAATCCGTTCTCTATGTCTGCTAGAGGTAAGTGTAGTGAAGCATGTCTTTACTTAAGTGCATATTCCTACATGCAAGTACGTACTGAAAAACAATTTATAAAAGATACTTCTCCGGAAGATTATCTATGAAATGGCTAGTGTGGATTGAAAGTAAATTTAGATTGCGTCGTATTCTATCACGGTTGAGATACGTTCTACCCACTTCTATTCTTCTTCGTATTTATCGTTCTCTAATCCATCCTTACATCTCTTATGGTTATTCGGTATGGGGCCAAACTTCAAAATGAAATCTGGAGAAAATCTTAATCGTCCAAAACAAAGGCTTATGTTTAATTTATTTCCGCAATAACAGAGAGCATGCCATCCCATTATTCGTATGTTGTAATATTCTTCCAGTTCACATGCTTTATTTCAAATCTATAGCCAGTCTTATGTATGATATCAATAACCAAAGTGCTCCCCTGCAACCTAATAAATCTTTTTGATCGAGTAGATTCTGTGCACTCGTATCAGTAGAACCAGGTCTGCATCCACGGGCAAAATTTCATATAAAATGTTCAAAGCTGACACAACTGAGCCGCTCATTTTCTAGATTAGGTTGTAAAATCTGGAATGAATTACCGGAATCTTTCCGTGTAAAAACTAAAACCTCCTTTAAGAAATGCCTTCAGACCAGATTACGAAAACGTCTTGATCAAGAGGATATTTATGTTGACGTCAACACTGATTAAAAACTTCAAATATCAGTAGTGGTATGATTAGCTAACATGAAACTATTTTTTATTTTTATTTAGAAAGTCATTATTTTGTACTTGACCTATTATACATTAATTACTGGTATATCTTTAAATTATATCCCTCCTGTAAATATCAAGTTTTTCTATGAGTTATTTTGACTAATCAACTACACTACCCGCCTAGATTAGCGTATGCTATTTGCGGGTTAGTGCATTTTTTGTTGCTTGTTAATGTGTTTATGTGCTTTAATGTGCTTTTTCACTCATTCCCCGTAGCGTCTAACCTTTTAAAGTAACCTAACCTTTGCCTCATCTTTGCTCATCATCGCGCTAGATAAGTTACAGTATTAAACCAGGTCAGCTTTTCTTTTGCGTTTTGTTTAGACGGGAGCACCCCGTTCCAGCCTCGCCAATCACCGTTATTCCCAACTGCAGCACAGGTGGTTCAAACTAAGAAAGATGACGATTGGTTGCCTCAGAACAAAGTCAAAAACAACCTCGTCTTTGAAGTTGGTATGTTAAAGATAATCTACACATGACCAAATTTAATAGTTCTATGTGCAAAAGTTGCTACTCTCCTACTTTTAAGAAAGCAAGGCAGTTCAGTTATGTTTTCCAAACTTTAATATGAAACTTCGAAAACAAAAATGCGATTTCGCGCATTTTGCACTGTTCGACTTGTCGCGTGCGACACTTGCGTAGTGTCAACGAGGACTTGCGCGTTAGCCTAAATGACTTTCAAGTGTCGTTTTGGAGTTGCTGAAATAAAGTATTACTGTTGCACAAATTTCTGTACTATGCGCCCTGAATGTTTTACGTCTTGTTACTTTTTTTTTACAGAAGAGCAAGGATTCTTGAGCAGAACATTTGGAAAATGGTTTGGATTCTAGTAAGTAGTAATATACACATATTTAACCAGGGTAAACCCGTTAGCAAAAGCTGTTATCAAGGGGTGCCTTTTGTATTTCCATGAATTAATAATCGCCAGCTTTCACATTTAAAACATCCAATTCACACTCCAGCAAATAGACAGGTAACCCCTTGACACTTTTTGACACATTCGAAAACTTCTACCAACAACCTCAACCCTGTAACTTTTAAGATGTTTCACTTGTTTTCCTGGTCGGCCTCTAGGCTGACTAGAAGATTTTACACACTTAAATAAAGTTGATTGATTGATTGATTGATTTTCTCAGTCAATCAAGAAACATAGAATTGCACAAGTTGTTTCTGTCTCCGAGTCCTACGTTATTGCATTGTTTTTGTATTCGTTTCTTGCTTTTTAGACACCATTTTGCACAGCTTCTTTAGAGTTTCTGTACTGTAAAGAGATTCATATTCACCTACTTTGCCCTTTTCAGGTTTTTCTGTTCAAGCAAGCTGTTTACAAGTTCCATAACGCTGTAAACATTTGTCCAAATACTGTAACTGTTTTGTACATATCTTGTAAATATTTTTAAAGCCATTTCATTTACAAAATGATTGTAAAGATGTATCTCAAGCATATTGCTTAGTAAAATATATCAAACACTTTTTTGTTTGAAACAGCACTAAGTTATATCATACAGACAAAAGAAATTAAATGTTTGATATTGCACAAAGTGTAAAGAAAGATGTAATAAATGGAAAGAATGAGGGACACTTTATTATTGATTATAGTTACGAGCCTACGCATGCTCCGATTGGTAAAAAAAAACCATGTTTTCTCAGAGTACAAACATAGAAGAAGCGTGTTTTGTTGTTTTGCCCATGTAAAATCTATTTCATAAAGCAAATAAGGAAATCTTAGCCGTGTATTACACTGTGATGAAACAGTCCAGATATTTGAGAACAAAGACCCCTGTAGAGTTTTATCACAGTGTCTTACACAGCTCAGGCTTGTTTATTTGTTAATTGATCTTATGGAGCCACTGCACTTGCAGGTTTTTGTAAGAATATTTGCTGGAGGGAGGGGGAGAGGGGATGGTTGTGGTGCACATGGCCTGCAAACCCTGCAAGGCCTATATTGGACCAAACACAGAAACTACACAACCAACTCAATAAGCTCTACTTCATCTGTTTTATTACCAAATAATTGCTCATTTGTACATGTCAATAGTAAAATAAAGAAATTAATTCAGTTCCTTAAGTAATCTCTAAATCTGGTCTGCACAAAACATTGTCAGCACCGATATTCTCCCTACTCTTTTCATACATTTTCTATAATATTGCTTTGAGAAATTGGTGTTTGGTCAAGATATATGCCTGAGATGATCAGGTACTAATCACATATGAGAACTTCATTGGTTAGAACCAAGAATGGAAAGGTCATTTACATAGGAATTCTAGGTCAGGTAGTAAGCGTCAACTGTCTGGGTATCAGTTGCATTTTCACGTCTTTACTGTGGCATGGAGTATTTCTTTTTTCCATTGTCATTGATGACACATATATGCTATTAACAAGAACAAAGATACCTGTTACCATCACTCATTGTTCAAGCTAACAAGCTTTGAAAACAAAATTATGGGAAGACACACCCATCTATTAAGGCAATCATCTTCAGGTTCATTTCATTTGCTCTTTAAAAATCCCCAGCCCAAATTATCTAAGAACAAAAGTTTAACACTTACATTGAGATCCCTGAAATATTCATTATAATCCTAGAGAAGAGATAAATCATCCATTCATGAGAAATAGGTATTACAATGCAAGTACAAAATAATCAAATAAGTAAGTAACTTGCCCTCACAGTGGACATCTCCCTAGGACAGACACATCCTTAAGATGGACACCTCTCTAAGACAGACACCTCCCTAAGAAGGAAACCTCTATAAGGCAGGCACCTCTCCAAGACAGACGTGTCTCTTAGATGGACACCACTCTAAGACAGACACCTCAATAAGATGGATGCCTCTCTAAGGCAGACACCTCCCTAGGATAGACACCTCTCTAAGACAGACAACTCCCTAAGATGAACATCTCTCTATGACAGACACCTCCCTAAGGTGGATGCCTCTCTAAGGCAGACGTCTTCCTAAGATGGACACCTTTAAGACAGACACCTCCCTAAGATGGCCACCCATCTAAGAGAGACACCTCCCTAAGATAGAAACCTCTATAAGACAGACACCTCCTTAATTAAGATGGAGACTTCTCTAAGGCAGCCATCTCCCTAACATCGACACCTCTCTAAGACAGACACCTCCCTAAGATGGACATCTCTCTAAAACTGACACCTTACTTAAAATGGAGTCCACTCTAAGGCAGACACTTTCCTTAAGATGGACACCTCTCTAAGACAGACACCTCGCTATGATGGACACCACTCTAAGACAGACACCTTCCTAAGATGGGTGCCTCTCTATGGCAGACACCTCCCTAGGATAGACACCTCTCTAAGGAAGACACCTCCCTAAGATGAACATCTCTATAAGACAGAGGCCTCTCTAAGGTGGATGTCTCTCTAAGGCAGACATCTTCCTAAGATGGACACCTCTCTAAGACAGACACCTCAAGATGGAAACCTCTATAAGGCAAACACCTCCCTAAGACTCCGGATGTCTCTCTAAGGCAGACATCTTCCTAAAATGAACACCTCTCTAAGAAAGACATCTCCCTGAGATGGAATCCTCTATGAAATAGACACCTCCCTAAGATGGAAACCTCTATAAGACAGACACCTCCTCAATTATGATGAAGACCTCTCTTAGTCTAATACAGACATCTTCCTAAGATGGACACACTACCTAAGTGGACACTCTCTTAAGACAGGTAACTCTAAGGTGAACACCAAGACAAACATCTTTGTATTCCTGGACCTGTGTGATTCAGAAGTGATTGATTACTTTGCATTTTGTTTTTGGACATTCTCACTATCGTAACTGGATACACTCACCAGTGCATAGCCCACAACAAACTTATCAGGAATCTCAAAGCCAATATCTGAAATGAACAAAAACATGTCTTAGTGCAGTAAATACTTTCTGACATGTTTTCAGTAAGCAATTCACAGTGATCAAACACCTGACTCGGTGCTTCTGACTGCCAGTACACATTAACATCATCCTGTTTTAATTAATACAGGTCATGCTTGCAGTGTTATGTGGTTTGAACTGAGGGCATTATAAATCCAGACTTACAATCCGGGCGGTATCCATTACTCTTCGGTGTTCTCTTCACCAACAAACTAATAATAATGGAAACAACAAGAACCAGTATCAAGATCCAGTGAAAGCTAAATGTGCTGCACACTGGTTTTGAGCCTCGAAGTCGCAAAGTGTGTATCCAAGTATTGCAAATTACTTTAAATCATGATCCTTTAAAGTCCCAAATCAGCTTAACAAAATACCAGGTTTTTTCTACTTCACTTATCCCCCTGCTTCATATCAGGCAAAAATGTAGTGGTATAATATAACATTATTGTATCATGCATTTCATACACTTGTTGTCAAATTTGGAAAACCCAGTTTAAGCATTGACATTACCACAATATTTTGATTTGGAAATTTCTGTACCTTGCTACTTTAATTGATGCTGGTTTGAACTTGTAAAGAGTGTTTAATAATTTCTGCATAGTTGCTCCTGTGTCTATAATGTCCTGATAAAAGCAAGGATAACAGCATTGATTAAGGAACAAGACCATAATAAAGATGCATCATAAGTGCTAAACGCTATTCTAGAGCAGACTTATCAAAATTAATGTTTAATACAGGCTGAATTGTGACAATCTCCAGCGTGGCTAAGTGGTCAGCATGTCAGACTTGCAATCCAGCGGTCCCGGGTTCTAGTCTCACTCTGACCACTACCTGGATTTGTTTCTCGGTAGCCCAGAGTTCAAATCCTTGTCCACGCTTGTAAATAGCCAACTGGTTTGCCTCTGGCCAGTTGGGATTAACAATGTTGTGTTCAATTTGAATTATTTGTTTCAGTTGTATGTCTATATCAATCCATTTTGATTACTTACCTCCACAACTAAAACATGCTGCAAGGAAAAACAACAGCGATCAGCATCTGTTTTAAAAAAAGTAGCACTCAACTAAACTTGTAAATTTCTTAGAACAGGCCCCACAGCTACTAGCAATGGGCTGAAGAAAACAAGCTCGTTTTACCTACCTTTCCACTAAGTGAAGACAAGTCATCGCTTCCTATCACCTTTACTTCACCAGATGAGTGGTCGTCCTGTCAAAGTCATGAACAATACACTGTTCAGCAAAACTATATGATCAATTATTGCCACTTAAAGCAGATTCCAAGTTAGATTTGAGAACTGAGGGACAAGTGTTGTGTTTGATTGTTCTTTATTCCACTAATCTGATAAATGTACTACGCGTACATGTTATACATACACTGTACTAGCTGCGACTGATATAAACTCGATCACGTTGCTAAACTAGTCATAGCCCTTACGTAATCAATCGTCAAACATTAACTGTGATCAAGATACGACAACAAGCAATATTATTTCTTTCTGATAAAGGGTGCAAGGGGGAACTCATGCAAGGGGAGCCATGGAAAAAAAGTAGAGCAACTACTGTACAAACAACTGCCCACTAAAAGATATCATGCACAAGCTAAAGGTGAGGAAAAAATCATGCCCCAGAAAATTGCCCGGCTTCCCAAACCTCCACAATAAAATAATGGTGCATCCCTTTATTTCCCATTTCTCACTTTACCTCATAACTCTTCAATCTAATAAAGTCAACTGACATCTGCATAGATTGTTCTGTTGATCAATTCATGAAAAGAAACATAGCATTTTAAATAATTTTGTCTAATTTTAATTCTTAAGTAAAATCCTTTCGATTCAAGGTTTCCCTCATTTTAAAAGAAAAATGTTTGTACATGACAATGATCAGGATTTTAATTAAAGTTTATTTACAAAAACGTTCACCGGCTGTATACATGTAAAGTTAAAAAAATTTTGAGCTTTCGGCTGTCAGACTGCAGGCTTCGATGGATAAACATGGAAAAAATGACAACCAAACAATATACATACAAAAATAGGTGGGGTATAAAAAGAATACAATAAAATGAAAAAAAAAATATCAATGTCAACAGACTAATATTGTTCTTTTCTAAAAGAATGGAGAGTCTTGATTGGAGAGCAGCCTTGAATTGTTATCTTCATGATTCATCGAAGCAATAGACAAGTTGAAAATACAATATGTTAAAGTGATGGCGTCCAATGCACTTATAATCTTTAATTACTACTGGTTTATAAATTTTAAAAAATATGTTTTGTCCTGGCTATGGTTCTTCTAATAGGGATTTTGTTCACTAACCTCCATTGGCATTGATTGTCCTTATATAATCCATAAGGTCACCAAAAAACTGATAACCTCCTTTTAACACACACAATCCAATAAGTGGACCTTTGCCAACATCACGGCAGATATTCCTTGCCAATCTTTCAGTTCTAAAATATTCAAAAGCAAGCACATAAAATCCAAAATTTGCCTTACAGCTGTTTGACAGTCATTTCTTTTCTTAGAGGACAAAAAAACAATGTAGTTTCAAAAGCATCCCTCTTTTCAAATTATGTGTAGTTCCCCGACACCCCCCCCCCCCCCCCCCCCCCCCCCCCCTCCTCTCCCCCTTCGGGGGGGGGGGTGCTTTAAGACCAAACAGTCCAAAGAGCTTAAAGAAATGTGTGAATCTGGAATTTCCTTGAAAACTGGAATTTACAGAGGGCTGGGGGGTCTTTCTTCCATGTGCTAGGAACAGATATTTTCTGGAACCGGACAACACAATTACGTTTTGAATACAGTGTACATCACTGATACTGCAATGTTCAAACAGAGGGAAACCCATGACAAATCCAGTCCTATCTACCAGCATCATGTACATTTCACATTGTAACAAGATTTTACATGTTTTCCCAAAGGCACAGTATTTTTCACTTTGATAGTGTCTGCTTACCGGTCATTTATAAGTCCCTTTGGTATCAAAATGGACTCTACGTCATTCTCATAATGTCTGGGTAAACAAAACATCTCCAAAGAATAACCTTCATAGTCATCAGGAATCTATGAACAAAAGTGAAACTCCTCAGGATAAGTAAGATTCAGAGCACAAGTCATTCACCTTTGCTAATTACCTATAATTCAAGTCCTCTTCATTAGTTTGTCCATGCATGTGTTTGGTTGATCCTTTGTTCTTTCCTTCCTTTGTTTCTTCAGTTGTTTATTCTTAGAGCTGCATGTATTTATGTAAAATGATCTACTCTAACAAGCAGAATAACTTGCCACAGATCATCATCACTGGTAAGTTATGTCTCATACAAGTCATTTTATAACATAGCTTTATGCTAGCGCACGCTCTGATTGGCTACTTTTTAATGAAAAAGAAATGGATGGTTTATAGAGATGGTTCAGGCTGACGTCATTGTTGGTGAAATTTCTTGCCAGGGAAAGTTTTTTTCTCACAGCTTTGTTCAACTAAAACTTAAATTTAGCCATTTTTAATGGCTAGTAATAACCCAGCATTTGAGTTAGGGTTTCTAGATGACTTTGAAGATTTAGAAAACATATATGAAATGGCTGTGGGAGGCGTGGTGGTGGCCTCATGGTTAGTGCGCTCGTCTCCGGATCGAGTGGTCCGGGTTCGAGCCCTGGCCGGGGACATTGTGTTGTGTTCTTGGGCAAGGCACTTTACTCTCACACTGCCTCTCTCCACCCAGGTGTATAAATGGGTACTGGCAAATTTAATGCTGGGAGGTAACCCTGCGATGGACTAGCATCCCATCCAGGGGGGAGTAGAAATACTCCTAGTAATGCTAAGGAAACCGGGATAAGCTCCGGCCTGATGGGCCACTTGGCTCGCATGCAGACTTATATGAAATGGCTGCAGAAACATCTGAAGCGTTGAAAGATCAACAAAGCGAAAGTGCTAACAGTGAAAACAACACATGCACGTGCACGCGTAGCAAAAGAGCTACCAGTGAAAACAACACGTGCATGTGGATGTGCAGAATTTGCAATTTGATCAGTGCAGAAAAAAGCAACTTTTCAGCACGACAAATGTCTTGCTATGTTATAAAAGCAACAGACAATGTCTAGCGTGTGGTCCATCCAATTCGGGATGCACTTGGATAGTTGGGAGAGCACTTAGGTAGCTAGAGATGCTCTTGGCTACGCCTCGAGCATCTCTTACACTACCTTCGTGCTCTCCCAACTATCCGTGTGCATCCCGAATTGGATGGATGCATGCTAGGCATTGTCCATTCCTTAATTACACCATTTGTGTTTGCCTTAAACTGCTACAGGTGTATGTATTACTTAAGTAATGTTGTTTTAGATTGAAAGAGTGAGTCACACTATATTAGCAGGTATTTGAAGTTACTATACAAGTAGTTTTTTGGTAAAATTTAGTTAAATTAGTTTTTGAGTAGCTGAGGTAATTTTTCTGATTTTAAGTACTTAGTGAAGTATTTCTCCTGAGAAAATCAATCCTTTTACTTTCTGTAAGTAATAGATGGTTATAACTGACAGCATAGCAAAGAAATTATCACATCAAAGGCTTGATTGGTCTAACAAGATAAGACAGCATTATCTATATGTTAAAACAGCAACTTTGGCTTTACAAAAGGCTCATTGCTTTGATGCAAAACAAAGGGCATTTGTCTTAAATGCCTTGCACAGTTGGTCACAGTTGCACTTCACAGTGTCACTTCACAGTGTCAATAAGTTGTGATTTGCAACAATCACAAGATCTCTTGACCATCTGATCTCGCAAAAAGAAATTCAGCTTTCTAAACGAACTTAATCGTAGCTTTATATTACAAAAGCCTCGGAATTTTTCATTCTTTACATCTCAAAAGCAAGCGCTTACACAAAATATAAGCCTAATTTGCATATATTTTATTGATCTTTTCATTGAAGCAGAAACTTAAGCTTCCAGATGACACATCTGACATACGTTTCCTTACTAGCACAAATTAAATCAGGACTTCTCATTGTTATAAGGACAATGTAAGCTGCAATTAAGCTATTTTCGACGTAATGTCAAAAATAAAAGTTCAAACCGCACGTTGTGTGTCGCTGAGCTTTTGTGTCGCTTAGCTTATGTAAATCGTGCACGTAGACGCAAAAGGGCTCACACTTGTCAAGCAAGTTCAACATAATCTGTTCATTTCGTTTCTTATTATCCTCTTGAAAATGCATAAGCGTCAGGTACAAAAAGAAACCAAAATTATCAAGTTTTTTCGTAATCTTACCTTTATGCAATCTGCTGCTGCCATTTTCACACGCGCGGGAAACGATATGGTCTTGGTAACCACTCCTAAAAAATCATCACGCAATGTGCGTTACTCTCGTAGCTTTTTCGCAGTAATCCGTCATGCGTGGCGAAGGAAAGCAGGGATAAAAAATGGCCGAGCCCTAGAATTTTTTCTAAGCTCGAGGTAAACTAGCCTGAATTTCAGCCACCTCCTCCGCTCGTTAGGTCACTCGGAAAGAGAGGCGTCTAACTGTTTTGCTCTATTATGATACCCCCTGTTGCAACAGTAGAATACTTTTCTACCTTTTAGGCAAGCAAACAACAACATTAACATTGATGTAAAGTGTATATGAAATAATTCATATTTGAACTGCGGTTGTAGATGCAAGTGAAGTATGATCCTCCCAGTAAATTTTCCAATTTAAGCAACTGGAAAGAAGAAGCCTGAAAAAAATCAGGGCTTCAACGGGATTCGAACCCATGACCTCCGCGATACCGGTGCGATACTCTACCAACTGAGCTATGAAGCCACACATTGGGAGCAAGGTCAATTTATTGAGTTCATATCACTCGTAAGGAGTGAAATGATGTAAAGTGTATATGAAATAATTCATATTTGAACTGCGGTTGTAGATGCAAGTGAAGTATGATCCTCGCAGTAAATTTTCCAATTTAAGCAACTGGAAGGAAGAAGCCTGAAAAAAATCAGGGCTTTACATCATTTCACTCCTTGCGGGAGATATGAACTCAACAAATTGACCTTGCTCCTGATGTGTGGCTTCATAGCTCAGTTGGTAGAGCATCGCACCGGTATTGCGGAGGTCATGGGTTCGAATCCCGTTGAAGCCCTGATATTTTTTTTTTCAGGCTTCTTCTTTCCAGTTGCTTAAATTGGAAAATTTACTGCGAGGGTCATACTTCACTTGCAACATTTAACACTTAATGACTGGTCCCAAGGGGAACAGCGAATTTTGTTTCCCGAGAATCTCAGTGTCTCTCAATGAATCTCAACATTGAGATTCGAGGGAAACAAAATTCGCTGTTCCTTAAGGGATCAGTCATTAAGTGATTTGTTATATAGCAAAACAAAACCAAAGCAAATTTTGAGAAATGCACTGAGATTCCAGCGACAACATCGGGCCACCTCTGATCACGTGCAACAGCGGTCAACATTTCGCGGGTAACAGTGAACTTTTACCCGTTTGACGTCATAGTTTTCGCAATGTTGCCCGCTCGCGGCATTTGGCGGGAAACAGTTTCATTGTTAGATGTCATGTGACCATGAACTAGCCAATGAATGGGCGCGATATAGCGGTAAAAACGCCAGCTATGTAACAAAAACATTTCTACCAAAAGATTTCTCTCGAAGGGCAGCTCTTCCTTCTGTGAATTTCGAACCAAAAGTATTTGTAATTAGCAAGATATAACAGACAAACGGCGGTAATTTGCTAAAATGGGCAACGAAAAGGAGTATTTGTACTTCATAAACGTTTCCCTCCGTAAGAACCAATATAACTTGAGTGTCGTTAATTACATACCTGCCAACCCCCAGAGTACAAAAATCTGGAGACGTCTAGAAATCTTTGCATTGTGAGAATGTTATTAAAAACAATGTCCAGGAATAACCTCCGAGAATCACCCAAAAGGCATTCCGAGAGACCGGGAGATTTGATGAAAAACTTGGAGACTCCCAGGAAAACCGGGAGAGTTGGCAGGTTTGTAATTAATAGCGGGAAGGAAATACTCGGTCTATAAGACGACTTGCCAGTTGATATTCCTTCGAGTTGAAACTAATGACGCTTGCTGACCAAACCAAACAAAACTGACAGAGATAAGAAAAGATAGGGTTCACATCAAACTAAACCCCAAAAAACACAAGAATAAAGAGTTCTTGAAAATCAAAGTGGAATACGTGTAATTGTGATATTTTACCAGCCGTGATTTTCAAATAGAAGAAACCATACCCGTGACGGGAAAAATCGTAGGGCTACAAACCTTTTCGCGGGTAAACTGAATTGTCCCGGGAAGACGCGTAGCGCCATTTAATTGGTTACCGGCCTTCCAACCTGTCGTGCTCTGATTGGCTAGTTTAGGTCTTTGAAAAAACTGGGAATCTCCACAACACTGCAAACTTCTAAGCTGGGCCAAACGTACGATGGAGTCGAAGAAATTCTCTGTCCTTTTAGTCCTTTTAATTGCACTATCTGCAACCTTAACACTCTCAGAAGAAACTGTAGAAGATGATGCAGCAGCAGAAACAGCCGCAGGAGGAACGGAGGAAGCAGACAAAGCTGAAAAAGACGAAGCCAATGACGATGAAGTCAAAGAGGAAGACGATGTTTTGGTTTTAACAACCAAAACATTTGACTCTGTGGTGAACGATAAAGATATCATGCTAGTCGAGTTCTACGCTCCATGGTTTGTAGATATTTATGTTTCGTACACTGACACAAATCTTGTTTTCTGAGTTGCTTGATCAGAAAACTTCGGTGCTTTTAATTGAATCCTTGAAAGCAACATGCTTCAAAGCGATCAAACTTATATCTATTTTCATTGAATTTGTTTAGAAATATTAGTCAACTCTTGATAGTATTTTGCAATGAAATTTAAGCTTGTATTATACGAGTTGATCCGCTGGAAAAAATGTATTTGTTGATCCTCGTGGTTGGGTTTGAATGCGGGCAATGAATTCAATAGCTAGTACTTGGAGGGAAAAAGCTATTATAATGCTTAAAATGAATGGGGTATTGAAGTTTCATTATAACTGGAAATCAATTAATCTGTTCTGTCGTGGGTAAGCTATTATTAACGATGTATATGCATATTTTTGCGCCAATTTTAATGACAATGCATTTATAAAGCTTAATTCATGCTTTGTTTAAAACATAGATGGTTAAAAAGCTCCTAAATTGTTCCTCGTTGGGTGTTTGTGTAATTTGTCAAGTTTTTGGTTTTCAACTAGTTTGATCTCTTGAAAACAAATCGTTGGTTTTATTAATTTTGATATTTTGTGCAAAGGGGGATATTTTTCACATGTGAAAAAGCAATAATGTCCAATCAACTTCACGTATAGCATTCTTCACATGTGAAAATGTAATCAATC
>CM042752.1:28453464-28492249 GCA_022496165.2 Catalaphyllia jardinei | reverse complement strand
TGAAAAGAGCGTTAGTGATGGTGGAAATTTGTGTCCTCTATGGTTGGAGATCAAATTCGTTTGTCATAGTGTCGGAGATACCTTATGGCTGCAATACAGTTGGCAGTGAGCTGTAGTGAGCTATACTTTGCTTGCTGCTGTGCCATGAAACAGACCAAAACATTTGCATTTGAAAGTAAGGTTAATGTTGTTTCTACATTTGTGTTGCTATTTACTATTGTTAGCATCAAAGCAACAAAATGAATTTCTTCACAATTTTACTTGCCGGACATTAGCATTTATGATATACATGACTGATTTTACTGCGAAAGTGCTTCAAGTAATATACTTTCTCACAGAAGTGAAGCCAAGTGTTCCAAAGGGCGACTTGAGATTTTCAGATGCACTTGAGTTAAGTACTTACTTGTAGCTAACTTAGCCTCTAGTGTGAAGCCAAGTAATTATCCCTGCATTTTGTCCATAATGGACACCACAGGGGGTCCTACATGTACAATTTACATAATTTAGTAATTTTTTTTTCTACCAACTGAGCTATCAAGCCATCTGGCCGGGAGCTGGTCACTTTGTGAGTTCATAATATACTTGTATTACGAACTCACAAAAATAACAGTGGAACCTTGACTTAGCGAACCTGAAGTTGTCAATATAACGAACAATTTTCTTAACTCCATTTATATTAGTAAAATATATGAAAACATCCTTGATACTAGGGAACCTTGTTTTAGCAAAACCCATTTCTCTCTCCTCATCACACACATGTACACTTCACCATCTCAAATGCCTAGTTTGAGCCTCATCTAATAAGAGATCAGTATAAGTGTTTGATGCATTCATGGCCAGGAGCTCGGACCTATTACTTGGAAGCTAAGCATTCCTTATGGTCTGAACTCTGTAAAACGTCATTTTTTAGGTGTGGCCACTGTAAAAAATTAGCCCCGCAATACGCCAAAGCTGCGAAAAGAATGAAAGAGAATAATCCTCCTGTACCATTCGCTAAAGTTGATGCCACAGAAGAAAGCGATCTTGGGACACGGTTTGAAGTCAAAGGCTACCCTACTCTGAAGGTCTTTCGCAAGGGAGAAGCACAAGATTATGATGGTCCCCGAGATGAAGAAGGTACTAAATGACAAGCATGTTAAATAATTTGGAAGTTACTTTATGGCTTTTTTTTTAGTATCCTTTATACTCTCTAAAAAGAAATGTTTGTTCTCTATAGTAGTGCTATTGAAAAGTTCAATCTCAGTTGATTGACAGAAAGACTTCAGCAATCAAAACTGTTGTTTCCATACTTTGAATACAATATGTTTTAATGGTGTACTAGTTTGTTCATCTTGCAAGGTGTTCTGACACTTTCATACTGTTCTCAAAATGGGAAATTAACAACAAGCAAGACAATTGGGAATCCAATTTTCTACAAAATCAGTTCGGTTTCCAGACTGTAACAGTTATTTAGTACTTTAAGTACATGTATCCCACAAAGTGTTTCAGGCTCTTTTAAGTCCATGACATTGAGTTTTGATTTTTCAATATGGTGAGATTTCTTGCAGATTTTGGACAGTTCCTAGTACAGTTAAAAACTCTTCAATTATTAGACTTGGTCTTCAATTTTTAAGGGACATCTCAACTGCAACATTTATGTCCACCAAAAAGAAAAGACAAAAGAAAGTGCAATTTGTAATGTATCTGTTCACTGAAGATCTATTTATTCCTTATATATTAGAAAAGCCTTTGCTGAATCCTCGTGTGCAGTTGCAGTCATTGATATGATAGACAATCATGGCTTTGATCACAAGCTCATTCAGTTTCAGTTCTCTTGAGTTTGGTAACATGATATTACTCTTCCCAGTAGACCGCAACACCCGCGAATTTTTTTGCCTCCTTCAGAGTAACATTTTTGATGCCGCAAGTTTGTTTCAAATCAGTCACGTGGTACACCAAAATGCACCACATGAAGACATTTTTTCTGTGTGGCGTCATGACTTTTTTGTGCTATGTGATGTTCATTCACAACATGTTTATCTTCAAGAGGAAAGCTTAGCGTTGCGTCCTGTCTGCCGTAGAACTGTCCGAATGGCCGCAATTTATCAGCTGAAGATAAAATATGATCAGGACAAGTTCGGAGTGTCTTTCTTTAGACGCAAAACGCCCGATAAGCTTTCCACTTGAAGATAAACATTCGGTGAATGAACATCACGTAGCACGAAAAAGTCATGACGCCACACAGAAAAAATGTCCTCACGTGGTGGATTTCAAAGAACCACGTGATTGGTTTGAAACAAACTTGCGGCATCAAAAACGTTACTCTAAAGGCAGGAAAAAATTCATGGGTGTCGCGGTCTACTGGGAAGAGTAATATGGACAACTTCCATAGTCACTGCAATGTCTGTGTTTACAGAGTTTGATTGTACTATCCGGCATTGTATGTTGTCTTGTTAGGTATTGTCAATTACATGAAACAACAAGCAGACCCCAACTGGAAGCCACCTCCAGAAGCTGTTGTCACTCTCACCAAGGAAAACTTCACTGAGACCATCAACAGTGAATCTCTTATGCTGGTTGAGTTTTATGCTCCTTGGTATGAAAATCAAAACTTCTTCCTCCTTTTAACAAAATGGAACCTCACTCGAATGTCCACTAGGGTATATATAATAGCTGATGGATCACTACTGAGGCAACCAGTACCCCTGATCTCTTAGAATTCTATCACAGAGGTGAAGCAATATTCCTAGTTATTAATTTTATGCTATAGAATCAGGAGTTAAGTACCAAGAAGACATTGGGAGTGGAAACAGACCTCCAATATATTTCTCAGATGTAGCAGCAGACCTTGTTTCTCCTGATTCCCTCTGTTTTTTTCTGAGTCACTGTTTGTGGCAGGCTGTATGGGTTCATGCATCAAATCTGCAGTAGTCCTAAACAGTTCACAAGTTAACTGGAGTGAGCTTTCTATTGAAAAACTCTTTTTTCATTCTTTACCTTTACAGGTGTGGTCACTGTAAACGACTTGCCCCAGAATATGAGAAGGCAGCCAAAGAACTGAAGGAAAATGACCCACCCATCACCCTGGCTAAAGTTGATGCCACTGTTGACTCTGAACTGGCACAGAAATATGAAGTGACAGGATACCCCACCCTTAAAGTGTTCCGCAAGGGCAAGCCAACCGAGTACAAGGGTGAAAGAAACCAATGGGGTAGGTTACAGATTCAGGACGTTTTTGAGCTCTTCTGAGTAGAATTTATTCAATAACTCACATGTGTATGTCAGTGTCCCCAATATTGAATAATATCTATAAAATAACTGAGCCACTACGTGTGCTCTCATTGGTCGATAGATGTGTTAAGAGGGTTAGGAGAATTCTCGAAAGTTATGCAAACCCTCGACTACGTCTCAGGTTGGCATAACAGTCTTGAATTCTCCCAACCCCCCTCATGTTTAGATGAAGCTATGTAAACACAGAAAAAGTGCTCTATTGCTTTAGTATAAAATTGCCTTTTTCTGTTGCTCTTTTAACATGCCCTCATGGTTAGAGCACTCAACTCCAAATCAAGCAGTCCGAGTTTGAGTCCTGGCTGTTGACATTGTGTTTTGTTCTCAGGCAGGGCACCTTGTCACAGTTCCCCTCTCCACCCAAGGGTGCAAATGGGTACAGGCAAATTTAATGCGGGGGTAACACTGCAATGGACTAGTATCCCATCCAGGGGGAGTAGAAATATTCCTAGTTGCTTCATGCTACAGACACTGGAATAAGCACCAGCCTGATTGGCCACTTGGCTCATATGCCGTCTACTATTTGAGCTTTGTAAAAACAATTTTCAAGTACATGAGGTTATCTGGTTCTTTTAATCTCCAGGTATTACCAGCTACATGCGTGGTCAGGTTGGCCCAAGCTCCAAGGACATGTCTTCACTTAAAGCTCTTACAGACTTCATGAAAGAAAGAGATGAATTAGTTATTGTAGGATTCTTTACAGATGAGAATGACAAGCTGCTGGAAAAATACCTGGAAGCCAATGATGACATCAGAGACGATTACCCCTTTTCACACACCTTTGATGCCGCAGCTAAGAAGCACTTTGCCATTACCAAAAGCTCCATTGTGTTGTTCCATCCCGAAAAGTTCAGGTCAAAGTTTGAAGATAAGCATATTGTGTTTAAGGTAACTTGGGAGATGTAGGGGGCATAAGAATGTGTATATTCATATCCAGAACTGAAATCAGCAACCTTTTTGGTGAAAACACCTGAGCTATGAACTTACTGGTCAACTCTTGCAACACTGTTTCAATAATTTATTAGAACCTTCTACTGCCCAAGGTTCTCTCCTTCACAGGGCTGGCTTGAAGAGAGTTAAGGTAGAAGAAAATCTGATAGGAGAAGTGAGGGCAGGTGCTAAGATCATAAGTGGATCTCTTCCTTAACTTTCTCTCAGCCTCTACAGAAAAGAGAGGTACAAGGCTATACAGATGCAATTCTGTTGTACTCTACTGCGTGTACTCCACTCCACTTTATGGTACCCTTCTCCACTCACCCTACTCTGCTCTGCTTTATCCTACTTAACCCTATCCTACCGATGACCGTTTCTCCTTGAAAACAAAGGTAATTAGTCTAATTGTTCTAGTAGACACTGGAATTACAGCACTAAACCTACAATTTTGTGTATTTTTAAAGAATAATTTTTAGTTTCAAGAGTAGTGTGGGTGCAAAATGTTATTTATCAGCAATAAAAAACGAGAAAAGAACCGATCAGATTCACGGATTTCGAACAGAACTCGGCTTAGTGGCTTCTAATCAGCTTTTTTTTATGTTAATTTTTATAATAGGGTGAAGATCCCAAGCCCGAGGACATTCAGAAGTTTTATGAGGACAACCGTATTCCACTTGTGGGTCAAATGAACTCTTATGACCAACAAAAGAAGTACACCAAACGGCCTCTGTGCGTTGTCTATTACGACGTGGATTTCGGTTTTGAAAACCGTGTAGGTTAGTTGTTTTTCCTTGATTCTTACCTTAGTTTTGAACTTTTTTCTAGCCACCAGACTTATTGGTGTCAGCGATGGAATTTTAATCTTTCAGTAGTGGTAGATCCAGCAGTTATCTAATTTCACCTTACCGTATCTCTTAGGGGTTAAAATCTCTTAGGCTGTTTGACCTCAAAAGGTCCACAACAGGAGATTCTGCAGCATCATTTAGGGTATCGAACCGAAAAAGAAAATGACAGTGAATGTGTGGTTATATTTCAAGCCACGCCTACCCAAAAGGATCTTGTTACTTCTTATAGATTCTTTTCAAAATTTTCGTCAAGCAGTCCCGTTCTTTTTATAATCCATGACAGTCCCCCTGGGGAAGTATGTTGCCTTGATCTATCACCAAACTCTCGTGACTAAAATAGAAAGAATGTTGTGGTAGACAGTAAAGAGATTTGCTCTGTCGCCCAGAGTACAGCTAATGATGTTGAATGCTTTGATTCTCAGCGACCCAGTTTTGGCGTCAAAAGGTGCTGGAGGTCGCTAATGACCACCGCGATATCACCTTTGCTATTGCTAACGAGCAGGACTTTGAAGATCAACTCAAAGATTTCGGACTGGATGATTCTGGAGAGGAGATTAACGTCGGCTGCCTTGATGACAAAAACAGAAAATACCCGATGGAGCCCGATGAAGAATTCAGCGAAGATAGTCTCCGTGAATTTATAGAGAACTTCAAAGAGGGTGAGCTTTTTTCCAAGGTTTCTGCACGACAAGCAGTTTAGGTTCGACGTAAGCCGGTAAAGGTTCTCGGTGGTTGCCCAAAAAAGTCACAGTGGTGCGAACTGAAGACTATATACGTTGTAGGAGTCGAGAAATCGCCTGACCAATTCTGTTCATTGTTGTGCTACAGCTCAGTTAAGCTCGTATCCCTGTATTATTTTGTAAACTCTCAAGAGGAATTTGACGGGACAATGTATGGAAAACTGCAGAAGAAATCCAGGGATCGATAAAATTTGATAACTGTAACGTTTTCAGTCAGGTTTAAGAAGTTGACCAGGTTCTGTACGTATTTCAGAAATCGAATTTGACAGAACTTTAATTTTTATATCATAAAACAAAGCGGTTAGGTCGAGAGCAGAGCGAGATTGCAAACCTTTGAAATGGATAGTGAAGGGGGGGGGGGGGCGGCACTCTCCAATATCTAACCGACGCATTTCCGTATGAGGTAATTTTTATCAGTTTGCGATATTTTTATAGGTTACTAATGGTTTCTTTAAATTTACGTCAAACACAGGTAATATCAAGGCACAAATAAAATCGCAGCCGATACCAAAGAAAAACACCGGCCCAGTCACTGTGGTAGTTGGAAAAACATTCGAAGATATCGTCATGGATCCTAAAAAAGATGTTCTCATCGAGCTCTATGCGCCATGGTGTGGCCATTGCAAGGCCCTAGAGCCCACTTACAAGAAACTTGGAAAGCATTTCAAAGACGAGCCTAACATAGTCATCGCTAAAATGGACGCCACAGCGAACGACGTCCCCCCTGGGTTTGCCGCAGAAGGTTTTCCGACCATCTACTTTGCGCCGGCCAACGACAAGAAAAATCCTTTCAAACATGACGGAGAGAGAGGTTTTGACGACTTGGTGAAACTTGTAAAGGAGAAAGCGACGGTAACGCTTAAAAACGCCGCTAAAGAAGAACTTTAGAAGAATTCTAGGAAAAAACATATTTCGACCGTTTGAACATTTTGCATCGCTAAACTGAACAGACGAATTATGGGCAAGAAATCCGTGCAATTGTATATTTTACTGGAGAAACTCAGGAAAGTCGTATTTTTTCAACAATGGATTCTTGCCAGTTCGGGACAGGACATAAACCTACACTACACTCTTCTGTTATTGTTTTTGTTTTTTTGTTGTTTTTTTTTCTTTTGGGACTGAAGACGAATCTATTCACAATGTAGCCTGCTTAATAAAAACACTTCGTACCTTGGCGTTCTTCTTTATTCAGAGACTATAAGGACAAGGTCAATTTCTCTTTAACTTCAAACAGAACATTTTGCAGGAAACTTCATTTCTGGAATAACAAGATAACGTGCTCGTTAAGAGATCATGTCTGATATGTTATTTCGAGAGAAGAGAATGCGTGAAGGGCGAAAGGAAGTGAAGGGTTTGAGTGACTTGTGAATATACGGCGAGAAGCGCGTGAAAGGGTATGTGGGAACCCTGTTTTGACCTGAGCAACTTAAAACTGAAACCCTCTTTTCACTTATAAGCAGATGTCTCCTTAGTTTATTTACAATGCTAATCCGCAGTTGTAGTGTGGTTGTATTGTGTGAAAACAAATTCGTGAGAAGTAATTTGACTTGAACGGGTTTCCAACTATCCAGCAAGGCTACATGTCAGGGAAATTTTAGAATAATGGCAACGGATATATGAACCAAATGTTCCTTTACTAAATTGAATTGCACTTGTTAATGTGTCAGCCATCCTAAAGAGGGTGCCTAAATGCAAAATTTTGATGTTTTTTTGGTTTGTTTTCTTTTTATGAAGTTTTCCGACGTGATTGATCAGCAGAATGTTATCAATCGAACGTAGGGATTATCAACTTTTTCTTCGTCAAAAGAAAAACATCGCTTCGTCAGTTACCAGTTCCACTCTTTTATAAAAAAAACAGACAAGTTTGATTGATCTTTGTCGCAAACTAAACAATGTTCGCCCCTCGGGTAAAAGATCTCTATCGTCCTCTGAGGGTTCGATAAATAATACGTGTAAATAGAAGGCTTTGCTACAGCTGTCTTTTACTTAAATGGCTCATCCATTTGAATTGAAAGAGCGCGATTACTGCCTCGGAAGAAGATAGCTTTGTCAGAAACGCCCGTTTAATAAATGAGTAAATTCTCGAAGGCAAAAGTGGCAGCCTAGGCAGTTCTATTCTCAACTTTTGCTTTATTTCGCGGCTTTGAAAATTAATTCTCAATACTGTTCCTGAATTAATAAGCTGTTTCTTAGCTCCACAAAAATACAGTAGTAGTTTGTTTCGTCACTGGCATTTTCCAGGTCCTCTTTAATTAACTGCATACAACATACCCTCAACATGCCTGCTGCCAAGTTAAAACTATACTTTTTTGTGTCCATTTAAATTAGCCTCACTAAATTCGTTTGAGAGCAGAAATTCTTTTGAATAATCAACTCACAAACGAAGCTAGTATGGCTTATTTTAATACAAAAGAATTTCTGATTGAGAGAATTCTGAAAAGGTTAATATATTTTGGATGAAATTTCAATTTATTTGTTGTCATAGCCCTTGTTTAATTGCTTCTCGATTTGTAAAAATCGAATTTAAAAATCCGAGGTTTTTAAAATTGAACAAGATGTTTTACTGCGCGGTGTTAAAAGAGGCCTGAGTTTTCAAGAGACATGGTTTCACCTGCTTCGAATATCGCAAATATGAAACTCAGGAAGAAGATTTCTTATTGGCTGAGATCCTTTCATCATTGGCCAATCTTTTACCTGTAAAAACTGTCGTTTAGCATATAGATTACATAAAAGCTATTCGGTTTGCTTTTGCATATCTAAAATCAAAACATCCTCGCCCGTACCTGCGACTGCAACTGACATTCGAATACTCGCCGAGCCGTTTGCAACTGATAGTGAAATCATTAAACTGCGCTTCGACGATATCAAGGAACATGGCCGGTTGGAAAGTTGAAAACTCTGGAAGAGATTCTATGGTAAACACTTCGTTCAGTGACGTTTTTATGCATTTAATTTCATTGTATTTTCTTAAATCGTCTCTGCGACGGCAAGGCGCTGACCCCGTCGGATATATTTTTCACTATGCTATTATTTTTTTTCGTCTTTTAGCTTTAAAGCATGCAAAAAATTAACGAATGAAAGGGGGGTAGATGAAATAACTAAAATTTGTTCGCGATTTTGAAGGAGCTCGCGATATTTTTCGCTTGTGGAACCAACACTCGCTAGGAAAGGACAAAACATTACGCATTATGTTTATTAGTTGAGGTAAATAGCTGCCAGCATAAATAATTCTTGATCTTTCTGAGCTCGGTTTTCATTTCCTCTCATGCAGCTGGTAAATAAAAATGCAAATTCTATCTTCGATTTCCCACAAAGCAACACACTGGAAATGTTACCCGAAAGTAAACACATTTTGAGCGCGTATCATGCACCACAGTGGCTAGACTGTCACACACATTCATTTCCGTTCTTGTCTTGAAGAGCTTTTATAAAGACAGCTTTTCTTCTCCGAAATTCACCGCAAAAGTTATTAATTCAGTCAAAAAAGATAGGCTCCGTTATTTCCGCGTAATTAGTTTTGATTATATATTCGTCTGTAGACAGAGGACAGGCTAAATTTTGTAATTGATGCTTTCTGGTTGGACAAACGGTGTACAGGAGTTTCTTCAAGTGTACAAGAGGTCAACCGCAAAAATGATTTCCACTAAAAAAGCTGCTAGTGGTCACGTAGTTTTGCATCAGCAGTTCAAATATGAATTATTTCATATAAAACTTTACATCATTTCACTCCTTACGGGAGATATGAACTCAATAAATTGACCTTGCTCCCAATGTGTGGCTTCACAGCTCAGTTGGTAGAGCATCGCACCGGTATCGCGGAGGTCATGGGTTCGAATCCCGTTGAAGCCCTGATTTTTTCAGGCTGCTTCTTTCCAGTTGCTTAAATTGGAAATTTACTGCGAGGATCATACTTCACTTGCATTCTTCACATCGCTCGCGGCTAGGGCACGTCCGCCGCAATCCCAGCGCAGTTTTATAATAATAACACTAATTTTTTCAAAAGCTTCCTGACTCTTTTGTTGTTTAAAGGCTTTGAAATAGTTTTAGAGCAGTACGAATCTCAATGATTGAATTCGCACTGCTGTTAATAGCAATATTTAACAAAATTAGACTTAACTTTTTACAGCGTGCTCATAATATAAAACCCTTAATGCGTTCATGACTAAAATCAGACATTGCGGAGTATTCGGTGGCAGGGTCTTAGTATTATGCATTTTGGCTTATTTTTGTTGTTGTTGTTGTTTGAACTTTTATAGCAGAGTGGCCATTTTTGTGGATGGAAGGCTCCAGCTTTTTACGTGCTTTTGACACTGTGGAGCTAAACCATCTTGATTTAAATTTTTTGTTTATTGATTCCGACGAATTGCTAATCAAGTATTGAAGTAAAATATTAAAGTTGTGATATTTCTAAACAGTCATAATTAAAACATTGTTAACTGGGTTGTCGTTATTTTTATCGAAACAGTCAAAACAAATGGTTTTTATACAACAAAATAGTTTATGTCCCGCTATTCTCTAGCAAACAGCTCGCTGCATAAACTGACTGAACATTTAAACGTTTTATTAAACTGCAGAGGTGTTAGAAGGCGACGACCCCGGGGGCGGAGCATTTTCCCTCTTTCTTTGTCCATTAAGACAGCTTATGTGTCTGGAGGAAATTTTCTCATTTTTCCAAAAAATACTTATGCCTGGGGGTTAGCCCGGGGTGGGGGATGGGCACTGCCGGTATTGACTGATGCATTTTGACAATAGCAGACCAGCCTGCGTGATTTTATAATTCACGTCACAGCAGCAGGCCATAATTAAGCACGAGATGTAGCCTGCATTAGTGGGGCCGACGCCTCGCCGTCTGAAACAGGGGCGACCCACACTAGTTGGCGAACAACTGTAAACCTTTCCCCCGCGCAGAGGCTCTTGAGGGGAGGGGAAGGTAAAATTGGGAGTAGGAAGGCGCGCGGGGGACGATGGGAAGATGGAAATGGTGGAACAATGAAAACAAACCAGCGGAAGTTGATTGCAACCTGTTTGTTTCGTTTTCCATAGAAATAAATGGACTGATCTTTTTATGCTAGTGTTGATGGCATCAAGAGAACATGACATATAAAAGGACATTCTTTTCGAACGTCATAATATGAATCTGTTTTATTGCCACAGGAATTCAAACAACGCTGGAATAACCAAAAAGTCACTTGAATGATCTTCCCTGAATTATAGAAAATGTAATCAAATACAACTGCAGTGATTATTTTTGGAGTTTTGAGTTAATATTTCCATCGTTCAAAGGCATTTCGTACTACTTAGATTATAAGATCATATTTTTAGCTTAGACTATTTCTTAATTTTAACCATAATATTTTTCTTCTATTATTCATTGTTATTTTATTATTACAAACATTATATTAAGAAATTCTAGGAAAGAACGTAGACTCGGAAAAAATCCGAGTCCCAGATGGGATTTGAACCCACGACCCTCCGTGATGTAGTCGGATGCTCTACCACTGAGCTACTGGAGAGGGCAAGGGCAAGGGTCGAATTGTGGGTTTTGACTGGAACCGCATCGCGCGGCTACACAGCCACGTTCTGGCTCATATGATGTCACTAACAGCATCGCGCTGTCACATTAAAGCATCACACATGAACTCACTAACGACATCACGCCGTCACATTAAGGCATATCGAGATGCGTCCAACCAACCTCCTAAGTGATAAGTGAGTTCATATGTGATGCTTTAATATAATGTTTGTTGTAATATTAATTTCTGTTAGTATACTATTTTATTATTATTGTTGTTATTGTTATTTTATTATTATTGTTATTATTATTATTACTATTATTTTTATTATTAGTATAGTGCATTTGAATATATTTATATAGATATTTGCGCCTTATAAGCTTTTAAATTAAATTAATTAAAAATAGGGTTTTAGAACAGAACACTCGTCAAAGTCTAAGAGTGGCGTTGATTTAAATAAAAAAGGCTTATTTAAACTGTTTCAGTAGATTCAAAATTCTGAATGTAAATGAGTAATATAGTTCTCCATCTTCCATTTGCCTCCCTACAAGTTAGAAAGAGACATTTAAATTTGTTAATTCCTGTTTGATTTTGTGTGCACAATAATGGAAAAAATTGTCCTAATTTCTCTTAAGATTTCACAAATCGCTATTTCTTTTCAAATTAAACTGTCCTCTCCCAATTGCTACAAATTTGGTTCAATTCAATCTCTTTCACAACACATTACGTAACATTTATACAGCTTGGCTGCTATAACAAAACAATTTGTCCGAACGGTCCCTTACAAAATACACGTATTTACTTTATTTATATTCTGCAAGCATTATATCTCGTTATTTGCTTTTTTCGGTTCAATTTTTGTCAACCTTAATTTGTGTTGGACACAAAAGAATCTTTTCTCTACGGTCCCAAATTAGTTTTGTAGCACTGAATCGTTTCTAAAAAGTTCTGTACCAGTTAAAAGTAGCTGGCTACTAGAGCTTTTGTTGGGTTGTCAACGGTGTATCGTTATTTCTGGGGATAATTTAGAGCATGAATGGGTAACTTCTTTGTTTTCATTCACCTAATAAGCTTTCCTTTACCTGGAATAAAAATACCTACCTGTCAGTTCGTGACTGGTTGCAACAGAACTAAAAGACATTTTAAACCACCTTGTTTACACAGACGGTTCCTTTACATAATGAAAGTGAATTTAGGTGCCGTTTTATTCACTGCTTGACCGGAGCTTTGCATTCAACATGATCGGCCCACAACGCTTCTATTTCACCCTGCTATCTTTAGTGATAATTTCATCTTTTGTCCCTGGTGTTTCGCCCCTTAAGCCCAACAATACGGTTAGTGCAAAGTGTATAATTTTAACAGATCATTTTGAGTCAGTTTCTGGCCTTTTCCTCTCACATCTTTACAGCTATACGTTTTACAACTCAGTTACTCTTTGAACAACTAATAGAGACTTAATCTGTAGTTTACTTATTAATTTCCTTTAAATTGTTATATAGCTGTACTAATTAATCATGCACGAAAAATAGATTTTTGTAGACTGATGCAATCCGTACACATGGTGAAAACGGACTCTTCGCTGTACATATGTAGTTTAATTGCCCTCTCAGTTCTTTACTGGAAAAATCTGAGGATAATCCTCTCATCTTTCAATCTCGATCCATGTGATTCACTCCTTTTGTTTTGCCTTTGTTTTTCAAGTTTCGGTGCCTGAGAAATTTAAATGCCGAAATTAGCCTACTACACACAAAAATCAGTGAAAACTGCTTGGTCTATTGCTGGTTTTAGTGAAATTACGACCTTTATTAAATCCATTTTGAAATCACTGGTTATCCTTCTATGTGATAGGCTCTTAGTGGTGCGATTTATTCACGAATCGCACGAACTTTTGCTCTAAATCGCATCTTTTTCTAAGCCAATGAGAATGGGACAGTAAAACAAAACAACCAATTAAAGGCTTTTTTGAAGTAACCAAGAAAATGAAAGACAAGAAAAGCCATTGTTTGGCTAATTTGGCTATTAAATTGTGCGCAGTCGGATCTAAGCATAAACGGGCAGTTGAACTTTGGGTCGTGTAATTTTGATCTGAAATCATACTTTCAGACCAAATTGCACTCTGATTCAGTTCATTATATATTAGTAAACCAATTTTTCATTAAACGAACTAGCATGTTTTGACACAAGGAAGTGCAACATGATTGTAACCGGCTTTCGTACAGATGATAAATATTTCGAGTTGAATTATATTGTTCAATCAGTATAATGTGCTCTTAATCTCGTGCTTCAGAAACAGTTTTCTTTTTAAGTAAAAGGCTCATCTTCGCCAAGAGCCTAAGGAAACGTATCTTGTCCTGGAGCAGTTATAAATCCTCTCACCTAGTGTACTTTCACAATCCCACTCCCACCCCCTCTAATCAGTGCATCATTTTGAGATTTCGGCGTATGCCGACCTTTCTAAGTCAGTTTGCCCGACGATCAACTGGAGCCTGGGGCGATTCCTAAGAGGAAGCTTATCTGGGATTGGCTCAAGGTCTACTGATCCAGGAAAAATACCGTTCAAACGTAACGACTTACAAGTAATACCTGTGCCAATACATGTAAGACGATTTTGTTGTGTTTTCTTCTTACTTTCATTCCGTGCAGCCTTAAAAGATATCTTTAGGGACCCGAGAGAGGGAGGGAGGGAGGGAGGAAGCAATAGCCTTCTGTCCTGAAACCCTAAATAACGTCGCAATCCTAAATCTATAATCATAAATACAAGGAAGAGTGTCGGCCCCACCAGGGGGTTCTTCGAGCACTCAAGCCGCATGATTATAATTGTTAAGTCAGTTTACTATAGCTTCGAGCTATGTACGATGGACTATTGAGTTGGTTTTCAGACATGCTTCAAAAAGAGACTGAAGAAATACTACAAAGCATGGATCAGAATCTCAACTCACTGGCAAGAGACAGACTGTTGCCATTTCTTGATTACAAAGAAATAGGAAGTAATCCAGCCACATCTTTGATTACTCAGAGAGCTGTTATGTTGTGGTTTTGGCATTGAACTAATTTTTTTGAACTTATTCACATTTTCATTTACACGTGTTTTTATAAAGGCTTGATGGTGGCTGTCGTTCATTAGTCAGTTTTCAGCCGGGTCTGTCTGCAGCTGTTGCCAACCAGAAAAAACAACAGGAATTCAGTCAAGCACCTGCGTTTGATAAAATACCAACCCTGCCTAAATTAAGATCAGAATCGTGATCAAAGCTGAAATTACAGAATCCTAGCTCAGCTATGATTGTTTCTAAGAAAGCATACAATCGCATCTTATGGCATATATTGTATAGTTGATGCGAAAGAATTGTATAAAGCGGCAAGTCCATTTGATGTACATAATTTATGCTCAGTTTATCAAACATGACAATCACTGGAGGGATGTGCGGTTAAAGTAAGCTTTACTCTTTTCGATAAATTGATGGGATCTTGCCAATTCAAGAAAATAACATACGGTATTAATACTTTTGTGTCAAGTCTCAGTTATTTCCAGTCATGATCAGGTAGACTATAATACTGCAAGAATTAGCATTGTTTTCAATTTAATACCTCAGTTTATTTCTTTCAAATTTAAATACTTAAAGCAGACAAAGGATAAAGCGGGCGCACAAACAGAAAAGTTTTCTGGCTACATTGAAGATTAAACAAGAGTTTTGAGCGAGGAATCTTTTGGCTTTTGCTTACTTAGGCTTGATCTCAAGCTGGGACTTGCATTCTAGGTGTGTAGCTTAACATGTCGATGAAAGTGTCCATTGGGCGAAAATAGTAAACCGACGGAGCGTGCGTGTTGTCACTGCGTGTGTTTATAATATTTTGGGGCCAGGCATATAGATCTACAGACAGTCTTCTAGCCAAAAGCAGGTGTCATACAAGAAATAGGGGCTTTTCCAGTCGTAGCGTTTTCACCCGCGAAAACTCTTGTCCCGACCTCCCATTGTTCTATTGACACGTCTCATTCACATGATTAGCATTCGAAAGCGTTACCGATGCATTGAACTGGCTTCTGGTGCAGTGAGCTCAATCTTGCTCAGGGTCGATGCGCTCTGATGGCGACGCCGACAGAAGAGCAGAAGCTAGATAATCCCGCTGAAAAGCAGGCAAAACCCGGAGAAGAGGCGGCCACGACGGCTCCTCCACAAGATGAACAGAAGAAAACAGCAAAGAAGTCAGAGCTGGCAATTTTAAACTTTGTGATCAAGTATTTGAGGCTAGTTGGCGGCGCGTTGTTGATTTGGTTTATGGGTTGGCTCGGATTGAGTTATGTCTGGCTCATTTGTGGATTTTTCGTCTACGTTTTGTGGCGTATGAATCAAGATGAACGAAAGACTAGAAGAGACGCGTTTAGAGAAGCTACAGAACGTGAACATGAAGTTGTCGAGGCGCGTATGGAAGATCTGCCATCTTGGGTAAGGAAAAGTAGAATTCGTGTACTTGAAAGCTTTGCCGTTTGCACTGCTAAATTTAAGCGCAGTTCTTCAAAGAACAATAACTTTATGTTCACAAGACAAATATAGCCTCTTTCTCTCAGACCCAAGGCTTGGATTTTTTTAATGTTTTGCCTCGAAAATATCGCGAACAAACGGGCTCATCTTAAATTGGACAAGTTAGATCCTGTCAGGAAATTCTTTGTTTGAATTTTCTCTTCAGCGAAAGCGAACTTTAATAGATTATTTACCGAGCATTTGTTTGAAAACTTTATATAGCTGGCCAAAATTTATTATGGTGCATTCGAACAGGACTTATCAGGCTTAAGGTTGCAAAAGTCGTATTTTTATTAAGGCGTGGTTTGCAGATGTACCATCTCGAAAGTTCGTGCAAAATGTGTTAATTTGCAGTCAGTTTGTTAGAGTTTTTCTTTCTTAAAAGCCATCGTGTTAGAACTTGGCACAAGTGAATCATAGTCAGAAAACAGCTTGAAAACTCTAAGATAATGGCGACACTTAGGGAGAGTCACTTATTAGGATATTTTAAACATGTCGAACATCTATTCCCTGATCTCGCTTTGTATTCATTGGCGATAAGCCCAATTGTTTTCGTTTTGGCTGGAAAATGCATTAGAAGTGTAACTCAAATATTACATTAAAATAACCGTTGAAATTCTACAAGTCCCGACAAATTACTATGGAAACTTTCTAATGGAACTTGTTTAATATTAGTCGAGGTTTGATGAAGTCTTTAAACAACAAGGGGTCATTAAATATTTAAATCTGGAATGATGCATGTGTTGGGGGCTAATAAATACCAGTGTCTGTTTAACGTGTTCCTCAGTGCAAAATTTATTTATTTTTGCTTAACCAAGAAAATTAAAAGTTAATGGTATCAATAACAAGAGAAATGCTGCAGTTATATTTCATAACTTTGAATGTTAAATACAGAGTTGATATGTTGACATCATAAAATGAATAAACCCTTTGGTTGTTTTTCCCATCAACATCATCCATGTGAACTAAACAAGGGAGTGTATGTTTCCATAAGATTGTTTAAACAGTACAAATTTGCATCATGATGGTCGGTAAAATAAGTGCTTCCACAAATTGCCTGAGGCAGCTTTTTCAAGTCATTCAGTTGCCTCATTGGCTAGCTGTGCGTTTGTGGTATTTTTCTGCACACAGCTGATACTTTATATTTTACATTAAAAAGATCATATTTATAAATACGGTGCTAATGATTTACTGACAGTTGTCACAGTAGATGCCGAGTGTCCGATACAAGGTCTTGGTATTTTATTAGTTAATTCCAGCTGCTGGTCACTCAAAAACTAGATGATGCACCTTTTAGAAAGAAAGTGTTCCGCCAATAAGAGTACAGTGTCTTTACTATAAGGACCCTCGTACCATGAACACTTGACATTTTTTGGACATTTTTCTTGATGACCATAGAATAAAACCTATTCTATAATGTATAACATCAGCATTTTTAAATTGTGAAAAACACAAAGTACTCATGTTAGAAGGAAGAGCCCGCATTTTGTTTTCACTAAAAGATGTTCAAAACAATTTCAAGTATTCACAGTTTGAGTGTCGTCACTGTAACTCTCTTTTTAGATCAGATAACACAGTCCAGGACAATGTCATGAAACTCTTGTGCAAAAAAAACTCACAGCAGAAGATTATCCCTCAAACTGACATTCCCTCAAATATACAGTCACCATGAAAAAAAAAACTGTTTCCTTATTCTTCCAGGTTTTCTTTCCCGATGTAGAGAGAGCGGAGTGGCTCAATAAGGTAATATTTTAGTTTTGATCAGTTGGTAGATTTTATGTACAGTTAGTATTTCCTGTGAAGGCGTTATCCCTCTTGGATAAGTATTTAGTGAAAACGCTTGCTCTTTCTTCATCTGAAAAGACTAAATCACGCCTTCTGCTAAATTTAGCTGCAAAAGATTGAGCAAGAAAATACCCCTACCAGATGGACAATAGGCTGAAGATTTAACATTGTCAACTGTTATCACTGAAGTTCATGGTGGACAAGCACCTTGAGTCTTTTTTACCACAACTTATGCATAGATGTTTAATTTTTATTCCTTCATTTTCAATTTTTCTTTGGAGCATAACAGAAAAAATTGCACAATTTGCATAATTTATCCCATAATAGCCCATTCTTATTAAATTATCTGCCCTGAAAATTTCGTGTTATTTCTGTTTTTAAACGCACCCTGTCAAAAGGCCTGAATTTATAAGACAGGCCTGAAATGGGGTATTGATTTAAGGGTACTGTTATATATAGGGTACTGAATTTTTGTCAGTCAGTCAGTCTGTTAATAGGGAAGGAAAAATCACAGATTTTGGTCTAAAATGGAGTAAGGGGTTTGGAAAGTTGGCCATATCCACCCACCTAATTTTTGTAAGAGCACCTTTCCTAGGTACAAATTCTCAACTGCTTCTTGGTACAGAAACAAGAGTTAAGAGCTATTAGCCAGTTGTGCTTACTGTGCTTGCCAATATCTCTTCCTCCCTCAGATGCTGGTTCAACTATGGCCATACATCAATGACATGGTAGTGAAGATTTTGAAAGAGCAAGTTGAACCAGAGATTCAGAAGAATGTGCCAGGCTTCCTAAGCTCCATTCACTTTGAAGAAATCTCTCTTGGTGAAGTTGTAAGTCAATCACACACTCCATACATTCTTTAACCTAAAACTCTGAGGGTTATCCAAAATGTTTGTTTTATAGTCAATAGCTATATAGGGGAATGCTGGAGCAAGTGTGGTAAGGTTTTAATTCTGTGTGCTATACTGTGGTACATGTAGCTCAACAAAGATTTTGGTTAATTTTTGCAACTATTAGTCGCAAGTCTCTGATGCTTTTTGTTCAACTAGCCCTACCAAAATGCAAGCATTGAGTAATAAAAGTGCAGTTCACAATTGCCAGAGAGAAGACAGAGGAAACACAAAACATGACAACTGCTCTGTTGACCACTCCTTGAAGGCTACATTAACCTAGTATACTCTTTTCTTCTGCAGCCTCCTCGTATAGGTGGAATCAAGACATACACCCATAATGTTGACCGTAATGAGATCATCATGGACATTGATTTGATGTGAGTATGGCTCATCTGACCGCTAAGGTTCAGAACATTACCACCCCCAGCTGTTTTATTCCTAAAGATGGTTTTGTGCCGAAAACTTCAGAGTGATAATTTTCTTTGTGCATTTTGTCTACCATAGTTATGCTGGTGATGCAGACTTTAAGCTGGCTGTCAAAGGGATTGCTGTGGGCATTGAGGATCTCCAGGTAACAGAGTAGCTGACTGCCATGCATTTCAGGTTTACATCTTGTTCACATGGTTGATACAGGTCACGAAATGGTTAAGGGGGGATTCTTCAAGGTCAGGCAAAAGTTGGGGAATTTTATTTCGAGTCAGGGAAAACTGACAATTTGAAGGAAAGACGGTGAAGAGTAGAGTTACATGTATAACACCATTCGATACCATTTAGGGCTAGAAGAAACATTTGATGTCTTCTTGATGTCAACAATGCAAGATGAAAAGATCAATGGAAAAGGCAGCTGTGAGAGGAGGCTGGCAGCTGCTACTGTATCTGGCATTTTGTATATATTTGGTCAGGGAATTGGTATTTTTATGAGGGAAATATTGGTAAACACCAGGGAATTTTGGAAACTGATATTTGTGGCAACCATGTGCTCAGCCTCATGGCATCTTCTTTTTGTCTTGTGCAGATTCGTGGAAGCCTACGTGTTATCCTGCGCCCCCTTATTCCTGCAGCTCCTCTTGTAGGTGGAGTCTCTGTCTTCTTCCTTAACAGACCGGTAAGCTATTAGAAAGAGTTCAATACATTCAAATCAGGTACTACTCTTCAAGAAGGGATTCCTGTTAACTGTGAAATAAAATATTTTTATCGCACTTAAGCTCCGACTTGTAAAAGTTTGTGATGACGATGCAAACTAGCAAAACTTATAGCAAACAGTCTACTTGACTGAGTGCAAGTTTGGAGCTAAAATACCATGCCTGATCTCAAAACCTAAGCCATGTCTGGTAATCCAAAACTAGTTGGGCTCATCGTGATTCAGGGATGGCAGTGAGTGAGAGAGAGCTCACAGCAGTCTACTCTCATTCAGCACTTGGGGGAACATTGAAGCAGATAATAGTGATTGAAAGGTCTAAGATGAACTATACTTGCTATGGTAACTTGCTTTGTCAGATCAGCTGTAAGATGGGTGACAAACATGGACCATTCTGTAAATGCATTACAACAAAAGATTTCTCAATGTTGGGGACTGGTCAGTCTCGGGAACAAGAAAAGAATGGAAAGCACTGATTATGTAGAGTAGTATTGTTTATTTACAATATATTGATTTGAACATTTTGATCTTATTTTTCACCAGGACATAGACTTTGATTTAACCAATTTGGCAAATATTCTTGATATCCCAGGGCTAAGGTATGTTCCTTTTAATTTGTCCAGGGGCGTGAAGCAAATCCCTAACACAATTCTAAATTCAGAACGTGCAAATAAAACTTGGCACTTTAAATTGTTTATTTTCAAAAATTTGAAACGTGATACTGACCTGTTTGTTATTGTACCATGGAAGATTAAAAGAAGTTTCTGGATCATCTTTCCAGCCTCCAGACATTAAAAGTAAAATTGGTCGAATTGAAATGCAATATTTGGCTAATTGATGTTTCACAGTAGCAGGTTGAACTGTTTTGGTATACAGTTGAACCTGTGATGGACTTACAATCCTTTATTATGCCCCCCTCTCTATGAAGCTCCCCCCTCTCGCTCCCCCCATCCTGTATTCTTCACAAAAAAATTAACGATTAACATGGACTGATCAGTTATGGTTTATTCAGGCCGGAAGTTGTTTTTGGTCTTTGGCCACATGACCTCCAACTTCATATGCTTAACAAGTGAAATAAAATAGTTTTGACAGTGACTTAAATTGTACAACATGCAAGTCTAGTCTGTCTGATATCATGGTATTTTTGCCACAGGTGATGCGTTTCACTAAATTAAATAACCCTCCTCCCCTCTCTTTTAAGCCCCCCATCCAAAGTGCTTGGAAAAAATAAGCCCCCTGGGGCCTTAATAGAGGATTTACAGTATATCTCATATGAGAGGTTAGGAGAAACAACACTCAGAGCATGAAAACTGTCAATTCTTCAAGGGATGGACTGTACAGTGATAAATAGTGAGGACCTACCATGGGTACATT
Source organism: Catalaphyllia jardinei (assembly GCA_022496165.2). Taxonomy (NCBI): domain Eukaryota; kingdom Metazoa; phylum Cnidaria; class Anthozoa; order Scleractinia; family Caryophylliidae; genus Catalaphyllia; species Catalaphyllia jardinei. The sequence continues at coordinate 28,471,244 of CM042752.1, read as the reverse complement.
GGGTACATGTAGATGTAGCTAGGCCGTCGCCTGATTTCAATCCGTGAAGGACTAGGTATGAGTCTGCTAATAATTTTTTTTCTTATTATTATGGGAGTAGCAACTATTGATTCATATAGTCATAAAGTGCAGACCAAGCTTTACAAAGTCCCCAAGTTTGGTGTTAATCAGGCTAGTTTTGACTGAGATAGAGCCATTTGAAAATGTCAAAGTTTACGAAGGAATGTATTGCCATCTGGACGCTGGCGAACACAGCATCCAGATGGCCTTATATTTCTTTGTTAATCTTGACATTTTGAAGTTGCTGTATCTCAGTCAAAACTAGCCTGATTAACACCAAACTTGGGGATTTTGTAAATCTAGGTGGGCTCTTTCTGACTATGTGGATCAGTAGTTGCTTATCCCATAATTTAAAGACTCGTACCTAGTCCTTCACGGTTTGAAATCAGGCAATAAGGGTACTTTTTTAGAACATATGCATCGAAATGAATAATGTTTAGTTATTGTTTTGCTTTGTTGTTTTTTTCAGTGACATTATCCATGGAGTAATCGATGATGTCGTCGCTGGATTTGTGGTTCTTCCTAACAGGATCACAGTTCCTCTGACCAATGTTGATCCTTATGAACTCAAATACCCCTTACCTGATGTAAGTTCTGTTTACTAGTGTCTTTTTTAAAATAACTGAGCCACTCCATGTGCTCTCATTGGTCAATAGGTGTGTTTAGATGAGAGTATGTAAACCCGTTTGTGGCGTTTCAAATTTGCTCATATTTTTAAGAGTTCCATTTTTACAGAGCCTCATCACTCGGAGGGTTTGGAGAATTCTCAAAAGTTATGCAAACCCTCAACTACGTCTCAGATTTGCATAACTGTCTCAAATTCGCCCAACCCTCATGTTTAGATGAGGCTATGTAAATGGTGAAAAAGTGCTTTATTGCTTAAATGTCAATTGTCACACTTACATGTACAAGTTCTGCTCTATTTGGACGTTTAGTGACACCTCATGTTTGAAAATTGCTCAACTTTCCTGAAGAAAAGTCATGGTTATGTGCAGAATAAGGAAAAGAGGAATAAACTAAGGAGAATGTGAAGAAAAGTTAAATCCATTGTTCTTTATTTATGCTGTGTACTTTATTTCCATTACTTAGGGAGTTCTTCAAATTGAAGTTTTGGAGGCTAAAGATTTGGTCAAGAAGGATATTGGAGTTTTTAAGAAAGGCTCTTCTGATCCATATGCCATACTCCGAGGTATGTCTGAGTGCCATCTCATTACCACCTTCATTTATATGTTGATGTTGACATTTTGCTTCCCTTAAAATATTTAATAGCATTATCATCTTAAGCATCTGCCATTTAGATATTAGTTCAATTTATTGTATTTATTTTTGTTTGTTTTTTTTAGTGGGAGCCAAGAATTTCCGTACACAGACAAAGGATAGCACACTGAACCCAGTCTGGAATGAAGTATTTGAGGTATTGTAGCTGTTAATATTTACCTGACACAGCTGATTACAGTAAGTTATTACACCATGATTTGTGCAAATGCATGATGTTGATTTGGGAATATTGGTGTATTGTTCTTAATTTGCACAGGCTTTTGTTGATAACTCTCATGGTCAGAAGATAAAGATTAGTGTCTTTGATGAAGACAAAGCGTCTGATGATGAGTCCCTTGGAACGTAAGAAATCACATTCTGTGCTTGTGCCGTTGTTTTATTTGATACTATTTGAAGTGGTTTCTCAGTGTTGTACATGTTGCTCTCTGCATTAAGATCTGCATTTTAATGTTGGCAGTATCTTGATGTTGTGTTCTTTTGCGTTTTAATTGAGACTGGATTATAGAGTTGATGAATTTTGACAAAATGGGTATCAGGTATATTTGTCAAACAAGTTCAGGAATTTTGTTGGAGAGCAGAAAAAAAGAAAAAAATGTGTTCCAGATAAGTGAGGGGTGTCAGGTCAGGTGTCAGGTCAAAACCCTTTCAAGATCAGCTACATGGCCTGACAAATTTAATAAAAAATTACAATGATTTGGTGGACCAGGTGGAACTGACTTGTTACCATTTCTTATTGACTCCCTGCCACGAAAACTTTTCTGGAACCCTGGTACTGACTTTTGTGTATCCGGGTACTGTTACCTGTGAGGTCCCACCTTCGAAAAAGAGAAATTATTTCAGGATTCATACATGTATTAGGCTATAAAACAGACGCTCATGGCATGTCATTAGAAAATTAGTACCGTGGCCATGTCATTAGATCAGTTAGTGATGGTGAATACTATCAGCAGAAAGTAACTGAGTACATAATTTCCTGTTTTCTTATTGATTAATTATTTTTTTTATTTTCTAGTGTTGAAGCTGACATTGCCACTATTGTCCAACAAGGCAATGTTGATCTGGTCAGTTTGGAATCATTTGATAGGACTCTGTTGTTTTTTAGCCAATGATAACTTGTAATAACTTGTTCTTTTGTTATACACTGTTTGAGTCTATCTGTATTAAAACAAGTTTAAAACTTTGTTGGTTTACATTACAGTGGCTTCCACTTGAGAATGTCGAAAGTGGTCAGATCAACCTGCGATGTACTTGGTTCACACTGACTCCCAAACCTGAGGACCTGTCGCCAGTAAGTGGGCATAAATTCATGTAGTGAAGTTGAAGGCCTGTGAGAAACTGATGTGGGAAAACTGATCAAAACTAGAGCTGGTGGCTTGCCAAATGTTGAGCAAAAGTCAGTTGTACCAGTGGGCCTGTCAGTTCTTATTATGTTGTGTTGTCTGATTGCAATCAGTGTCTCAAAGGTCCCAAAGATCATTAAAGTTGCTTAGGGGAGTGGTCACCTAAGTAACTTTTAATGCAGAATTTTCAACAGCGTTGTGTTTAGGCAGCTAGGATAAATAACCGTATCCAGGAGAACTGATAAAATATGAGAATCACTGAAGAAGAGCTTCAGCTTTGAACATACTCAATTTCTTGTTTGTTTGTTTGTTTGTTACACAGCCAGAACAAGCTGTACTGGGAGAGGAGATGTTAGCTACGGCAGTCTTGTTTGTGAAGCTGGATTCTGCCAAGAATCTTCCTGTAAGTGTGCAAACGTGTTTCTAATAACTGTGTTTAGACTGCAGGTTAAATAAACAAAATTTGACTGCATTTTACACATGGTGTAAAGTAGTTCTTGATCTTCAAGATGTACTCTTCACTTTTAATTTTTCAGATCACAAATCCTGCCCGTGGAACAACAAGTCCATTCTGCAAACTTACTGTTGGAAATATTACTCTCCAGAGCAAGGTATCTCTTAATATTCTTTACTTGTTACTCTGACTGTCGTGTATTCACGAAAAGGGGCCGGGAACACAGTAACTTAGATCAAGATGGCTGTAAGAACTGTCTAATCCGAAGAGACCTGAACCTCGTGTACAATACTAAATATGGAAAACGGAACACTGTTGCAATAAATAACAATAAACTGTGGCTGTGAGCTAAGGGATACTAATTTGGACAATATAGGGCATTTCCTGTGTTTCTGTTGAGCTTTTGAAACCCAATCTGAAGTTTAGGAGAATCAGAAAAGCTGCAAGTGTTTTTATAACTTGATAGGAACATGAAAATGTGTGTGTGTTTTTTTTAAATGCCACCAAATTGAATTGTTATGTAAACAGCTCTTGCAATAGTTCATAAGTTTAAAAGCAAGTTTTAAAAGGTTTACTACCAAAATCAGCTAGACAGCTAAATAGTTAGCTTCACCTCACTGGAATAGCCTAATAATTAACTAGTGGCACATGTGATTAGGAAGTGCCAGGTTTTACAGAAACCAAATTTTAACTTGTATGTCAGAATATTTTCTATCAAAATAATGTATCATGATGTAATGCAGACATGATTGGAACATTTGATGGTAACTGTTTTTGTTGTTTATTTTAGACCATTCAGGATTCTAATAGTCCTGTGTGGGAAGAACCATTCCGCTTCTTGATCCATGATCCAAATTATCAGGAACTGGACATCGAGGTTAGTACACTTTGTAACTCTCACTACATTCCCAATGAAACTTGCAAATAAAACAAAAATTAGAAGTGAGTACTGTTGAAAGGATAAGTTGTCAATATATATTCTAAAAACATTTTTAAGCAACACCTGTAAGATTGTTACCACATTGTTCATAATTTGGAGTTGAACATTTATAGTGCCCTCTCTCAACGGTTTCAAAGTTGGTTGATAATTTACCCTGTACTGTTATATTTCCTAATGATCAGAACATTGTAGCATTCTACTGCACGTTCAGTCCACTAACATTTGGTGCGCATATCTCTGAAGAGATATCAAGAAAGGAAATGTTAGAAAGGCAGTTAATAATAGCAACTGTTACAATTTGTTAAGTTATGGTGATGCTAGTCAGTGAACTAAATTTTTGATCACCAAAATGTTGTCGCCTGAAAACCCTGATTCTTACTCCAGTATATTAATTATATTTGTTTCTCCTCTTTGACAGATTATTGATAGTGGGAAGGAGAAAAGTATTGGCAAACTGGAATTCCCACTGACTCAGCTACTCAAGAGTGAGAGTATGACAATTGAACAACCCTTCCCTCTGAAGGAATCTGGTCATAACAGCACTTTGACCTGCAAGCTTATGCTAAAGGTAAATTTTCCAGAGAAACCTCTACCCCTACTCTGTCCAAAGGAGCAATGCTTCAGCCTTGGCTATTACGAGTGTTTGATTTCAACAGACCACTCTTGACAAAGACTGCAAGCAGTCTCTTATTGTGTGAAACTTAAAATACAGTACAAGTGAGTGGTGTGAGCTTGAAATGCGAAGCTACAAACCACAAGTAGCAAGGGCTGATCTACATACATGTAGCTATGATACACATCTGTCATTAACCTTTTTTACAAGGTGACATACAATGTCATTAACCTTTTTTACAAGGTGACATTGAGTGTCATTAACCTTTTTTACAAGGTGACATACAGTGCACACGTCTCGTTGTGAAGTTTGTCTCCTACCATTTGACTCTGGCAGTTCATGGCATTTGCATGTTTGCAGTCCTCTATCCATTTGCTATACTGACACTAACCTGTTCACACGATTCTCAAGGTGGTTGGTGAAATGCAAGTCTCCAAAAACCTTCAGCAAACCCAGACAATTACAGAGTATGAACGGTGGTTTGTTCTTGCAGGGCAAGACTCTTCATTCTCATATTGCTTCTGTCATTCAAGGAATTACAGAATTAATTGAAGTTGTCAGTACCAGAAATTAATTTTTTTCTTGGGCAAGACACTTTACTGTCATATAATTCCCCCTCCATTTAATGAATTGCAGAATTGACTGAAGTTGAGTGCCAGACCCTTCCATCAGAATATTTTCAATGTATTAGGTTTTTTGTCGGACATTGTTGATACCCTCATTTGTATTTTACAGGCTATGTTTACAAGGGATGATGACACCTCAGATGAGGAGGAGGATGAGTCAGAAGAGCCTGATATGATTGGCCCTGATGAGTTGCAGGGCGGTGGTGTGAGTGAAATCCCTGGAAGCAAGCAAAGGTAACTCATCACTTCATTGCTTACTTTTAAATCATTTCTGCACACTGCAAAATTCAATACACTCTTGGCCAAACAATATTAACAAATTTATTAAGAAGCTGCCTGAGAATTGTCTTTGACTCTTCTTTGCCACCAAGTTAACTGACGTCTCAGGTTCCTGCGTAGAGGCAGATCTACCTGGACTAAAGTTTGTGCAAATTTAAGTTAATTCCCTACATGTTATAAGACCTTGATAAAGATTAAAAATGCTACTTTAAGCACTTCTTTGTAATCCTGTAACTAATATTCTCTTGACATGAGCATTAATAACTAATAAAAACTAATTTTGTCACTGATCATTGTTACAGATTTCCTTTTCTCCAGTGTCCTTGGCCCTTTCATGTACAGAGTTTTGCAGTTGACTAAGAATAATGTGAATAGACAAGTAAATGAACTATGATAATTGAATAAATAACTAAACACTAAATGTAATAACTTAATCAATAAACAGATGCTCTGATGAATAGGTACATGTAAAAGCACTCATTTAAAGTAATCATACAATGCAAAACATGCATTAAATTTAAAGACAGCTTCTCCCTTTCACTTTGACTCTCTGGCTTAAACTTAATGTTTTCTTTGTTTAATAAGTGTAAACTTTATACATTGAACTAATAGAACAGGCTTAAACTTTACTAACTACACTAATTTTCTCTTGATAGAGTGTAACAGACTTCACGCTGACCACTTTCACTAACTTTTCCTTTAACTCCTTCCCTCCCTCTGCATGCCACAATCCTCACAGCCTTGCATCAGATAATGGTCCCCTAAAACGCTGCATTTTTTTCTGCTTTTGTTTGGCTCCTAGCGAGGATACCACTGTCAGGCGAAGAAAACCAGCTCAAAACATTCAAAGGTCAGTCTTGATGCTTGTAGAAATTAAGTGCCACTCTATTGGTGGAAATGAAAAGGGGTGCATAGTAAACTGGAAATAAATTGTAAAATGAAAAGTGAAGGTATAAAGTATACAGGAAATAAATTTCTTTATCATAACATTGTCATTTTTGTCTAAACAGGACAGTATCTGGCGACATTCGCCTTACCACTCGTTACAACAGCCAGGGTAGTAAGCTGGAGGTGATCGTTCACCAGGCAAGGTTAGTGAGAGAAGAAAAAACATAAAATAATGTGCCAAAAAAAACATGAGAAACGTCTGGTATTACCTTTGAGAGGGTTTCTACTTATGGGGCAAGTCACCTTAAATTCATCATAATTTGCTTAACTTTCCACAAAATGAGAGTTTGAGAATCAATGTTTTTCATGGTGATTACAGGAACCTTCTGGCTTGTGACTCTGATGGTCTTTCTGATCCATATGTCCGAGCTTATCTGCTCCCTGACAAGTCACGTAGTGGCCGCAGACGAACTGATGTCAAGAAAAACACTCTGGAGCCTGTTTGGGATGACACGTAAGATTGAGCTATTCATTTAAGTGGTTGAGACTTTCATACCTGGAGGCCTATGGCCACTTTCTAGTGAGACTGTCATTCCTTTTAGCTGTTTCCAGTAGCTCAAATGGCCAACATTTTATTTGGCATCTATGCTTTAGGTTTGACTGGTTTGTTCCAGAAGACCAGCTGAAAGAGCGCACGTTAGACATCACTGTTAAGAATGATGTTTCATTCTTTTCAAAGAGCAAGACTTCAATGGGCCAGGTATCAACACTAATGGTCTATCACGTACAGTAAGAATTTCCAGTTAGCTAGATAATGCTCTAGATGCTCAAAATCTTCAGTTGAAGAAATGTAGGGAAATGTTAAAAGAGAATCTACATTTTGTGGCTTTTAAGACATCTGGGTGATGAATTACTTCATACCCCGACCAGTGTTCCAAAGGCTGTTGATGAACGGGTTCTGGAGATGACTACCACTCTCTTGTCCTCCTTAGAGTAGTACCAAGGAAAGCAAGGTTTAAATCCAACTCTCAAGGGTAAAATAAAAATGCTTTTTTTTGCAAGGCATCGTCCTTGGCGTTGCTGTCATCATTGCTAAAACTCCCCATTTTTGGGACATGAAACGGTTGGCAATTAAGAAAGGGTTACAACAACAACAACAACAACATCTTTTTTAATACTTTTTGGTGTTGACTAGACACACAACAAAGCCATCGTTTTGCGGGGAGAGGAGCAGAGGGGAGGGTATTCTTATGCCTCAAATGCCAATAAAAGGTTACAGAATCTAAAACTGAAGAGTTGATTTGTGAAAGTTAATCATAAAAGAAAGATACATATATTGGCAAGAAAACGTTTTGTACCTGTGATGACTACCATGTGAAGATTGTTATATTGTTCGTTAGGTTCTGCTTGACCTTGGTAAGCTGGATTTGTCAAAGGCCATTACTGACTGGTAAGAATTATTAATTTTTGTAATGAGCAGATAAAATTAGATGGAGTTGTAGTGGAGAATTTGTTTAATTGAAGTGATAGATGCAAAATCGTGACTGGTTCTGGGTCCCTTACCCAGGCTTGCCTTTGCACAGTGAACTTGTATTGTATACTAGGGGATGGTTGCTTATGGTAGCTTTCCAGGGTCCAAAAAATCAAGTAAAGGGTTGAGAAGGCAATTGTTAATTTAAAACATACAATAATCCTTTGGGACAGTGTTAAAAACTTACTGCCATACAAAACATCGTTTTGAAATGGATTGGCTAGAATACTATCTATTAGTGACAAACCATTTATGTTTAGATCAATTAAAAATAAACTATCAACACTATCAACTTCTGAAGTGCGATCATTTTTGTAACAATGTTTAGGTACATGTTGCGTGATGAGAAAAAGGAGGAGGATGATTGAAAAAGTGAAAAGGCCACAGCAGTGGATCAGTGAGAAAGCAACAGTTTACAGTAGCACCTATAATGAAAGAAAGAAATAATCTGAAGAAAATAAATCCATGATCAAGATATGAGAGGCAATATGTAGTCCAGACCAGTGAATAAGTTATCAGATTTGAGTAAGAGTGTCTTAGTTTTTCCACTTTCACCTCCCCTTAAAGGTAATTTTTAACTGATTGTTAAGTTGCACACCATACAAAACTCTTTTGTTTCACATTGTGTTTTTCTTTAATTTATTTTCATTCACTTTCCTCATCTTGCCAAACTGGTTTTTAAAGCTGACTGTTAATCAGCTCTGATGTTAAGTTCAATTCAGTCAAATCCGACACAGTCATTCCTCTATTTTTATTCTTTGGTGCACCTGCCGTAACTATTTATAAGTAAAAAGTTTTTTTTGGTTGCAAATTACAAATTGAGTTGGGAGTTCTGTATAACACAAGAAATGACCAGCCTTCAACGAAAACTTGTGATGCACAATACATGTAGTTTTTAATACTATAATTTTTAACTTATACAGCAAGTAGGTATTTTTAACCTGTTTAGACATGTATTGGTGTTAAAATAATGCTAATTATTTAAAGGTAATTAGAGGTTGTGTCGAAGTGTAAAAAATAATCAATCTCCACTGGTGCTTTACATGTATTAATAATTAAATTTTCTGAAATGGATGGAACAAGTTGTAACAGCTTACTTTTCATGTACAACAATAAAGTTCTTATGCACTAAGTGGTAGTTGTAAACAGTGGCATTTTTAATACAGTAAATTTTAAATGAATGCAGAATTTGGAACCTAATTTTATCTGTAAGCTCATGCTCTGGAAGAGACAAGTGGCTGCAAATTTACTAGTCACACTTGAAAAAATACATGTACCATTGTTAGGGTGTTAAATAATTTTGTGGACATTTTGTAGAGGACGTTACATGTGAACTGCTGGGTTAAATAATAAACAAATTAAAGTAATATGAACAAGTTGTTGTGTTTGTTTGATGTAGGTTCTAGCTGTAGTTATTTGAATTTAAGCACTTATGTCAAAACTTGGTTGTTTTTTTGGCATTTGGTGCATGTTCCCTTTTTTAAATTAAAAGTCAAAATAATTCTTTAACAAAATTCAAGCCTATTTACTGAAAGATCCAGAACTGCGAGGCTAAAAAGTTAAGCTGCTATTTACACTGTACAGTAGTGTAACAGTTGAGTAATATCTGTTGAATAACTTCTATAAATCACTGCACTGCATAATATGAAGTCTCAAAGGGGTAAACTGTTTGCTAGCAAATTGCTCTTGCCACAGTTGCAAAGTCAGTTCTACCCTTCAGCAAGCTGTGAATTTGCAGCCCATACACTATACTTTTTAAACAAAAGTTGGTAGGTACAGTGTAAGTTGAAATGCTTTTATCAAACCACTTTTTTAATTGGTTTATTTTTAAATAAAAAATTACAAAACATTGTTTTTTCTCACTTTTGTATTCATGTCGTACCAAGATGAAAGCACTTTCAATTTTTTTGGAAAACCAAGTTGAAATGTTTGTCACTTCAAACCTGGATGTGCCAGAATCTTGCATGTAAATTTCATTTTTTAGAAATAAGTACTAACTGTATATGTATTATAATTATAATAATTATACAACTGCAATGACTGTCAACTAAATTTGACATCAGATAAAGACAACCCTAGGGAAATTCAATGCCTGTATCCATTGGTTGTTTTTATACTACAGGACACAACTGTCCAAAAGGATATTGGTAATGCATCCTCGCTGTTTTTATACTAAAGATGTCATCTGTCTGAACGAACTTGAGCCAGCCAACACTTGTTGTATATATGGTTAAGCATCTCTAGTAAAAAGACTGGCACAATGCATTATCCATCTAGACAAACTATCCTTCAAAATGCATCTTGAATGACGCCCTATGAGAGATAAGTTGTCTAGACGTGTAATACGTCTTGTGTCCACCTTTATACCAGAGACGCATAACCAGACAAACTACAAATGTTTGCCCAACTTTGTCCAGACAGATCATACTTCTTTACTATGAATATGGCTTTTCACTTGCTTCAAAATTGATCTTTATCCACTTTTCTGTTGTTGCTCGTAAGGAATTGATCACCTCCTTTGGTTTATCACTCTTGACAACAGCGCTACCAGAGACAATCATGTTTGCGCCAGCCTGAAAAATAAGATCTGATATTAAAAAGGTCCATAGATTAGCACAATAAAAAGGTGGAAAAGACAAAGATAGCATAATGTTCTGTTACTGGCAATGTTACAGGTGGTAGGTTAACAAGTGAAGTGACCATAAACCTGCGCCAGAGAGTGAAAATTTTGAGTTTCAGTTTTGCAACTTTTTGGTGCTCTTTGAACAATCTCGGACTAAACAAAACATAACCAGTGAAAAACACTTTCATACATGTTAATCGGCTTTTGAAAAACTCGGCCCTGGTTACTGAATAATCTAGACACAGGATATTTGAAGGTTCAGGTGAATCTTTGTGGCTGACAGATGCCCTTTTCAGTTAAGCAGGACATACAAGGCTGTATAAATTGGACATGGGTACCAAAACAACTTGAGATGATTGTGTGCTTGTAAACAAATTGCATCACTTCAATCCAGGTAGCTCTGACTTCAACTTTGCTGTTTGTTATTCCTGGGGCATAGCTGTATTCTTAACTATTAAATCGACAGAAGATATTTATGACAAAGTCTGCATCAGGCCAAGTGATCCATACAGCCAGAGCTTATGGTTTCTGTCACATGGAGTGACTAGGAGTATTTCTACTCCTCCCTGGATGGTGTGCTAGTCCACTAGAGAGTCACTACCTGCAGCAGTTAATTTGCCAGTACCCCTGTGTATACACTTGGGTGGAGGGAGGCTCTGTGAGAGTAAAGTCTCTTGCCCAGGAACATAATGACCCAGGCCAACCCGGATTACTTGATCGATAGTCCAGTGTGCTAACTATAAGACCCCTATGCTATCACAGAGTTGTATGATCAAGGTACCTGGGCAGCTGCATCAATAGTTGAGATTCCCACACCTCCATCTACTTCAATATCCAAAACTTTATACTTGGTGCGTAGATATTTAACCTTGGTAAATAAGTAAATGAATTGACTTTAGTCTTCACTCAGTAATGAAAATAGGAAAGCTATGCTGAAAAAGCAATCTGAGAAAAAAACAAAATGGTCTTATTTGCTTTGAACAACATGTAGACCCTTTTCATAATGACTGCCAACTTAACTTACTTTGAATGCATTTAGATTAGCCTCCCTACCCTCATTTGAGAGTGAATATTCTTTTGAATTATCAACTTTAAAATGAGGTTCTAATAAAAGTAAAAGGCTAATTTCAATACTTACAAAATAATTTATATTTGGCAGCCATTTTTGATTCAAGGGGTCTATTGTCAGTGGTAAATAAATATACCTTTGGCATCATATCTGCCATGAATTTTTGGCCACCAAATCCCGGCTCTACAGTCATTATAAGAACCATATCCACCAGCTCCACGAATGGTAAAACAGATTCCACTGGTGTGTTAGGTTTGATACCAATACCAACCTTGAAGGCAGTAAAATATAGCCATCAGTGCAATGTAATAAGTAAGATCAAAACAAACTTAGATTTGTTAAGTGTAAAAATGTAACAGTTCACTTCTGTAAAAATTGACAAGTAAGTTGCTACCTTCATTCCTGCTTTCTTGATTTGGTTAATCAAGTCTACTGGTTTGTCTAAAAGAAAAAGCATAGGATATCATTATTTTGTTAGGCTATTTACTACTAACCAATTCAAGATTATCACTTACAGAGAAACTGTTTGCATATGACAACCATGATTCTTGCATCTCGTAAACAAGCCCAGAGAACTCTTCTGGCCTGTGCACTATGAAAACCTGTCCAGCCAGGTCTTTGTTTGCTGTGAAATTTTGGCTTCCAGCTGGCTCTCATATGCAGCCATGTTCCTACTGTCTTGCGTCAACACTGCTGTTGGGATTTTTCGCTCTGGTTTGCACAAGTCAGCTCAATGTTTGCACCTGTAGCTATGAAAATTACCCCCTTTATAAAGTCCGTAGAGTACCATATTCCATGCTGAGGTGCTGACTTGCTCTTACCTGTTGCTTCCAAGTGAAATGTATACTGGTCGGCCCCAGCATCAGCCATGTCATCTACCCACTAAACACAACAAAAATGTCAATAACAACATTACCGGTTAAAGCATATTAAAGTACTTACATTGTATTTCCTTTTTCTTATTTTTTTTCCCAGTTTCAAAAAACAAATGGATTCAGTAGTGCTAGGCACTCGAGATGTGTCTTTTTGTGCCCAGAAAGAAGGCACAGAAACCTTTAAACAAAACGAAAATAAAAAAGTATCAACATGCTCTCTTACCTTCTCTGGATTTGCAACCATCATGTGCATATCTGAAAATTCAACCATTTTCAAAAAATTGCAGAGAGATTATAAAATTATGCATCAAACATGTTATGAAGAATAATATTGTATTAATCAATTTAATAATAAGTTTAATTTAATTAAAATACTCAGTGACATAAAGCCTTGTCAACTATTTTTTTAACTCACCAAAAAAGGCATTGGGGACCTTTTTCCGCAAGCACTTCACCAAGGGAGCCCCAAATGTCAAATTTGGCACAAAATGGCTACACAAAATAAACAAATAAGATTACAAGCTTATAAGTTTTAATAACTACGGTCAGTAGCAGTTGATACGCACCTCTCGTTTCGTGCTCTGTGATTCGTTGATGCATGTGACATGGTTGCAGGGGTTGCAAGCATATGATTGGCTTGTTTTGTCTACGTGATGTCAATTTTCTTTGTTAATTTACAATAACTTACTACATGGCTTCATTATTTGTTCTCCTTTGTTATTTGAGCTTGCTTTTTTACTGTACATATTGAGGGTTGTGAGGGCCGTCAGGGTTGTTAGGGTTGTCAGAGTTGCGAGGGTTGTCAGGGCTGTGAGGGTTGTCAGGGATTAGGATTCCGGCCCGCTCAGGCGCTTGGGAAAAAAATTAACTCTCAATAGAGATACGACATTTTTTAATTTACAAAACATGTTTTGACATTCTCATGTCATCTTCAGTTGCAAATGAGCTTTTAACGGTTGTACATTTAAATTTTATATTAAGGTCCGTTACAAAATTATGCATCAAAACTTGCGTTACAATTTGAATATGAAATACGAAATATGTGAAAACGAAAATAGTGCACGCACAATAAAATAAATTAAAATAATTAATTGTCTCTTTCCTTTTAATTATGTTGTTCCTTTTGTCTTTTGTTTTATTTTAATTTATTTTGTTATGCGTCCGCTATTTTCATTTTCGCATATTTCGTATTTCATATTCAAATTGTAACACAAGTTTTGGACGCATAATTTTGCAATGTACCTTAATATAAAATTCAAACATACTACTGTTAAAAGCTCATTTGCAACTGAAGATGACATGAGAATGTCGAAACATGTTTTGTAAATTAAAAAATGTCATATCTCTGTTGAGACTCATCGTCACTCTGCTGTCTTTATGTCCGTTTGGAAAAAAAAAATTACATTTTTTATTCACCAAGCATAACTAACAATAAGAAATAAACAGCAGTGATAAACACTGAACTCGCACAAGACTTGATGTTTCATATATACTCTAAATACATTTTCAAAAGTAAAAACAATGGTGAGGAGTTTGGAACCTAGATTAAGCATTGCCAAGTGCTTAACAGTAAACTATAAAAACTTGAGTCAGTGTGTTGAGAAGATTAATAAAGCATCAGCTTTTGACTTCCGATGTTGACATTGAAAACTGGCTCAAGTTCTTGAATAAATAAGGTCTCTGATTTTGCAAGGATAGTCTGTCTTGCCCTTCGCCAAAATATCAAAGTGATCCCACTTGATGTTATGTCCAGTGATTTTGACGTGGTCAGCAATGGCTGAGGTATTGTCCTTTTTCAGTGGCTAGGGCCTAAAAGTCAAGAAGGAGTTTTAAAGGATCATTGAGGGCAGATTATAGCAAGGAACCAGATGAACAAAGACAGTAGCAGTGATAAGTGAGGGAGCGGATGAGGCTTATTTTGTACTTTCGTGGAGTGAAGGAATCCCATTTTGTATAGAGACCTGTGAAAGTTTTCTTTCGGTAGATGGATGTCATAAAAGTGTTAATTTGACTACGTGTGACAAAAATGTCCAAAAACGGAATTGCATCGTCCTGCTAAAATTCAATGCTAAATTTAATATTGCTGTGACAACTATTTAAATAGTGCAAGAATTCATTTACACTGTCCTTGTTGTGAAACATGGTAAACGTGTCATCAATGTACCAATTCCAAATGAAGGACTAATTTTCGCATTCATCGACCACTTCTCTTCAAAATCACCCATAACGATGTTGGCTAAAACAGGGCCCAAAGGCAAACCCATGGCAGTACCATCGATTTAGTTGTCATATTTACTTTCAAAAATTAAGAAAGTGGCTCTTCTTGGTGGCAAATTCCAATAGCTTGCATAAAACAACCCTGGGTAAAGCTGGTTTCTTTTGAAAATGTATGTGGAGAACTTACGAAACGTCAAGTCAGAATCAAAAAATGTACAAGTTCAATACATGTATGTTTATCACTGCTGTTTAATATTGTTTCTTTTTTTTTATCAAACTACGATGGCCCAAGAACAAAAGTATAACCAACAATAAGATACAAATAGTACCTAAAGATACAAATAGTACCTAAAATGTTAACATAACTTATGTACAACAACGCACTAGCTTAGTGATACTAACTCTACAGTACAGTGGAACCCCGCCTGAAGTAAAGACCAACCTGTTACTCTGGCCACCTCATTATTACAGCCACTTAATTTGGGTCCAAAAAAAGCTCAGTCTGTTATTTTAGTATTTAAAGAACCCCTTCAATACGACCACCCTGTTTATACGGCCAGAATTTTTTGACCCGTTGATGAACATATTAATGGGAGTAAAGTGTACCTACAATAATAACTTAGATTACTTACAATAAATCTAGCTAGGGTAGTCAGCCGAGGGTTGTAAATGTATCACAACCCTGACAACCCTGACATCCCTGGCAACCAGGACAACCCTCACAATCCTGACAACCCAGTCAGCCCTCACAAACCTGACAACGCTTACAGCCATGACAACCCTCAGAACCCTGACAATCCTGACAACCCAGTCAGCCCTCACAGCCCTCACAACCCTCAAAACGCCCACAACCCTCACAACGCCCACAACCCTGACGAAGTTGACAAACAGCACAACCCTCACAATCCTGACAGACCAGACAGCCCTCACAAACATGTCAATGCTCACAGCCCTGACACCTCTCACAACCTTGACAACCTTGACAACCCTAACAACCCTGACAACTCTCGCAACTCTGACAGCCCTGACAACCCTCACAAACCTGACAACCCTGATAATCCTCGCAACCTTGAGAACCCTCACAACCCTGACACCTCTCACAACCCTGACAACAATGACAGCCCTCACAACCCTGACAACCCTGACACCTCTCACAACCCTGACAGCTCTGACACCTCTCCCTGACAACTCTGACAACCTTCACAACCCCCACAACCCTCACAACCCTCACAGCCCTGAGAAACCATAATCTGGGGGTGCTTACCATTTGTTAGAATGAACTGGTTGGGATGACCATTGAATAATGATAAGGATTTTTCCAAAATCAGCAAACCATCCGAACGAGACGGCGCTTACCATTTGCAGTGCGATTTCTCGTAATATTGTTTTTGGCCAATGAGAAACTGGAAACTTCAACATTTACCGAATGGTTCCATTCCGAACAGAAAAAGTAGACTACCTCTAGAGGTAGTCTTCAATTTCTGAACAGATTTTCCAGAAAATTACTGTTCCATTTCACTTTCAACCGAAATTTCCAGGGTTTTTTGCTCCCTGTTTTGTAATATTCACCAATAACAACAGATTTTGTTTCTGTGGCCACGATATTTAAGTAAAAAAGTGTCGTAGTTTTTGCTTCAGCCAATAACATAGCTCGTTCCGAGAGGTGCGTACTGCCTCATCAGTAGGAGGCCAGTGCTCAAATCATTTCTTATCCCAAAACGAATGCAGTTTTCTAGCACAGAAATCGTAAACTACAACGATAAGCTTAAGTATAAAATTGTGTGACTACTATCTGCTACTAAGGTACTATGCAACTGTACTTGCTTGTGAAAGTTCAAAAAAAATAATTTAATTATAAGCTTTAATAATTTTGAAAAGCTCTGAGGAAATGATATCCACCAGGACTATTGTGCATAACATTATTAAGCAATAGGACCTCAGATAATAATTTATTCGAAAACTAATGAAACATAGCCAAGATGGCACGTCGTAAAGTTTTGTTTTGCACGTGATCACGAACAAACCTAATCTAATCTGCTCGACTCATTCGTTTTGTCCGTGCGATGTTTTAGGTACTTACCCATCCATCACGTCCAGATGCAAGTAGTCGGCGCCACATTCTAACAGCTTGTGGCACTCATCAGCTAAGCAAGAAAGATCGGCATTTAAAATAGAAGGTCCAATCTTACAAGCGCAGCAAGATGTGGGAGCCATTTTTCTGCCTTGCGTTACGCCACTGACTTGTGCGCGGGCGCGATTATGGACGAGGGGATGGGTGAAGGGTGTGTGTGTGTTGTGAAGCCAGAAAAAAAATACATAGTCATTGAACAAGTGAAAGCAAAAAACAACTAACTTCAATGAAGTTGAAAGAAATTCAAATCTCCCTAACCAGGATGGGAGGGAGAGTTCTGGGAGCCGCGATGGTCCCAGGGTTCGATAGTGCGATCGACTCCGGAGCGAGCGGTCTAAGTTCGAGCCCTGACCAAGGCCATCGTGTTGTGTTTTTTGGGCAAGACACTTTACTCTCACAGTGCCTTTCTCTACCCAGGTGTATAAATGGGCTCCTGGTACCGGCGAACTTAGTTAATGCTGTAGGTACCCCTGCGATGGACTAGCATCCTACGGGGGAGTAAAAATACTCCTAGTCACTTAATAGTTAATGCTACAGAAACCGGGATAAGACCCAGCCTGATTGGCAACTTGACTTGTATGCAGACTTTATTGATGTCTATGGACAACAAAGAACTCGTTCCTCTCCAACTCATCAACTCAAACAGAGCCGCTATTCGCAAGGTAAGAGCACAGGCTCCCCAAGCTCAAAATAAGTGGTGTATGCGACAGCTTGAGTAGTATAGTAATTGGGGGTATGAGCACATTTTCAATATTTGTTTTTGCCGACTGCTTTACTTTTTGTATATTATTTTTTATACTATATTTTTCAATATTTGTTTTTGCCGACTGCTTTACTTTTTGTATATTATTTTTTA
>CM042752.1:28431816-28446816 GCA_022496165.2 Catalaphyllia jardinei | reverse complement strand
TTCATTTATCGCTTTTTACTTGTATTAAAAAAATAGAAGATGCCTTGCTTCAAATTTGCTGGCGGCGTCACAAGTCTTAGTCACAGAATACTTAACTGTACGTGGCAGGATTAATTTTGACAACTGTCAATTGACGAACATAATTTTATCACTTAATGTCCAGAGAAATTTTCAAATCATGAAGTGATGTATCCGATTTTTAAAGTTGCTATAGTCGACCCACATGTATGTCTTTACTTTCAGTTGACTAGCTAGCTTACGCTAAATAAACTTGTTCAAAACTACTGGTAGATCCTGTGGACCTTATTTCCCTGTGTATCTTCAATTCGAGTACTACCCTGATCCGTGGTGCGAAACACTCTGTTACATGAACTTGTTTCTTTTTTTCAGTCACACCACGAATTTTCCATAGATTCCTAAATGCAGAGAAATTAAACCAGAACATCGTTTAAAATCGCTTGGTATCCGCAAGGCAAGAGGAGAATTTCTGATCCTCAAAACAGACCTGACGAAATTTAATCTATTTATTTTTTATGTATCCGCTTTAGTCATTTCATATTTCATTTTTCAATATTTTTGTTGGCCACCTATTTAGTCCGTTAGTTTGTACCATTTAAAATTGCACTTAAAATTTTGTAATCGTTTTATCCGTTTTATCAGGAGCCCATGGTTTTATCCGTTTCATCCACATCTTACTTTGCTGCTAGTTAAGGTTAGTCCTGTGTAACCGAAATGTTGGGCATTAAATTTACGCTATTTAGTCGGTTTTGGACTTAACCTTTACCTAACAAGGATAATGATCCCTGGAACCCTTAGGTATAAATCCTGGCTATCCCCGGTCACATCCGGCACCGCTCACGTTCAGTGCACGATGCCATTAAAACATTTCAAGCCTTCGTGTAGAAGTACGATCTTTTGTCAAGAACAGCGTCCCCTATTTGAGGTGATGAGTTCGAGAGGGACGAGTTCTATGTTGTCCATAGAGATCAAGTCTGCA
Organism: Catalaphyllia jardinei; assembly: GCA_022496165.2. Lineage (NCBI taxonomy): Eukaryota > Metazoa > Cnidaria > Anthozoa > Scleractinia > Caryophylliidae > Catalaphyllia > Catalaphyllia jardinei. The sequence continues at coordinate 28,445,819 of CM042752.1, read as the reverse complement.
TACAAACCAAGTGATTCATCAGGCCAGATCTTATCGCGGTTTCTGTAGCATTAAGTAACTAAAAGTATTTCTACTCCCCCCTCGATGGGATGCTAGTCCATCGCAGGGTTACCCCCAGCATTAACTAAGTTCGCCGGCACCAGGAGCACATTTATACACCTTGGTGGAGAGAGGCACTGTTATTACAGAGTTATTACTCTTCCCAGTAGACCGCGACACCCACGAATTTTTTTGCCTCCTTCAGAGTAACGTTTTTGATGCCGCGAGTTTGTTTCAAATCAATCACGTGGTACACCAAAATGCACCACGTGAAGATATTTTTTCTGTGGGGCGTCATGACTTTTTCGTGCTACGTGATGTTCATTCACAACATGTTTATCTTCAAGAGGAAAGCTTACCGTGGCTCTTGTCTGCCGTAGAACTGTCCGAATGGCCGCAATTTATCAGCTGAAGATAAAATATGATCAGGACAAGTTCGGAGTGTCTTTCTTTAGACGCAAAACGCCGATAAGCTTTCCACTTGAAGATAAACATGCGGTGAATGAACATCACGTAGCACGAAAAAGTCATGACGCCACACAGAAAAAATGTCCACGTGATTGGTTTGAAACAAACTTGCGGCATCAAAAACGTTACTCTAAAGGCGGCAAAAAAATTCGTGGGTGTCTCGGTCTACTGGGAAGAGTAATAAGTGTCTTGCCCAAGAGCACAGCACAATGTCCTCGGTCAGGGCTCGAACCCAGAGTGCTCGCTCCGGAGTCCATTCCACTAACCATGGAGCCACTACGCCTCCCACGGCACTCCCTACCATCCTGGTTAGGGAGAGTTGAATTTTTTTCCAACTTCATTGAAGTTAGTTGACTTTTGTTTTGACTTTTTCGATATAGTATTTTTTGGGGCTTGCCAAAACCACATCCAGATCTTGGATCACCCACAGGGGACCCACACAGGCGGCGAGTCTGCTTGTTTGTTCAAAACATAAAGAAATGTATGGGAGAATATTGAAGAGTCTTAATATCGTAAACTTATATCGAGGAATGTCTAAGTTAAAGCTCAAAATAAATGTTGTGTACTGAGGTAGGTTTACATTTATTTTGAGCTTTAACTTAGACATTCCTCGATATAAGTTTACGATATTAAGACTCTTCAATATTCTCCCATACATTTTAACTTAGACATTCCTCGATATAAGTTTACGATATTAAGACTCTTCAATATTCTTCCATACATTTCTTTATGTTTCGAACAAGCAATAACCAGACTCGCCGCTTGTGTGGGGCACCTGTGGGATCACCCACTCCTTCGGCCTCGCACATTCGCGCCCGCGCACAAGTCAGTGGCGTTACGCATGGCAGCAAAATGGCTGCCACATCTTGCTGCACTTGTAAGATTGGACCTTCTATTTTGAATGCCGATCTTTCTTGCTTAGCTGATGAGTGCCACAAGCTGTTAGGATGTGGCGCCGACTACTTGCATCTGGACGTGATGGATGGGTAAGTACCTAAAACACCGCACGGACAAAGCGAATAAGTCGAGCAGATTAGATTAGGTTTGTTCGTGATCACGTGAAAACAAAACCCTTTACGACGTACCATCTTGGCCATGTTTCATTAGTTTTCGAACAAATTATTATATGAAGTCTTATGTTATGCACAATAGTCCTGGTGGATATTATTTCCTCAGAGCTTTTCAAAGTTATTAAAGCTTATAATTAATTTTTTTTAACTTTCACAAGCAAGTAGCATAGTAGTCACACAATTTTATACTTCTACTTAGGCTTATAGTTGTAGTTAACGATTTCTGTGCGAGAAAACTGCATTCGTCTTGGGATAAGAAATGAGTTGAGCACTGGCCTCCTACTGACAGTAGATATTAAAACTTAAGCTTATAATCTTATTTGTTTATTTTGTGTAGCCATTTTGTGCCAAATTTGACATTTGGGGCTCCCTTGGTGAAGTGCTTGCGGAAAAAGGTCCCCAATGCCTTTTTTGGTGAGTTAAAAAAATAGTCGACAAGGCTTTATTTGATGAAATGTCACTTTGAGTATTTAATTATTATTAAATTAAACTTATTGTTAAATTGATTAATACAATTCATCATGACATGTTTGATGCCCCAAGCATAGTTTTATAGTCTCCCTGTAATTTTGTGAAAATGGTTGAATTTTCAGATATGCACATGATGGTTGCAAATCCAGAGAAGGTAAGAGAGCATGTTGATACTTTTTTTATTTTTGTTTTGTTTAAAGGTTTCTGTGCCTTCTTTCTGGGCACAAAAAGACACATCTCGAGTGCCTAGCACTACTGAATCCATTTGTTTTTTGAAACTTGGAAAAAAAATAAGAAAAAGGAAATACAATGTAAGTGTAAAATTGTAGTACTTTAATATGCTTTAACTGGTAATGTTGTTATTCTGACATTTTTGTTGTGTTTAGTGGGTAGATGACATGGCTGATGCTGGGGCAGACCAGTATACATTTCACTTGGAAGCAACAGGTAAGAGCAAGTCAGCACCTCAGCATGGAATATGGTACTCTAGGGACTTTATAAAGGGGGTAATTTTCATAGCTACAGGTGCAAACATTGAGCTGACTTGTGCAAACCAGAGTGAAAATCCCAACAGCGGTGTTGCCACAAGACAGTAGGAACATGGCTGCATGTGACAGCCAGCTGCAAGCCAAAATTTCACAGTAAACAAAGACCTGGTGTGGCTGGACAGGTTTTCATAGTGCACATGCCAGAAAAGTTGTCTGGGCTTGTTTTCAAGATGCAAGAATCATGGCTGTCATATGCAAACAGTTTCTCTGTAAGTGATTATCTTGAATTGGTTAGTAGTAAATAGCCTAACAAAATAGTGATATCCTATGCTTTTTCTTTTAGATAAGCCAGTAGACTTGATAAACCAAATCAAGAAAGCAGGAATGAAGGTAACAACTTACTTGTTAATTTTTACTGAAGTGAACGGTTACATTTTTACACTTAACAAACCTAAGTTTGTTTTGACCTTACTTATTACATTGCACTGATGGCTATATTTTACTGCCTTCAAGGTTGGTATTGGTATCAAACCTAACACACCAGTGGAATCTGTTTTACCATTCGTGGAGCTGGTGGATATGGTTCTTATAATGACTGTCGAGCCAGGATTTGGCGGCCAAAAATTCATGGCAGATATGATGCCAAAGGTATATTTATTTACCACTGACAATAGACCCCTTGAATCAAAAATGGCTGCCAAATATAAATTACTTTGTAAGTATTGAAATTAGCCTTTTACTTTTATTAGAACCTCATTTTAAAGTTGGTAATTCAAAAGAATATTCACTCTCAAATGAGGTTAGGGAGGCTAATCTAAATGCATACAAAGTAAGTTAAGTTGGCAGTCATTATGAAAAGGGTCTACATGTTGTTCAAAGCAAATAAGACCATTTTGTTTTTTCTCAGATTGCGTTTTCAGCGTAGTTTTCCTATTTTCCTTACTGAGTGAAGACTAAAGTCAATTCATTTACTTATTTATCAAGGTTAAATATCTACGCACCAAGTATAAAGTTTTGGATATTGAAGTAGACGGAGGTGTGGGAATCTCAACTATTGATGCAGCTGCCCAGGTACCTTGATCATACAACTCTGTGATAGCATAGGGGTCTTATAGTTAGCACACTGGACTATCGATCAAGTAATCCAGGTTGGCGTGGGTCATTATCTTGTGTTCTTGGGCAAGAGACTTTACTCTCACAGAGCCTCCCTCCACCCAGGTGTATACAGGGGTACTGGCAAATTAACTGCTGCAGGTAGTGACTCTCCAGTGGACCAACACCCCACCCAGGGAGGAGTAGAAATACTCCTAGTCACTCCATGTGACAAAAACCATAAGCTCTGACTGTATGGATCACTTGCCCTGATGCAGACTTTGTCCTAAATATCTTCTGTTGATTTAATAGTTTCGAATACAGCTTTCCCCAAGGAAAGGTGATTGGAGTGATCTAATTTGTTTACAAGCACACAATCATTACTGAATTCATCACAAACATCAAAAGTTGTTTTGGTACCCATGTCCAATTTACACAGCGTTGTATGCCCTGCTTAACAAATCAAGCAATACTGAAAAGGGCACCTGTCAGCCACAAAGATTCACCTGAGCCTTCAAATATCCTGTGTTGTGTCTAGATTATTCAGTAACCAGGAAAGTGTTTTTCACTGGTTATGTTTTGTTTTGTCCGAGATCGTTCAAACAGCACCAAAAAGTTGCCAAACTGAAACTCAAAATTTTCACTACCTGGCCCAGGTTTATAGTCACTTCACCTGTTAACCTACCACCTGTAACATTGCTAGTAACAGAACATTATTCTATCTGTCTTTCCACCTTTTTGTTGTGCTGATCTATGGACCTTTTTAATATCAGATTTATTTTTCAGGCTGGCGCAAACATGATTGTCTCCGGTAGCGCTGTTGTCAAGAGTGATAAACCAAAGGAGGTGATCAATTCCTTACGAGCGACAACAGAAAAATGGATAAAGATAAATTTTGAAGCAAGTGAAAGGCCATATTCATAGTAAAGAAGTATGATCTGTCTGGACAAAGCTGGGCAAACATTTGTAGTTTGTCTGGTTATGCGTCTCTGGTATAAAGGTGGACATATTACGCGTCTAGACAACTTCTCTCATAGTGCGACATTCAAGATGCATTTTGAAGGATAGTTTGTCTAGGTGCATAATGCATTGTGCCAGTCTTTTTACTAGAGATGCTAAACCATACATACAACAAGTGTTGGCTCAAGTTTGTTCAGACAGATAACATCTTTAGTATAAAAACTGTGAGGATGTATTACCGGTATCCTTTTGGACAGTTGTGTCCTGTAGTATAAAAACCACCAATGGATACAGGCATTTAATTTCCCTAGGGTTATCTTTATCTGATGTCAAATTTAGTTGACAGTCATCGCAGTTGTATAATTATTATAATTATAATACATATACAGTTAGTACTAATTTCTAAAAAATGAAATTTACATGCAAGATTCTGTTACATCCAGGTTTGAAGTGACAAACATTTCAACTTGGTTTTCCAATTTCCAATTTCATATTGGTATGACATGAATACAAAAGTGAGAAAAAAACAATATTTTGTAACTTTTTTATTTAAAAAATAAACCAATAAAAAAAGTGGTTTGATAAAAGCATTTCAACTCACACTGCACCTACCAACTTTTATTTAAAAAGTACATGTATAGTGTATGGTCTGCAAATTCACAGCTTGCTGAAGGGTAGAACTGACTTTGCAACTGATCCAAGAGCAATTTGTTTGCAAACAGTTTACCCCTTTGACACTGCATATTGTGCAGTGCAGTGATTTATAGATGAAGTTATTCCACAGATATTTTTCAACTGTTACACTAAAATACTGTACAGTGTAAATAGCAACTTAACTTTTTAGTCTCGCAGTTCTGGAGCTTTCAGTAAATAGGCTTTGGGTAGAATTTTGTTAAAGAATTATTTTGACTTTTAATTTTAAAAAAGGGAAGATGCACCAAATGCCAAAAAACAACCAAGTTTTGACATAAGTGCTTAAATTCAAATAACTACAGCTAGAGCCTACATCAAACAAATACAACAAGTTGTTTATATTACTTTATTTTGTTTATTATTTAACCCAGCAGTTTACATGTAACGTCCTCTACAAAATGTGCACAAAATTATTTAACACCCTAACAATGGTACATGTATTTTTTTTTAAGTGTGACTAGTAAATTTGCAGCCACTTGTCTCTTCCAGAGCTTGAGCTTACAGATATAATGAGTTCCAAATTCTGCATTCATGTAAAATGTACTGTATTAAAAATGCCACTGTTTACAACTACCACTTAGTGCATAAGAACTTTATTGTTGTACACGAAAAGTAAGCTGTTACAACTTGTTCCATCCATTTCAGAAAATTCAATTATTAATACATGTAAAGCACCAGTGGAGATTGATTATTTTTTACACTTCGACACAACCTCTAATTACCTTTAAATAATTAGCATTATTTTAACACCAATACATGTCTAAACAGGTTAAAAATACCTACTTGCTGTATAAGTTAAAAATTATAGTATTAAAAACTACATGTATTGTGCATCACACGTTTTCGTTGAAGGCTGGTCATTTCTTGTGTTATACAGAACTCCCAACTCAATTTATAATTTGCAACCAAAAAAACTTTTTACTTATAAATAGTTACGGCAGGTGCACCAAAGAATAAAAATAGAGGAATGACTGTGTCGGATTTGACTGAATCGAACTTAACAGTCAGCTTTAAAAACCAGTTTGGCAAGATGAGGAAAGTGAATGAAAATAAATGAAAGAAAAACACAAAGTGAAACAAAAGAGTTTTGTATGGTGTGCAACTTAATAACAATCAGTTAAAAATTACCTTTAAGGGGAGGTGAAAGTGGAAAAACTAAGACGCTCTTACTCAAGTCTGATAACTTATTCACTGGTCTGGACTACATATTGCCTCATATCTTGATCATGGATTTATTTTCTTCAGATTATTTCTTTCTTTCATTATAGGTGCTACTGTAAACTGTTGCTTTCTCACTGATCCACTGCTGTGGCCTTTTCACTTTTTCAATCATCCTCCTCCTTTTTCTCATCACGCAACATGTACCTAAACATTGTTACAAAAATGATCGCACTTCAGAAGTTGATAGTGTTGATAGTTTATTTTTAATTGATCTATACATAAATGGTTTGTCACTAACAGATAGTATTCTAGCCAATCCATTTCAAAACGATGTTTTGTATGGCAGTAAGTTTTTAACACTGTCCCAAAGGATTATTGTATGTTTTAATTAACAATTGCCTTCTCAAACCTTTACTTGATTTTTTGGACCCTGGAAAGCTACCATAAGCAACCATCCCCTAGTATACAAGTTCATTGTGCAAAGGCAAGCCTGGGTAAGGGACCCAGAACCAGTCACGATTATGCATCTATCACTTCAATTAAACAAATTCTCCACTACAACTCCATCTAATTTTATCTGCTCATTACAAAAATTAATAATTCTTACCAGTCAGTAATGGCCTTTGACAAATCCAGCTTACCAAGGTCAAGCAGAACCTAACGAACAATATAACAATCTTCATATAGTAGTCATCACAGGTACAAAACTTTTTCTTGCCTATATATGTATCTTTCTTTTATGATTAACTTTCACAAATCAACTCTTCAGTTTTAGATTCTGTAACCTTTTATTGGCATTTGAGGCATAAGAATACCCTCCCCTCTGCTCCTCTCCCCACAAAACGATGGCTTTGTTGTGTGTCTAGTCAACACCAAAAAGTATCAAAAAAACGATAACCCTTTCTTAATTGCCAACCGTTTCATGTCCCGAAAATGGGGAGTTTCAGCAATGATGACAGAAACGCCAAGGACGATGCCTTGCAAAAAAAGAGCATTTTTATTTTACCCTTGAGAGTTGGGTTTAAACCTTGCTTTCCTTGGTACTACTCTAAGGAGGACAAGAGAGTGGTAGTCATCTCCAGAACCCATTCATCAACAGCCTTTGGAACACTGGTCAGGGTATGAAGTAATTCATCACCCAGATGTCTTTTAAAAGCCACAAAATGTAGATTCTCTTTTAACATTTCCCTACATTTCTTCAACTGAAGATTTTGAGCATCTAGAGCATTACAGTATCTAGCTAACTGGAAATTCTTCCTGTACGTGATAGACCATTAGTGTTGATACCTGGCCCATTGAAGTCTTGCTCTTTGAAAAGAATGAAACATCATTCTTAACAGTGATGTCTAACGTGCGCTCTTTCAGCTGGTCTTCTGGAACAAACCAGTCAAACCTAAAGCATAGATGTCAAATAAAATGTTGGCCATTTGAGCTACTGGAAACAGCTAAAAGGAATGACAGTCTCACTAGAAAGTGGCCATAGGCCTCCAGGTATGAAAGTCTCAACCACTTAAATGAATAGCTCAATCTTACGTGTCATCCCAAACAGGCTCCAGAGTGTTTTTCTTGACATCAGTTCGTCTGCGGCCACTACGTGACTTGTCAGGGAGCAGATAAGCTCGGACATATGGATCAGAAAGACCATCAGAGTCACAAGCCAGAAGGTTCCTGTAATCACCATGAAAAACATTGATTCTCAAACTCTCATTTTGTGGAAAGTTAAGCAAATTATGATGAATTTAAGGTGACTTGCCCCATAAGTAGCAACCCTCTCAAAGGTAATACCAGACGTTTCTCATGTTTTTTTTGGCACATTATTTTATGTTTTTTCTTCTCTCACTAACCTTGCCTGGTGAACGATCACCTCCAGCTTACTACCCTGGCTGTTGTAACGAGTGGTAAGGCGAATGTCGCCAGATACTGTCCTGTTTAGACAAAAATGACAATGTTATGATAAAGAAATTTATTTCCTGTATACTTTATACCTTCACTTTTCATTTTACAATTTACTTCCAGTTTACTATGCACCCCTTTTCATTTCCACCAATAGAGTGGCACTTAATTTCTACAAGCATCAAGACTGACCTTTGAATGTTTTGAGCTGGTTTTCTTCGCCTGACAGTGGTATCCTCGCTAGGAGCCAAACAAAAGCAGAAAAAAATGCAGCGTTTTAGGGGACCATTATCTGATGCAAGGCTGTGAGGATTGTGGCATGCAGAGGGAGGGAAGGAGTTAAAGGAAAAGTTAGTGAAAGTGGTCAGCGTGAAGTCTGTTACACTCTATCAAGAGAAAATTAGTGTAGTTAGTAAAGTTTAAGCCTGTTCTATTAGTTCAATGTATAAAGTTTACACTTATTAAACAAAGAAAACATTAAGTTTAAGCCAGAGAGTCAAAGTGAAAGGGAGAAGCTGTCTTTAAATTTAATGCATGTTTTGCATTGTATGATTACTTTAAATGAGTGCTTTTACATGTACCTATTCATCAGAGCATCTGTTTATTGATTAAGTTATTACATTTAGTGTTTAGTTATTTATTCAATTATCATAGTTCATTTACTTGTCTATTCACATTATTCTTAGTCAACTGCAAAACTCTGTACATGAAAGGGCCAAGGACACTGGAGAAAAGGAAATCTGTAACAATGATCAGTGACAAAAATTAGTTTTTATTAGTTATTAATGCTCATGTCAAGAGAATATTAGTTACAGGATTACAAAGAAGTGCTTAAAGTAGCATTTTTAATCTTTATCAAGGTCTTATAACATGTAGGGAATTAACTTAAATTTGCACAAACTTTAGTCCAGGTAGATCTGCCTCTACGCAGGAACCTGAGACGTCAGTTAACTTGGTGGCAAAGAAGAGTCAAAGACAATTCTCAGGCAGCTTCTTAATAAATTTGTTAATATTGTTTGGCCAAGAGTGTATTGAATTTTGCAGTGTGCAGAAATGATTTAAAAGTAAGCAATGAAGTGATGAGTTACCTTTGCTTGCTTCCAGGGATTTCACTCACACCACCGCCCTGCAACTCATCAGGGCCAATCATATCAGGCTCTTCTGACTCATCCTCCTCCTCATCTGAGGTGTCATCATCCCTTGTAAACATAGCCTGTAAAATACAAATGAGGGTATCAACAATGTCAGACAAAAAACCTAATACATTGAAAATATTCTGATGGAAGGGCCTGGCACTCAACTTCAGTCAATTCTGCAATTCATTAAATGGAGGGGGAATTATATGACAGTAAAGTGTCTTGCCCAAGAAAAAAATTAATTTCTGGTACTGACAACTTCAATTAATTCTGTAATTCCTTGAATGACAGAAGCAATATGAGAATGAAGAGTCTTGCCCTGCAAGAACAAACCACCGTTCATACTCTGTAATTGTCTGGGTTTGCTGAAGGTTTTTGGAGACTTGCGTTTCACCAACCACCTTGAGAATCATGTGAACAGGTTAGTGTCAGTATAGCAAATGGATAGAGGACTGCAAACATACAAATGCCATGAACTGCCAGAGTCAAATGGTAGGAGACAAACTTCACAACGATGTGTGCACTGTATGTCACCTTGTAAAAAAGGTTAATGACATTGTATGTCACCTTGTAAAAAAGGTTAATGACAGATGTGTATCATAGCTACATGTATGTAGATCAGCCAATAGAGTTGTACTCCATCAACAGAGTGCTGGACTTCCAATGCCCTTGCTACTTGTGGTTTGTAGCTTCGCATTTCAAGCTCACACCACTCACTTGTATTGTATTTTAAGTTTCACACAATAAGAGACTGCTTGCAGTCTTTGTCAAGAGTGGTCTGTTGAAATCAAACACTCGTAATAGCCAAGGCTGAAGCATTGCTCCTTTGGACAGAGTAGGGGTAGAGGTTTCTCTGGAAAATTTACCTTTAGCATAAGCTTGCAGGTCAAAGTGCTGTTATGACCAGATTCCTTCAGAGGGAAGGGTTGTTCAATTGTCATACTCTCACTCTTGAGTAGCTGAGTCAGTGGGAATTCCAGTTTGCCAATACTTTTCTCCTTCCCACTATCAATAATCTGTCAAAGAGGAGAAACAAATATAATTAATATACTGGAGTAAGAATCAGGGTTTTCAGGCGACAACATTTTGGTGATCAAAAATTTAGTTCACTGACTAGCATCACCATAACTTAACAAATTGTAACAGTTGCTATTATTAACTGCCTTTCTAACATTTCCTTTCTTGATATCTCTTCAGAGATGTGCGCACCAAATGTTAGTGGACTGAACGTGCAGTAGAATGCTACAATGTTCTGATCATTAGGAAATATAACAGTACAGGGTAAATTATCAACCAACTTTGAAACCGTTGAGAGAGGGCACTATAAATGTTCAACTCCAAATTATGAACAATGTGGTAACAATCTTACAGGTGTTGCTTAAAAATTTGTTTAGAATATATATTGACAACTTATCCTTTCAACAGTACTCACTTCTAATTTTTGTTTTATTTGCAAGTTTCATTGGGAATGTAGTGAGAGTTACAAAGTGTACCAACCTCGATGTCCAGTTCCTGATAATTTGGATCATGAATCAAGAAGCGGAATGGTTCTTCCCACACAGGACTATTAGAATCCTGAATGGTCTAAAATAAGCAACAAAAACAGTTACCATCAAATGTTCCAATCATGTCTGCATTACATCATGATACATTATTTTGATAGAAAATATTCTGACATACAAGTTAAAATTTGGTTTCTGTAAAACCTGGCACTTCCTAATCACATGTGCCACTAGTTAATTATTAGGCTATTCCAGTCAGGTGAAGCTAACTATTTAGCTGTCTAGCTGATTTTGGTAGTAAACCTTTTTAAACTCGCTTTTAAACTTATGAACTATTGCTAGAGCTGTTTACATAACAATTCAATTTGGTGGCATTTAAAAAAACCCACACATTTTCATGTTCCTATCAAGTTATAAAAACACTTGCAGCTTTTCTGATTCTCCTAAACTTCAGATTGGGTTTCAAAAGCTCAACAAAAACACAGGGAATGCCCTATATTGTCCAAATCAGTATCCCTTAGCTCACAGCCACAGTTTATTGTTATTTATTGCAACAGTCAGTGTTAGGTATTTTCCCCTTTGGGTTTCCTGTACTACAAAGCTAGTATCACGTGATCCGTTTTCCATATTTAGTATTGTACACGAGGTTCAGGTCTCTTCGGATTAAACAGTTCTTACCGCCATCTTGATCTAAGTTACTGTGTTCCCGACCCCTTTTCGTGAATACACGACAACTGGCGACGAGGATGGGATTCTTTTGATCAAGCACAAGTGGTAAACAGGAGTAGGTCGGACAAATCACATCCGAAGTGGAAAGACCCGACAGGAAATGCCGGACGAAGCACCAAACGCTAACACGAGTCAAGCCTTCGGCAAAGTGACAAAGTTTGTGGTGGGGACAGATTGGGAGTCCTACACCGAACAGCTGGACTTTTACTTTCTTGCAAACGGAGTTAAGGAACCTAAAACGAAGAATGCCGTTCTTTTGACGAACCTTCCAGTGGAAACTTACTAATTGGCGAAGGATTTAGTGGCTCCCACACAACTGAAAGATGACGCCATTACTTACGATATCATTGTAGAGCGTATGCAGAAACAACCAAAACCTGAAAGATCAGCGCTGGTCGCCAGGTATGAGTTCGACAACCGAGCCAGAAATTCCGGTGAGTCAGTCAGTCATTCTGAAGCACTTGGCCACAGAGTGTAAGTTCGGAGAGGCCATGCGAACCGAGCGCCTTCATGACCAATTAGTTTCGGGTATCTGCGACTCGAAGATGATTACTGAATTGTTGAAAGTAAAACTCGCCGATCTTTCTTTTGATCTTGCGGTTCAAAAGTGTTTGGCTATAGAGCAAGCTAATAAAGATGTTCAAGTGCTTCAGGGAGAGCAAGGGTTAGGCACCCCGGTCAATAAACTGGACGCTGCCAAAACTGGGGATGAACCAGCTTCATCCAAATCGCCATTAAGACAGGGGGTTCCTGCAGTAAAGACACTAAGAAATCTAAGCCTTGTTACCGTTGTTCGGGATCACATAACTCACAAAAGTGCCCCTTCATTAAGGAACGCTGTTTTCACTGTGGCATAATTGGACACACACAGCGAGCATGTAGGAAGAGACAGGCCACCCAACAGGTGACCGACGCTGGAGTAAATGTCATGGAGGGTGATGACTCGGAAGAAAGTGAAGGGGAGTATGGGGACCTTTACCATGTTTCTGACAGTAAAAATAGGAAGCCCATTTCGTTTAAGATCTACCTTGAAGGACGACCAGTAACCATGGAGCTGGATACGGGTCCAGCGGTGTCAGTCATGAGTGAAGGGGTGTTTTTGGAATACCTGCGTCACGTTCCCTTAAAGGACACCCCTTTGAAGTTGCGCACGTACACAGGCGAATCAGTGAAGCCTATGGGTTTTTGCTATGTGACTGTGCAGTACCAGGGACAGTCTAAGGAACTTCCGATTTATGTGGTAAAGAATGAGGGGCCCACCCTTTTTGGCAGAGAATGGTTAGAGTCTATCCGCCTGGACTGGCCCTTACTCCAGTTGGAAACATCAGGCACAATTCCAGAAGTTTTGAGTAAGCATGCAAGTGTTTTCTCTGAAGGCTTGGGCCATATGAAGAATATCCAAGCTCAGATCCACATTAAAGAGAGTACCTGGCCCCAATTCTGGAAGGCCCGCCCAATAGCGTTAGCTCGTAAACCAGCAGTGGATGAAGCCTTGAGAGAGTTGGAAGCTGAAGGAGTTATTAAGAAGGTAGCAACTAGTGAGTGGGCTGCTCCAATCGTGACTCCTGTGAAGAAGGATGACAGCGTAAGAGTGTGTGGTGATTTCAAGGTGACCATTAATCCACAGTTGGAAGTAGATGAATATCCTCTCCCCCGCATTGAGGATATTTACGCCAGCCTAGGTGGGGGAACATTGTTCAGCGTCCTTGATCTGCGTCGTGCTTACTTACAAATGGAGGTTGAGGAGCACTCTAGGCCATTCCTCACCATTAACACTACCCGCGGTTTGTACCAATACCAGCGTCTTCCTTATGGTGTGGCTTCAGCGCCAGCCATCTAGCAGCAGGCCATGGACCAGATCCTACAAGGAATACCAGGAGTTTTCTGTTACCTGGATGATATCATTGTAACAGGCAGGACCATGGAGGAACATCTTGAGCGGTTAGTTGCCTTGCTGAAGAGGTTGGAAGAGTACGGTTTGAAGGCCAACCGAGAGTAGTGTAAATTCCTCCGAAGCTTTGTGGAGTATCTAGGACATGTCATCTCTGCTGAAGGACTACATCAATCTCCAAAGAAAGTAAAGGCTATCACGGAGATGCCAAAACCTCAGGATGTTACCCAGCTGCGTGCCTTCCTTGGCATGGCCCAGTACTACGCCAAATTCTTACCTAATTTGGCCACCCATCTGGCTCCACTGCATCAGCTGTTACTGAAAGATGTGAAGTGGTCGTGGGGAGCTGAAGAAGAAGCTAGTTTCCAAGTGGTGAAAGAAATGTTGCTACAGGATCGGGTTCTGATGCA
>CM042752.1:28412032-28431716 GCA_022496165.2 Catalaphyllia jardinei | reverse complement strand
CTCTAGAACAAAAATTTATTTTTCAAATCGGCACTCTTAATCCTCACGGTATCAACGAACGTTTTTCATTTAACTAATTTATTATGTTTTTCACGTTGCCAGGCACCAACCAATAGCGTAGCTCCATACTTCTGTATATAAACCACACACAACCCACAATTCCCCGATTCGCTCCGACGAAGGGCTAGCGCTCGAAACGTCAGCTTCTGAATCTCTTTACGGTGGCTAATTCACATTATCAACTCAGTTGATAAAACCAAATTATCTTGTAATACTCCCACCGACGCAGCACCATAGTTTCTTTAGAAACTTACCCCCTTTACATCTTAGCTATCAGCAGGCTTACAATTGATTGATTGGGTAAATGAATAATTTGCTGTAAAATAGATTAGGACAATATAGCATCATTCTGTATGTTTTGTTGTCAAGAATTTGAGTTCATTGTTTAGCAAATGTTGTGTCGTCTAAATGAAGTGAAAGCCTCACTCACTGTTTGCTTGTTACAGTTTATGTATGATATTTTATTCAAAGAAAATATAAGCGATTAGTGCATCATTTATCAGTTAACCTTGAGAAAGCTTATGTACCTGTTTTAAACATGTACCATGTTACAAAAAATACAGGTCTGAATGAAACTAAAGGAGAATATTTTATATCACGTGCATCATATTAAGCCTATTTTGTTAGTTTGGTTGCTTGCACGGTGGGAAGGTTGAGTGGATGGAGAGAAACATACATGTACACGGACGTAACTGATCATTTACTTTATATATTACCAGCTACAATGTAGTCTCTTGGAATTTTATTGAGGCAGCTTGTGCCACTTGACAATATAGCATCATTCTGTATGTTTTGTTGTCAAGCATTTGAGTTCATTGTTTAGCAAATGTTGTGTCATCTAAATGAAGTGAAAGCCTCACTCACTGTTTGCTTGTTACAGTTTATGTATGATATTTTATTCAAAGAAAATATAAGTGATTAGTGCACCATTTATCAGTTAACCTTGAGAAAGCTTATGTAACTGTTTTAAACATGTACCATGTTACAAAAAATACAGGTCTGAATGAAACTAAAGGAGAATATTTTATATCACATGCATCATATTAAGCCTATTTTGTTAGTTTGGTTGCTTGCACGGTGGGAAGGTTGAGTGGATGGAGAGAAACATACATGTACACGGACGTAACTGATCATTTACTTTATATATTACCAGCTACAATGTAGTCTCTTGGAATTTTATTGAGGCAGCTTGTGCCACTTGACGTCTATTAAATACATATTATCATATTATGATATTCAAGAGCAAAATGTATTGTTCACAGCATTGTGCAAATTTGGGTTGTGTATCATTTACACAGAAAAGTTTTCTTGTCAATGATTTGTGAAAATGGTTAGCAAAAATGCGTGATGGTAAGTTCTGTTCAGATTGGTCACATACCATTAACTCAAAAATCTCTTAATATTTAACAAAAGTTTAACCTGATAATAACTCCAAAATGGTGGTGAAGAAGTCTCACAAAAAAGATATTAGGTAGTCTGACAGTTCATTAACACTAAATAAATCACTTTATTCAAGTGTCAGTCTTGATTTCTGGTGGTGAAGTCTGATGGAGTCAATTTGCCAAGACAATCCCCCCTGCACTCAAAGTATTTATCATTTAAAGTTCTTGAGTTGTCATTGTCATTATTCATTTGACTAGTGTATCATTGTTTATAATAATTATTACTTATTACTTTTTTTTATTAATAACTATATGGGTAGCCAGGAATAATCCAGTAGATGTAACATTAACTGCTGCCCCTGAAAGTAAATAGATAAAAAAGATGAAGATCTAAATAAAAATAATTTGGAAGATACCAGAAATAGGGCGCATCCCTTTTTTTGTTGACCCGGGCCTAGCAGGACAAGAGTCTTAAGTGAAAGAAAACACACTGCAGATAACTCCGATCAACTCAGTCTGTTTCCAGCAATCTAAGATACTGAATTGATTATTTACCTGCATTTCGACCCCATTTGGCTGACTACAAGGGTCACCAAATGTTACATAGCTTTTAAAATTGTCAGTTTTGGTATCATGGTTAGATTCATTAAACCTGATGTCTTGTTTTGCCTGATTGATCCCGGTCTACGCGTGTAACACACGAGCGACGATAATCAGAAACGAAGTACAGATACCATTCCACTTTATGCATTTCAGGATATCATCTGTTACTGATAGATTCGACTTAGGGCCATTGCTATAACGCAAAAGTAGTCATTTGGCGTTTCAATGGAACTGGCAGTTTCATAACGTTGTAAATATTACTGATTGAAGCTTTATAGCAATTGTCACGCAGGGATCGTAAACCTGGCAATTATTTCTGGACTTCTAGTCTGAAACAGACTTAAATTTAGTCCTGGGTCGTTTCGATTTGACGTGCGGGCTGTATGTTTTGCTCAAAGCAAATTCAAACATTTAAAGAAAGCGATTGTCACGCAGGGATCGTAAACCTGGCAATTATTTCTGAACTTCTAGTCTGAAACAGACTTTAGTTTAGTTCTGGGTCATTTCGCTTTGACGTGTGGGCTGTATGTTTTGCTCAAAGCAAATTCAAACATTTAAAGAAAGCAATATTTACTCACCAGGAATCGCAAAAGCTGGAAATCAATCCACAATGGCTGGCTTGAGCTGAGGAGTTTGCACTCCTTGAGCTAGTGATGGAGGCCGACGAATCCGACGAACATCTCGAAACAGTTTGGGCTCCACAAATTCTAGAATTTTTCAACGTTTCCAACCAAATTCACTCCATGTATCAACTAAGTATACATTCAATCTGGCGGTGTCGGCGTGGACAACATTCGTTAAAATATCGCTGGCTTCTCGGGCACGTAACACGAGATGGAAGGAAGGATAGGTACGCGGGCTCATTTTCGGAGAAAAAAGAAATATTTAAAAAATATATAGAGATATGTTTTGGACTAATCTTATTTACTGAATGCCTACATTTAAAAATAAAAATTCTCTCGCGGTGTTTTGCACTTATCCAGAAGGTGATGTTTGCTATTCGTGGCAAGTTAGCTACTTGGTCAGCGGCTGCTCAAATCTAACCAATTTGTTACGTCACTTCCGTCTACGCAGATTTCTGCCAACGCCGTTTTTCCCCTCTCCGCAAAAACTCATCCATTGCTTCGCAATGAATGAGTTAAAAAGGCTAGTAAAGAAAGACTCTTTAATTCTACAGTGAATATCGGAACGCCCGGTTGCTAGAATTTCAAATGATCCCATTCAATATTGTGTCCAGATGCTTGGCAACTCTTCGTGAGTGCTTTGAAATTTTCAGTTTTTCGGTCATGTAGTCGACGCTTCGTTTTACCTATGTAAACGAAAAACTGAACATTCCTTTTTTCTTTATCGCTCTGCTTTGGCCCTTGTACTTTGAATTAATGATTTCAATGTTTTGCAATTCTTTTTCAGTCTACCTCCCAGCGGAGCATTTGGGGGTTATGGAAGATGCGTGAAAAAAAGCGATTTTCCAAACCGTCGTTGGTAACAAACATCCTTTCTGCATGCACTGTCTAGAAAGAAAGTTGTAATCCTAGAATCACTTTTAAGCCGGTGCGTGATTATTTACTAACTGTCTCTAGTAATTAAGATTCAGTAAAAGCTAAATGTTATGTTATAGTGTGCGTCCTTACTTTTTATATCCATTGTATAGAGACAGGAACCCATGTTAGAGAACATCAGAATAATAATAAAAAAAACACTTCAGGGATGCTTAGTCTGTCTCCACTATTTAAAAATAGCTAACAGCGAGGACACCCCCCACCCCCCACGCCGCCGCCTTGCAACGTTGAAGGATGATAAGTCAAAGACTAGAGCATTAAATCCGCTGGTACTCGTTTCCTTCTGGGAGGAAAGAGGCACAGTGAGAGCAGTGTCTAACCCAAGATCAACGCAATGGCCCCGGCCAGTGCTTGAGCCCGGACCGCTCGATAAGGAGCCTAGGGTGCTAACCATTGTGGGCCTCCCAGGTGTTCTAGGAAGCAAGCGGAGGGATATAACCACTTATTGACCACTTAATTCAAGGGAGCAAAGGATATATATATAGGGCTTATTAACCAAGCGTGAGGTGACGATGGCTGGATATTGGCCAAGTTCTTTTTTTGCGTGTTTATCTTATGGACCAGAACGAAATCAAAGTCCATAAACACGCTAAAAAGAACGAGTTCTCCAACCTTGTTCCCAGGGCCTTTTCCCGGGCTTGGGGCGGTGCGCACCGCCCCCAAGCCAGGGAAAAGGCCCTGGGAACGAGGTTGCGAGTTCTCACCGTCTCCATCGTCGTTTTTTCTCCTTACGTGTGCAAGAGAAAGCTGGCAATGTTTACAGATGGAAGAAATGGAATGGATTGTATTTCGTGCAAATGTACACCCTTTCTTTATATAAGAATATAATTTATATCAACATCGAGGCTGAAATTTGTGAACTTCTTAGAACGATTGGAGACATTTGAAAAGAATATAATTTCATGTGTTGAAAATATGAAAAATTATGTTTTTAAGTAAACCGTGAAAATTTTCCTCCCTCTTGATAAAAATGGCAAAAACAGCCAATAAAGCAGCAAAAGCAGTAACGCGCAACTGGTTTTAATAAACGCAATAGGCGGCTGAATGGCAACTGGCGAAAATCCGAGCGATATATAAACAATAGCCTCCATCCTTAACTTCAAATCGTGTTTTTTTTGCAGCACGCACAGTTTTGAAACTGGGGAATATTTTCCAGCTAAATCTGGTGAATATCCGAGAATATACCCCAATTTTCAATACGCGGGTTGCGAAAAATATTTGAAGGATAATAAATACGAGAATATGCTCTCAGAAAACTGTTGTCCTAGCATATTTTCGCGCCAAATGGAGACTATTGTTTATTTATTTTCGCACCAATGCGGGGAGGCTTTGATTATTTATGCGTGTGATATTAACCAATCAGACACGGGGAAATATTTTGAATGAATAATAGCGGAGCTCCGGCGGCCCAAAGGGCCGCCAAGCGGAGCCTCATACTCATATAGGAAAGAAAAGGAAACCCATGAGTTGATTTTCTCATGGTTATCATGGCTAGCGGCAGTGCTCGTGGGCGCGTACGCACGACGGTGAAGGAGTCGCGCAACATGGCGGCTATACTCCAAATAATAGGTTGACAGTGACATGCAGCCTTGGTTTACCGTGTAATTCTTTGCTATTGGACATCCGTGTTATTATCCGTGTTATGATCAATTGACAACTGTCAAACTAAGTACTTCATGTATCCCTTCCAGATATTATAGTGTATCTAATAAATACACTATAATAGGGGTAAATATACTATGCTACGTTCTAAATACACTATGATAAGGGACTCCTGGGATACACCAAGTACTTACCGACCGCTATGTCGTACTTACCGTCGTACTTGCCACTGTCAAAACAAGGTATCTGCTGACCAGTATCAGGTGACTATATCGCGGGCTCAAGTCTACAGCTTATCGAGGTCACCTGTTTTTTAGGTTGACCGCTGACCAAGAGCTGTTGCTCAATTGGATTGCGGGCTCATGTCAGGCTAACTTGTTGAAAACAGGGCAGGATTGTTTGAAAGTCGGTTAATGCTAGCCCAGGATTAAATTAATTCAAATTATATAACTTTTTCTTCTATACAATTGTTTTTTGCTGCTTTGTTTTGTGTATATGGTGATTACAAAACTCAAAACAAGAAGCCAAACAATAAACAGAAAACCTCACCGCAAATTTACAAAACTCAAATCAATATTCTACCTTTTCCTGGGTTAGCTTAATCGGGCACTGCACATGAACAACCCAGCCAAGGAGCTACGCTTTTAGGCTTGCCTTAGGCTGCCGACACTGAGATGAATAGTTGTTTTAGAAGATAGTAAAACAGTGAGGTAATATACATCGCAAAAAAATTGGTTTTGATTCATATATTCCAGCAACGATTGCAATATTTTCCCGCGCGCAAAGGACTGAAACAACAAGCATACATACATACATACATACATACATACATACATACATCGAACAAGCGAATGAAGGAGCAAGCCTCTGAAGCCTGGGGTGAGAAAAAATCTGGAGAGAAGTGGGGAGGGGGTGAGGGGCATATTTTTCGCACTCCCTCCCAGTTTCGTTTCCTTTGTGTAAGTTTTTGGAAACGCCTGCTTCGCAGGCTATGCGGCTGTCTGCTTGTAAAGTGGGTGGAGATATCGCAAGACGCAGGATTCGCGAGTAGGCTCATTCAATAAAGGAAACTCTTGGAGGAAACTTTCGGAGTACGAATACTTGAACAATTAAGAGCCACCTGTTAACTTCATGTTCTCAACTGGCTTTTAATCTTTTAACAATAACTTTTCTCTTATAAACATTTGGTTTATCTATATTTTGTCCTATCCTTAATGCATCAGTCAATTCCAGCAGTGCCAATTTCCCCTCCGGGCTAACCCCCAGCATTAGCATTTCTTTAAAAAAAATTGGGCAAATTCCCTGGGTGGGGACACATAAGCTGTCTAAATGCCCCGGGGTGGGGACGAAGAAAGAGGGCAAATTCCCCGTCCCCGGGATCATCACCTTCCAACACTTCTGCAGTTTTTTTATTAACCAGTGAATAAAACGGTCAACTGTTCAGTATTTTAATGCAATAGTATTAAAGACTTCAAGGACAACGATACAGGCTAGTTTATTCTGATTATATTTATTTCTTTTAATATATTTTGTTTTTAACAAAATCAAGACATTTCAAATGATGATGCTTTGCATTTTAAGCTCGCAAGATCTGTGTTGAAGATCGCATCATTTGAATTCGCAAACCTTCAGTATTTTAATTCCGCTTTCATGAATTTAAAAATAATATTGTTAGGCTAGTTTTGAATGCGAAATAGTCGTTCATGCAGTGTTCACGTCAGTAATTGTTTGTGATAAACAACATATAGTCCATCTCGTCACTTATATTTATACGCTTACAAGTAATGAAGAAACATCTAAAATTAAGAAAACATACCTTTAAAAACATCTCCAGGTTTTTCTAGTCCCTGAGAGACGAGCCAGTCTTTGACAAAGGCCTCGTCCTTCCCGATAAACTCACCCATCTTTCAAAAACTTGTGTGTCAAATGCCCAGGGGTCGCCCCGGGGTATGCTAATGCCCCATCCCCGGGACTGACAACGTGAGCAAATGCCCTGTGGTTGCCTGGGGGGGCTGGGGATGGACACCACTGGAATTAATTGACGCATAACAACTCCCTCAATTTGACTTAAACTTAATTGGGGTGTTCAAATTAATGTTTAACAATTTTTTCTGCAAAAACTAATCAACATTAGTATCACCCGACTAGTGGACTAATGCAAATCCTGCATTTAGATTGGCTATGCTACTAGGGGTCTAATAGTAATAGTCATTGAGTAGCCAAATTCGCTGATTTTTCTTTCGTATTTTTCCTTAAATAAAATAATATTTCTTCAACTTGCATTTGCTAAGTTTGTTGTTGCCATTTCTGTCCGACTAGTTGGGTGATACTAAAACAGTTAGACCCTTCACCCTCAAGGGCCACGGGTCAATAGTCCATTTGGCTTTGCCTCATGGGCTATTGACCCGTAGCCATTTCGAGCTATGGGTCTAATTGTTAATTAACAAGGAGTACCAATGTTTTAGCTCTCGAATTAAGGATGCTTAGAATATTTGAAGTGAAAATAAATAACATTGAATCTTCTTCAAATCCAGGATATTGAAATAAATAAACAATATTCCACAAAATCATTTATAAAATAACTATAAACTTTTAAAAATACATAATACTCTTTAAATTCTGAACCTTTTTCTGTAATATTACATGGTACAGAATCATATGATTAAATATATACGATACTATAAACATTTTGCAAAGGAAGTTACTGCCATTCAAGGAGAAATAACTACAACGTTTTTTGATTTTGACTTGGCTGAAGGTGTTTGGGTCTTGTCTTTCTTGCTTTTTACAGAGCTAATGGCATTGTTTTTCTTGGTAGAACAAACCTCTTCAGCACATGTTGGCGAGTCCGGAGCTACTGCTTCAAGTCTTCTCTGCTCTATGATCTAGTGTCACAAAACAAAGGCAATAATCGCCATAACGGTGTCTGGAATATTATATGGCTTAATTTGAGGAAGCAAGGGATATCAATACTATTTCCAGGCATGTCAGCAAACTTATTGATAAAAGTTAGAAATCAAACCAGGAAGTACAACAGCTCCTCTTTAGCAGGTAAAATCTTGTCAAGCCAAGTTAATTATGTCACTACTGTCCCTAAATTTTGAAAATTCTACTTTTAGGATTAAAGAAATTTTTATGAGATCCTGAAAGTTTCATGCTACTTCCTAGTATTTCTGAATAAGCAAAATAAACTCACCTCTCTGTATTTCTGTATTACTATGTCCTTTATTTGTAGGGGATTAAGTGGCCCCTGGACGCTGCTTTCGCGTCTTATGAAAACCTGCAATTTTAAAAATTAAAATAAAGTTTGGTTTCACTAAGTTTTCAGCAAAGCAACAAATCTCTTTCAACTTAACTTCTTTATGTCAAACCAGGCAGGAAAAAACTGTACCCAGCTTGGATCAATTTGCCCTGTAGGATAACAGGCTGTCGGTTATCTCTGGTCCCATTTAAAATGAAGTAACTAGCAGTATTTCCACCCCCCCCCCCCATTGGTTGATGGGATGCTACTACATTGCAGTCAAAAAATACCACCCAGCATTAGATTTGACAGATAAGGAGTAAGCATATCATTTTATATTCACCTGGGTGAAAAGAGGTACTGTAAGAGTAAAGTGTCTTCCCCAAGAACACTTCACAATGTCCCAAGCCTAGAACAGAGTCTGCTTGATCTGGAGTTAAGTGCACTAACCATTTGGCCACAGTGGGCCTCCCTCAATTTGCCGTACAGGTCTTGCCTTTTATGAAACACCTGCCTGATGTATTTTTGTTTCAAGTATCCAAAAAAACAGCACAGAACCAGTTTTAGTTGTTTGTATCACTACCTGGTGCCTGTTGGTCTCGTACAACTCTCCCTTCACTCCAGCTTTTACTGTGATTTCCACAACATAGACTTGATTGACAAAGGTGTGCCGACCCTCTTGCCTTTCTCTGTAATTTTGAGGTTGTGTTATTGGCACAAACTTTACACTGTTGGAAAAAATCAAAAGTGTGTTAAAGATATGAATGAAAATTCACTTTTAGTCATACCTTCAGTGCAATTCAGGGAGTGGCCTGGCTTGCACTTTGTTCTTGGTCCAAATTTGAAATTACTCAATGGGATTACCCCGTGAGTTGTACTCCAATTGGTCCAATTACAATTACTCATCACTTACATGCCCATTGCCTGATTTCAAACCGTGAAGGACTAGGGATGAGTCTGTAAATTATGGGATTAGCAACTTCAGAAAGAGCACATTGAGATTCACAAAATCCCCAAGTTTAGTGTTAATCTGGTCTCCTCTCGCAGCCGTTTTTGGGATGTCACGCAACGCTCCCCCAAAAGAAACGGCTGCTCACAACTGAACCACATTCCTTTCATGAAATAAGCCAATCACGGCTTCCGTTCCATTTTCAAAAACCTTTTTGCGCCAAATTCACCCTTTGGAACTTGCCCAATCAGAGAATGTTTTTAATCTTTGTATCCCGTCATGAACGTGCGGATTTCTGGCCTTTGTTTAGAGACGCTGAAAGATATCTGCGACGCTTGAATGAGCTTTGTTTTTAACTGAAGAAGTTCAAGCTAATTACAAGAAGCTTTCAACTCCAAAAAATCCTTGTGAAGAAGGAAGATATCTATTTTAGCTTGCCTAATGAAGGGACCAAGAAATCAAATAGCTTCGCTCGATTTGTTGACAGCGAGTTCTGAATATTGTTCTTTTCTCCTGCTTTCAATCTGTAGGAAGCTTTCAGCCCTTGATTGACACTTGCAATGAGACATTTCCAGAAAAAAATATATTCTCTCATTAGCTGAACATAGCGATGAGCACATGAAGCACTTATACGTGGGGCTTTCATTCACATTTTTTTTTCGTTTGTCATGATCGTAGCCCAAGAACACAGCCCATTTTTGGTGGTGTGTGTGCGGCGTGAAACAAAAGCCAGAAATCCCTCATTGTTCGCACTGTAGGCCTTTTAGCGCAAAAGCTTACGTCATTTGCTCTTTGCTGTTATGTAATTATTGGTCTGTTCAACAGACCGCAAGGAAACCACAAACACAATAGAAAGGAATGTGGCTCAGTTGTGAGCAGCCATTTCTTTGGGGGGAGCGTTGTGTGACATCCCAAAAAACGGCTGCGAAGGAGACTAGTGTTAATCAGGCTTTGACTGAGGTACAGCAATCTCGTCTCGACAGGGTCTGGATGGCCATACACTTCTTTGTTTAATTTTTAAATTGCTGTACCTCAATCAAAACTAGCCTGATTAACACTAAACTTGGGGATTTTGTGAATCTCAGTGTGCTTTTTCTGAAGTTGCTAATCCCATAATTTAAAGACTCATACCTAGTCCTTCACAGTTTGAAATCAGGCACTTGAGAATGTGTAAGAGCAAACACAAAAAGAGATGAAGTCTGGTTAACTGTTCGTTGCATTCTGGTCCCGAGAGCCTGCACTGCTTGTGGTAGTCAGCACCAAAAATCGCTCGCAATTCTTGGTGCTGTCCAAAAGGAGTGCAGCCTCTAGGAATGAGAATGTGTTCATTGCTGTTTAATGTTACTTCTATGAAGAGTCTATAACGAGAGTAACTCTGATTCGTCTTTTGATAGAAAATCAAGGCTCCACTGCTAAGCAGCAACTATGGCCGGCAATATTCTTATCTAAACAAACAATCGATGAAAGAAAATTCAATAAGGAAAGTCGATCTACGAGTTGGACAACATCCATAACAGTCTCCACTGAGCAGGTGTACACAAATCTAACCCAATTTCACACCACTGTTGCAGTATAAATTTTAACTTGGTCTTAATGTCTCTCTTCACAGTTTTCTCACCTGTAAAACGATGGATCCACCTTGGGAAGAAACTGAGAAAATTCACAATGTACAGTGTCTGTGATTCTCTTTCTCATAGCGGGGGGGCAACAGATCCCACGGACAGTGCCT
This sequence comes from Catalaphyllia jardinei, assembly GCA_022496165.2. Lineage (NCBI taxonomy): Eukaryota > Metazoa > Cnidaria > Anthozoa > Scleractinia > Caryophylliidae > Catalaphyllia > Catalaphyllia jardinei. The sequence continues at coordinate 28,420,591 of CM042752.1, read as the reverse complement.
ACAAAGGAAATCAAAATATACTGAGATATAACTTCCTGATCATGATCCCCTTCTTTGTTAACCTCAGTTCACTTCTCAAGTCAGAAATTGCTTCGAATTCTTGCCATCTGCTGTACTAGTAGCAAATTGATCATTTTAAGAATTAGAACTATTGTTAGGCAAAAAAAAGAGAACGTAAGGTGCTCTCAAATAAATTTCATGAAATATCGATCACAAAGTTTGTTTTCCTGTTGCTGTATATTAGTTATTTTTCCGTTGACACTAGTCTTATAAATCTCTTCCCTCTACTTGTAATGTAAGTTTAGCGATTGCAGATTGTTTATTATCACAATATAACTTACCATCATCTAGTATGCCTGCCATTAAAACACCACCATCTGAATTCAAGAAGGCGGAGCCATACTTCCGGACATGCTGAAACCAGGTGAACAAAGACAATAAATCACATTTTGAAGCAGCCCAACTCTGACTCCCTGTGGTGCCATAACATGGCCAAAATCCTCTAAGATGACACCTCCTACCAGTAAAGTGCACCTAAACCCAAAATATTTTTTTGCTTAAATAAATCATTGCACCTGTTCGAAACGCACTTTTCCTTTTTGAACTTAATCTTGACTTTCTTATAGGCTATATTAAAGCTAAGAAATCTAGCCATCATCTGTTCCATGACCGAGCCAGTAAGGGGCATGGGTCTAGTCCTGGTTTTATGTCACAAACCGATTTGCATGGCAGTAAGCCTTTGTAAACATGCATGCAAAGAAGTTTATGACGTAAAACCAGGACTAGACCCATACCCCTTACTGGCTTGGTCATGGAACAAATGATGACTAGATTTCATAACTTTTAGAGCCCATAAGTCTTAAGAAAGTCAAGATTAAGTTCAAAAAGGTGTAGAGGGTTTCAAACAGGTGCAATGATTGGAAAAAATATTTTTGGTTTAGGTGCACTTTAAGCAATGCCCTACAGCTGCACCCCTTGGTTACAGGAAATTCAACTGCACTCAGAACCCTTACAGCTAGCACATCCTTGCCATCACTATTCATTAATCCACCCTTATGGGAATAAGAACACTAAAATCAACATGAAATGGGTACCAGGCAAACTGGCCAGCTATAAGGACAAATTGGCCAGCTATAAGGACAAATTGGCCAGCTGGTTTGACCATCTAGCAGAAATATTTTCTCACAAAGAAGCTAAAAATGTCAATAAGATCCCTACCTTGCTAAAATTTGGTATTTTCCTTTGTACCCTGGGGACAGGGGGGGAGGGGGGTGTGCTTGGGTCAATTTTTGCTGGGTATGTGGCGCTGGCCTCTCAGAGCCCCTACCCCATTAATAATCTATTCTGTGGCCAATTATAGACTCCATCTTAGTCCTTTTTGGAGAAATATGTAATTTTCGCGATCCCAACTTAGTCACTTTCCATTTATGCATTTGCCTTATATTGAATAAAGAAGACTTAACTTTTGACCTACAGTACAATGTTCTGGTACATTTGCTAACTGTAAATACGAAGAAAATGTGCGGCCCCATTCTAGTAACTCTATTGAAAATGCGACCCCATGATAGTCAATCCAGTTGTGAAAATGCGACCCCATCCAGTAGCACATCTCCATTTATTTAGCCTCTTATGAGGAAGTACCACCCCCCCCCCTCCAACGCCTTTGTACTGGTGAATCATGGTTACTGTAAATTATATTTCAATGCATATGCAACAAAGCAAAGGAAAATACTTTATTGTACCAGGGGCAATATTGAGCCATAGCATGAAAAAAAACACACACACAAGAAGCGAGACATAAGTTGTAAGATACTTATTATAGAACTCTCTATACCTCTGGAAGTATACTGATTGGATAATTTCCTCCGCCAGTCTTAAACTCATGATGGTGACTCTCTGTGACTTCTATTGTCGTACCCAATATGTAATATGAATGATTCCTGAAAGACAAAGTGAAATATTTCTCAGTTATAATTTCAATCCTAAATAAATTATTTGTTAAGTACTACATCAACAGGCATGAAGGGCCCTCAGTATTAAAAGAAAAATACTAATAACCATGATTACAATATATTACAGAACTATTAAGTCATTTGTACTTTCCCACAGGATTGCTAGATGTCTTTATTTTGCTAGATGTCTTTATTTTGCTAGATATCTTTATAGGATTTTGCAAATAAATTATGTAGATGTGGGATAACGTTGCTGTATAGTTTAGGAATCAGTAATATGTAAATTCCATTCCTCTACCTTGACACTAGTGGATTAGTTTTCTGTAGTCCGTAGTTCAAAGCACAAGTTAACCGTTCTAAATACACCTACCTCCATTCAAGTGCTGATTTCACAGCACTGAATGGTTCCACTGGAGTCATTATGTAGCGAGCTGATCTCAGTGGCCCAGCAGGTGTGGTGAAAAGGAATGATTTCACATCTTGTGAATATGTTCGTGAGGTCAATGCCTTGACTGCAACAGCAATTTTTCCTTTTAAATTATTTCCTGCTTTTTGTATTAAGGACACAATTCTGGATTTTTTTGGCTCTCTTTCTTCAAGCTCTTTCTCGCCATCATGTTTTCGCTTCCTCTTGAAAAAGTTCATCTATAGATATAAGAAATACACTGTTAGTAGCTAATTTGCTATAATATCTCTTCACGCTGTCAATTTTTCCTGATTCTTTGGCACTTTCTGGATCTGACTGTGACAGGTTTTCTGTTTTCTTCTCTTAGAGTAGGAGGTGAAAGGATCATCATATTCAGTTCGATCGACCAACTGCATTTTTGACAGTCTCGAACAAAATTTTGCACGGTGACTATTTGTGGAGTTGTATTACAATTGCAAGCCATACTTCGTTTGGACTCCACTAACTTCACATCATATGACTATACTCTCTGGGCCCTGTCTGAGCTGCTGTTACTTAAAATGGTGTTATTGTGTAAGTGAAAATATAGATTGATCGATGATTGATCGAAGAACACAATTTACTAGGTTCATTCGAGATCAGAGACCAAGAAACTTCAAGTGAAATGACAAAAGAAAGCAGGCTGAGAGCGATTGAGGCAGACTATCTCTGTCTCCTTGATAGTCGATAAATGATATCGATTGGGTTAATGGTCGTTTAGCCCCCAACCCGGCAAAGTCGAACCCTAAATAACGTGAATAAAAGTTTCGACTTCTAATCGGGGGCTAAACGATCAGATACTATCGATCTACATCGCGTACTGAGCCTTTGCAAGCAATCAGCAACGTTAGGAACTGGATTAGTTCTTTATCATCATCCATGAAAAGAACGGATAGAGACAATAGTTTTAACTGACCTTCAATTCAGCTAGCTATCGTGGCAAGGGCAGCTCTCAAACTTTTCAAAAATTCCCACTTGAACGTTGTAGCGTGTGCATTGAATCGAGGTTAAACCCAGTCTCCACGCTCAACTGCACTGAACGTGACAGCCAAAACCCCCGTGCATACAGCGTAAACACGGAGATATCATATCTGAGTTCCTCTTTATTTTGGATAGTTTCAAAAAGGTCTAAAAACTTTGGTGAACTTCTCGGAAAACTAAGTTAAGCGTGATTTTAAGCGGTTCCAATGTAAACTGAAGTGTGGAATTTGTTTAATTCGTCCGCGGTCCGCGCTATGATTCAGACAAGACATGAAGCTGAAATTGACATGATGCAATTACAGGGTATCAAGGTTTTTGTTTTGGTTTGTTTTTGTCTCTTTTTTCTTTTGTTTACTTTGTAAATGGTATTTCTTACACTTGTTTGGTCTTTACAGGACTCAACACTGAACGGCTGTATGCTTATACGCTTATGTTATCTTTATACATTCAGATTTGGTGAGCGTGATGTCGTTCGTAATGGAAAGTTAAACATGGCACTGAGACATAAGCTTAATTTTTCCGATGGAAGCCTCAAGGAACCAAAACCCGAACAGAACGGAATTTCAATCGGAAAATGATGGCATTGACGCTCAGCTATCACCTGCTACACACCAATCAGAAGAAACACCAGCTGAAATTGGTCGGGAAAGTGTTTCATGTCCTGAATTGGCGAGTACGGTTACTTCTTCAGCTGTAAACGTAACCGGATTTGAGTGTGAAATCAACGATGGCCCAAAGCAGAATGATCCCAGCGGCAAAAAGAAGAAAAAGAAGAAGAAGAAGAAGAAAATGAATCCAGGATCATCTGATACTTCATCTGACACGATCAGTGAAAATGTTCAAGGTGATCATTCGAGTGAACTGAAGGCGGAAGTTGACAGAGGTTCTTTGCAAGAATCGACCGTTATAGTATCATCACCTTTCCAAGAAGATGAACGCGAGGACATTCAGGAAGGCACCCTTTCCGGCAAGAAGAAAAAGAAAAAGAAAAAGAAGAAGAAAGCTTCAGAAACGGGCGATTTTGATGTTACCGTTTTAAGCTCATGTGATGTTCTTTCCAACTCTCCTTCAAACGACATGGTTCCCTCAGAAGCGATTTCGACTGACACTGCAGTTCCGGAAGCGGGTGAAATCAAAAGTGACGTAACCAAAGGTCCTAGAAATACTAGAGCTTCTGGTGAGACCGCCTCAGAGCTGACTTTGGATCAACAAGAGCTGTTGCTAACAATCTCAACTGCAAGTGGTCGAAATGAAATCGGTTGCCAGGACTTAAGCATCACGCCAGAGTATAATGTACAAGGCGATTCCTCTGGGAAGCCCAAGAAGAAGAAGAAGAAAAAGAAAACGAAGGAGGTCGAGTATAATATTCTGTCAGGCAATGAAGGCGGTATTGTCTTAGCGACAGGGATAACTGAAATAGAGCGAGTCAATTTGCTGCAAGTGATGCCTGAAAAAAGTTGTGTAGCTGGAGTCATTCAACAACAATCCCAAACTAGAAATGAAGCGGAAGCTATAACAACCCAAGCGGACACCCAGCTGTTATGTGTCCATGATGTTTCAGCCACTGCAGGTGAGACAGTGGAGCATATTAAACCTGATGAGGACCGTTCATGTACTGGCCAGTCACTTCGTGAAGAGTAAGTTTCTTGTCAGTTTTGCGGCGAGGCGTGAAAGATGGGGAAAGTGAGAGTTGAGTGGCTATTCTGATATCTTGTGAAGAGCCATAGTGTATTTTACTTTGACTTCAATCCTATACAATGTAGGAAGTTAAATGGTCTAATATAATAGCTGTAAATTGTATTTTATTTAAAGATTTATCTCACACTGACACAAGTTTTCTTTGCGGTCATTGTACTGCATAAAATGTCACTAGCCTTCAAGTAAGACAACACAAGGTGACATCCATTTGGAAGGAGGGGCATTCTTCTTCACATGACATTTCATAGATGCATGTACTTGTTAGAGCTGCTGACAATTTTTCCTGTTATTTTACATCTGATTTTTTTGGCAATCAGTATCCTATTTTATGACTGTCTACAAATTCATGCCGTCAACTGAGATGACTTTACTCTTCAAGTTATTCTTGCTCTTTATCCGTTGTGTGCTTGAAGAAGATTACTCCATCCTGAGCTCCTTTCAAATTGCCGTGGGAGATGAATCAGTCATTCTCTATGCCTTATGATCAACAGAGCAATTGTCCAAACTGATACCTATACAGTACTTGTGGTGCCTAAAACAGTGTTCTTTCAGTTTTGCATTATTATTTGGGGGGAGTGGAGGGGGGGGGGGGTGTATAGTTTGCTGAGGTAGTAAACGCAAGTCAAGGGCTATGATGTCATACTAAATTGATCCCTGATAAACTTTGGATTTACAGTCGACTTCCCGATAAGTGGAACCATCGCTAACTCGAACCAAAATCGATCTCCTCTGGATTTCCGTCACATTTACTGTAATTTTACCCTCGGTAGCTCGAACTTCGATAACTCGAATCTCCCGCTCACTCGAAGCAATTTTCGTCTCCCTTCGGGTCATTTTCCATATAATGTTACCCTCGATAACTTGAAGCATGTCTGTCAATACGTGACAAGTCAAAACAAACAAGGTACTGCAGTCCCGAAACGTTCCTTACATTTACTTTGAACCAGCCGCGTGAACTTTTGCTTTCTTTTATATTGTACACAAAACGTGTCAGTTCAGTTCAGGTTCAGCTGGCTTTCACAAAGTGTTGCTTCTTAACTCCTTTTTCAGAATGTCCATAAATCGTTTGGCCCCCTTGAAGAAAAGTGTGCTCTGCCTCAGTAGTTGCAATTAAATTTGATTCCAATAGAGTTCTAAAGTGATGACGTCACAAAAATAAAATTTTTGAAATTATGGGATATGATGCCATATTCTTATAGAGCATGCTAAAAGACGTCCTCATCCCAAAAATTAGCTCCGAATTGCAATTCCCGGTAGAGATATAAGGGAACAAAGTTTGATGGCATTCCATACAAACCCTTCAAAATTTGTTTCTGTTCCTTCAGTTTAGAACTGACTCAAAATTAGAGAGATTATATGGGGCAGTATCAAATTTCAATCCTTCATATTTCAGCTGGGAATTACAATTAAGAGCTAAGTTTTGGCAAGGAACCTTTTTTAAGGATACTCCATTCGAAAATGGCGCCCAATCCCATAATTTCACAGATTTAATTTTTTGTGACGTCACACTTTAGAACTCTATGTACGCTGCATGAATATAAAAACATTAAACACCGTTTTTCCTCATTTCCGGTCATTTTTTCTCAACTCCCGATAGCTCGAACCTTTTTCACATTCCCTTGAAGGTTCGAGTTATCGGGAGTCGATTTTAATTGCAAGTAAAGTTTGGCAACTCTAAATACGTGAATATTGAGAAAGGTAATACTCTTGAAGTCAGAATAGGCAGATCGCTTCTACCCTCCTCAATACTCTGACCAGGTTTAAAATAGTTTTAATGTTTATGCATTCGGTTCTGGTTTTCTAGGAGAAACATCTTGTGTATTTTCAAGCTTGTGTATGGAGTTGGTCTAAGATCACTTCGCAAACTGTTCATTACAATCAATCCGTCATGGTCCAATCAACCCTCTGATGCAGCTGCATTTGACAAATGGAAGATGAAGCTCAGCAAAGATGAAGAAATTAGTTTCAACAGGGGAGACATTAATGAATGGGATTTCTCATTAATGACAACTGTACTTCTGTTTTCTAAGAGTTGTGCATTGGAAATAAACAAAAGACCGGATTTAGCACGTGCCCTAAAGGATTTGAAGAGCGACCGTAACAGGCTGCTGGGACACCCTTCTACAGAGAGGATGTCTGATGCTGATTTTGACACCTTCTGGCCTCAATTGTCCAAGAACTTTGAAATACTTGGTGCTGAGCCAGAGGAAATTGCAGAGATAATGCTCCAGCCAGGTACTCACTGTAAATAAGTTTAGATAAAGTACTGCCTAGGGAGAAGTTAAAATTCAAGTTCCTAGTAACCGTTTCTCCCTTCACTATTCATCTTGCATAATTCAACGCCCCAGACGTTTGACTAAGACTAAATAACAGGCGTTATTGCGCTTGGAGTGAGCCAGCAGTTTTCCGTCATCGAAGTTGTTAAGCAGTTTTACGTTTGCATATTACGTCATAACAATTCTTTCAACCACTGTTACTAGCTTTTCGATGGACAAATTAAGAATAACATTTACTTTCAACGCTCCGAAGGAACGTTTCGGTCAGAACGGCACTTGTTCCCCTAGCCGTGTGAACTAAGACGAAGTCCAATTTAGAAATGATCCGCCTTGTGTTCTCAAAATAGGTTAAGATAACTCAGTTTATAGTTAGAGGGTTATGGTGAATAACTGGGTAGAAGACAACAAAATTCCGACCAATAGCCAGTGCTTGAAATCATTTTCGACGCTTGTTTGTATAATATTTTTTGATCGGGAATGTGTCCTCTTTAGATGAAGTGCTTTACTCTGGCGAGTACTACAAAAACCTGTTCTTGACAGAACGATCCAGACACGTTTGTTGTAGTGGTGATAGGAAGCTGGAAGAAATGGATGGCAAATTGGATATCTTAATTGCAAATCAATTACCTGACACTGTTGTCAAGGCTCCTATTAGCCCTAAAGACCTCAGTGGCCCTAACTGGGATGAATGGCTGAAATTCTGTGCCATGGTCGGGGATTTTGAATCACACCAGAATCAGTACATCCTCGTTACAGACTCCCTCCCCCCTGAAGAGCTAGAGTGCTTTTCTGTTTTCAGAGGTGTGTCATGGAAGATGATCTTGGACTTCGATCCAATGTCAGAAGAGAAAGGGTTCTACCGTGAATTCACATCGAAAGAAGGACAAAGTAACTTGGTCAGCATGATAACACCAGCAGAGTTGCGTAAAAGTTCCATGGGAAGTCTTCTACGTCAGATCGATCCACAAAAAACGCAGTGGCTCTTTGTCAACGGAAGGTATAGTGACACGGAGGGAAGTGCACAGTCACTTCCGGATTGGGAGGCCACCTCAGTCAAGCACATTAGCAGGTTATTTGGATGCTGTTCTGACCCTGACAAATTTGACAAGCAGAAACTAGTTGTGTGTGTCATCCTTCCTTTTCGCACGCAGAGCCTGCCGTATTTGGAAGTGACGTTAAGTCGTCTCATCGAAAACTTCGACGAGTT
>CM042752.1:28401163-28411932 GCA_022496165.2 Catalaphyllia jardinei | reverse complement strand
ACAAAAAGGCCCCAAAAAATCATGCATGTGCTCGCCATTTTTGTAGAACATGGTATAATGCATGCCTGCCAACTCTCACGGTTTTCCCGGGAGTCTTCAAGTTTTTCATTAAATGTCCCGGTCTCTCGGAATGCCTTTTGGGTGATTTTTGGAGGTTTTTATTGGACATTGTCTTTAATGACATTCTCACCATGCAAACAAAGATTTCTAGTCATCTCCAGATTTTTGTACTCTGGGGGTTGGCAGGTATGTAATGGCTCATATACCATCATGGCTTAGCCAATGAAAACTCTCGAATTGCATTATCCAGTGATCCAGTTTTTAATAGATAAGCTCACATATATGTTTGGTTTGCAGGAGAAGTTGTTTTTTTCAATGTCAGACTGTTTTCAGAAGAACTCCAGGTTTCTGATGAGAGTAGTATCACTAGCAGGTGGATGTAAACTTTTATTTCCATTAAGTGGGAAATGGGAGTACTGGAAATTTTTTCTTGTTTCTCCAGGCCAACAGTGAAACTGATTAAAGGCTTTAATTAAAGAAAAATATCCAAATAGATTTTCTTCGTTCCTGATTTAATCCATACCTGCCGCACCGATGGCACTTCTGTGGAAGTTTACGAACTTCCTAAGATCCCTTCCACTCATTCAAGCAAACGCTGGTTAACTACATCATTACAGTTCCACAAAATCGCCCATTGACAACTGCCTTCACAGCATCAACAACTCTTCACCTGGGCGCCATTTTGAAAACCATGATAGCCTCGTTATCATACTTACAACCTCATTTCCATGTGAACCAAGATGGCGTCGAGTAGGCCTTCAAGCAGAAGTAAAAAGTCGAAGCGTGCAGTGAGCCCTGCCGCTGCGCCTGCTGCTCCAAGCAAGCGAAGAAGACCAATAACTGTAAGTTCATTCATCGGTGAAACGTTGTAGTTCAGTTTTTTTAACATGTTTTTCTTTTAGCCTTGTGTGACCGAAGATTTGGACTCCACATCAAGCAGTCCCTCGTCGTACAGTGTTCAGAGTGTTGTAAGCGAGGCGAGTGTTCAACCCAATGGACAGTTTGTCTTCAAAGATACTAATTTCGAGGTAAGTTAGGTTGTATGTTATCTTCAAGAAGTGTGTCTGAAAAGGGAAATTAAGATAATTAACTTAAAAGAAGAAGGAATGAAGCTTAGAAATGATTTTATTAGGTTTCAAATCGGCTTAACTGCAGAACACACCGCCACTCGAAGTATATTCCACGTAGCCCGCTACGCGGTACGTAGAAAATAATTAAAATAATGAATTCAGAATGGCGCAGCAATGTTATGTCTGGCTACGCGGTACGCGGTGATAACAAAGACAGACAAGACAAGACAAAACAAGAGACTAATATTTGAATGCTATGATATACAGTAATTATATAACGCACTCGATGTGGCGGGGTATTCACTAAAACTGCGTGTGCCTCTCTTTTTGTTCTAACATAGCACTCAGGGGTAAATGCAGGCAAGAAAAAGATCTGGAAAAATTTAAAACAGATAATGACATTAGAGAGAGGACTTCCTTGGAAACAGGACGACCCAACATGTAAGTTCTGAAAGTAGCAAGTTATTGCTGTTTTTGTTTTCTCTTGAAGCTGAGATCTGAAAGTACTGGCACTTGATTGTGGTTTCCACAACATAGAGTATCCTTGGATTTTTCAGCCCCTCCCCCCTCCTCCCTTTCCCTCCTTTCCCCCATCCACTCCCCCAAGTTTCTTTTCCACGAAGTGATCAGACTGGGAATACTGCAATATCACTCTTTGAGAATGGCAAAAATTAATAAATATTGTGTGGCTCTAGAAAATATCTGTATTCATTTCAAGTAGATTAAAAGCCTGCATACAAGTGGAGTGGCCTATCAGGCCAGAGTTTATCCCCATTTCTGTAGCATGAAGTGACTAGGAGTATTTCTACTCCCCCCTGGATGGGATGCTAGTCCATCATGGGTTTATCCCCAGCATTAAATTAACCGGTACCCATTTATAAAAGGTGAAATTTTTGTTAGAAGAGTATAGATATTTTCTGGAACAACACATTTTGCTGTTGATATTGGGGCTGAAAATTACTACAACAACCTGTTTTGTTTTTGTGTACAGATAGCAGTGTAGAGGCCCCACCTTCATTTAAACCAGCCAAAAAGTATGCTGACCTCTCAGGCTTACCAGTAAGTGTCTTAAGATTTCAGTGTAAATTCCCCAGTGTCAACTACTTATGATTTTCATTACAGGCTAATATTGTAGGGCTTGTTCTTGTAGCTGATATAGCATGCCCTCTGATTGGCTAATTGTAGGACATTCTCCTTCTGTACTTGCAAAAACAAAGCAAAAAGCCATATACTAAACAACTTATTAACCTCAAAGGTTTGCTATCATTCTGTCAATATGACAAGGTCTCAGTGTGAGATTTTCTGGTAAAATCCTCCCTTACTCTTGGTTAATGAGTAGCTATAATTTAACCAAGAAAGAAAAAGAGCTTGTTTATGTACAAATAGGAGTAGTTGTTTGAAAATAAAAAAGAAGTGAAACTTATATTAATTTTGTATTTGATTTGGTGCTGGATAGCACTGATAGTTAAAGTGAGACAAATTATTGTGAATTTTAGGCAAAATACAAGGATCCGAGAACAGGAATTCAATACAACAACTCTATGGAGTTTGGTTCAATCCGCAGTTTGCCCATGGACATCGTCAGTGGTTATTTGGCTCTGAGGAAAGCAGCCCCTACATGAAATATACTTCTGATTAATTATAAATGTGTAAATAAACTAGAATTTAAACAGAGTTTTCTAAATTGAATATGTGAAGTTTAAAAATACAGATGTCTTTTCAAAACAATGATCATTATCTGTGTTACTGACTGACTGCTAGCACTCAAAGTCAATAAGGGGAAGAAGTATAATTCTTAAATCACCTGCTTTCTGTCTCATTGTGTAATTCCAGAAAGTATCCATACCTCCCCCATGGAAGGGATTTTTTCTAAGACTCCCCCACCCCTCTGGAAATTCCAATTAAACTTCTTTAAATTTTTGGCCTTACAGAACCCCCCACCCTCCCGGAAATTCTAATCCCTTCTGTGGGGGAAGTATGGATATCTTCCAAAACTGCACATTTTTTTCCTTGTCCTCTGCTCTTTAGATGTATCGTTCTGTCAGGTCATATCTCTACTAAGACCTTCGAACAGGCTACAGACGTGCTGCATAGTGAAGATTAATATTTCGACTTCCAATTCCCCTTCCAAAGTTCTTGAAGTACTTTGCAGAAGAGGAATCTTATTTATCATTCATGAACAGACAAGTAGGACAACTGTCATGTCTTGAAATATTCATCATCACAACAAATAATATTTCTGTCAGGAACAAACAGGAACCCTAGCCTGATTTTCAGACAGTCTGAGGTCACTCGCTGTCACTCGCTGTCACTCCTGGCTCTTGGTGAAAGTGAGCAACCTTAGACTGTCTGAGTTCAATCAGGTGAACAGGAACCCTTGTGAGAGAAAGTAAACACTATGCTTATGCTAATGTATACCTGCCAACTTTTCCTGAGATATAAGCGTGAGATTTTTATCCTGGGAGTGCTGGGATTTTTGGAGATGACACGATCATTTCTGAAGATTCCCAGAGAAATCCGAAGTCTTCCGAAGAAGTCCGAAGTCTTCCGAAGACGTCTGAAGTCTTCCGAAGTCTCAGGACTCAAATAAACGCGAGCTCACTCCCAGTGCTTTTCACTTCAAATATCAGAGATCGCAAGGAAGGTATTGTCATTTATTCATTTTTCACATGGTTTTAGTTCCTTACATGGGTCTGAGTTAACATATTTTTGGAATTTGTATCAAGCAAGATAGCAACAACTCACATTTTTCAATCAGGCGTGAGAAATTGGCTGGCAAGCGTAAGCCAGCGTGAGATCGAAGTTTTCAACCTGCAGGCGTGAGACTCACGCCTAAGGCGTGAGAGTTGGCAGGTATATGCTAGTGTAGTCCACACCATCAAATGTTTTTTCAGTTCCTGAAATGTAATGTAAATCAGGGACTGCGCGGCAAGTTTTTGAGTGGGAGGGCTAATGAAGAATGCAGGGACAAAGTTTGTGGTTTGGGGGGGGGGGGCATTCTTGAGAATTTTTGTTTAAATATTTCTCTAAAGTGACAAATTCATTTATTATGATAAAACTATTAATTTTTTGTCCACATCTTCAGTGATGTTGCTATCTCACCATCACTTAATTAAAATATCATACACTACTGTACTACTGACTTGTTTGTTGGGACTCCCGAGATAAAAATCCCGCTTGTAGCAGGGATTTTTAGGAGTACACATAGACAATTTTCTTTCTAAGTGAAGGTGAAAGTATAGATGTTTTCTCGGAGACTAGTGAGAAGGAGAATTGATACACTGCCTTCCCCCCCCCCCCAAAAAAAACACTACTGATAAAGATTAATTAACTCCTTCCAGACTTGGATTTTATAGTAGCCCTGACTGAGGTGGCTTGTGGCTGGGTAGAAGTGCGCTGAGAGTAACGACAGAAAGTTGTTTTGAATAGTACGACCAACTGATGACAAATGGAACCCATGGCCCTCCCCACCCTCTATTTATGAAATGGTCACACAATGACTGTGACAGACTTGGTAACAAAATGGCTGATATAATTGAAGTAAACAGAAAGGAATCTTACTCAGGAGATGGAGGCAAAGTAGACAGGTCAAACGAATTGTATGAAAGAAATGCGTTGGGAGACATCGCTTCACAATTATATCCTAGGTATGGAGAATTTTTTGCCATTCCGCGGGAAGAAAACCACGAATTATACGAACTGCTGTCCGCGTTTGTAAAACATGATCGCGATAGCTTCGAATACGTTGGAAGTTTACGCAAGAATGGAGGGATCTTAACAGCTGGAACCACAGATTTACTGCACATTTTGAGACCGCATTTGCACAGTAGCTCAAAGAAGAACGTAGATAGATACCTTATTGCATTGAAGCCGCCATTTACGCGCCGAGTGAACGAGTTTTTGGTTGATGAGTTTGTGGGACGTCCTGAAGGCAAACTGTTTAGCTGGATTGATCTAGGGACAACTCAGATTGAGTACGTAGACCCTGTTAAACTTACCGCAAGAATTAGCAGGTTGAGAGTTGATCAAGAATTGCCTAGACTTTCTGGAAAAACGGCTATTTATGTTGTATGCAAGGTATGGAGTAATATATTTTATAATGAAGGCTAGCTGGAGAGTCGTGACTGTTTTTCGCGCCTTCTCTTGTCACATAAGGTGCGCTCAAAGTTAACTTTGATTATTGTTAGAAAATAATGGTTGTGGCTTTTTTCTGGAAGTAGCATGCAAAAAATGAAAGAGGCGATTATTTTCTCAGGGATAAATCACCAGATCTGATGAATAATGATTTATTTCTCTATGAAAAGTGAAACGTGAAAGCTCTCTGGTACCCCCCCCCCCCCCATCCCCTCTGACATATCCCCCATTTACTCTTCATGATGTCTAAGGGCCTGTTCACATGGAAGTGGGGGACCCCGGAGAGGTGAGGTATGTATATATATACCTCACCTACCCGTGGAAAAGAAATACTTGTCTTCACATGCAACCCCCGGGGATGTGGGGTGAGGTCCAAAATGCAATCACTTGGTCACTAAGCACGCACATAAACAAAGAACTATCTTGTTTCTAGTTCCTGATGAAGCTGCTTTTCGCTTTAATGTAGGTGTTGCAGGCAAAACTTTAGTTTGATTCTGCTGCTTAGCCCGACTATCCGATTCCACACTTAAAGTTTCGCCAGCACTGTCAATTTCATCAGTGTTTAGGCAGTTTTGGAGGTGAAATCGTCGTAATAACTTGCCACGCTCGAGTGATTTGATTACCCCGGTTAGGCAGGTTACCCCACTTTGTAGCTTTCACATGAAGAAAACTCACACCACCGAAGTGGGTTACCCAAACAGGCTGACCAGGGGTGCTTACCATTTACAAAAACCATCCGGTTGGAAATTTCAAGCATGAACATAAAACAATTAAATGTGAAGTTGCGGAGGTGAGAAGCACTATAAAATATATCCGCATCAGCTAGAGAGACTTGAAAGAGCAGAAAAATAGCATCACCTCATATTACAGCCCATATTTTCTCAAGCTTCCCAAACGGAATGGCACAAACCATGTGATTTTTCAACTGGAATTTCCGATTTTCCTGTGTAAATGGTAAGTACCCCAGGAAACCCACCTTGGTGTGGAACCCCACCTAACATATGTGAACGCAATCAAGAAAAAAAGAGAGATTGTATAGATAGATTGGTTACCCCACTAGGGCGGGGGACCTCACCTGCCTGAGTTCCCCCACTTCCATGCGAACAGGCCCTTAACCTGGTTCCAGAGAACATGGATGAAATCCTGTAATTTCCAGGTCTTTTCACAGGTAACCCAAGCTCACTTTGTCCTGTAACATAACATGGATAAATATAGAGAACATATGAGGCGAAGTTTAGGTCTAAAAATTTGCTAGAAAATGGAAATAAAAATTCATGAAACTTGTGGCAAGTTTTTGTTGTCTTTGATGCATACACGAAGTTTTGGGGAAAATTAGTCTTGACCTTTCCTTCATAGTAACACACAGTGAGCCTGGGTTACCTGCACCTGTGGTCTTTGTTGCTCACTAAACCACTTCTGGTATTACTCTGCGACCCACTCCTCTCTCTTTGCATGGAACTCCCTGTACTGCCAAATGTAGCAAATGATTTTCTTTCAGGTTTTGTACTCTGAGAGACTTTATTACTATCCCTCAAAAGAATACACTTCATCTGTATGGTTTGGTAAAGACAAAACATCTCTGGAGAACCAAATTAAACTCTGTACAAAGTCTCTGGACAGATGTTGTATTAGTTTAGATACAAGAGGTCTAAGAGCATTTAGTGTTTGTTGCATTCCACTAAGCAAGGATGGAACACTTGGTACACCCAGACATGATGTCAAGCTCATATCTCCAAATCCCTACAGAACAAATTGCAGTATTGGAACATTTTATGCTCAAGGTTGGTACATGTGAAGCAATCCTTTGAACTTTTAAATTACTAAAAAGTTAAACTCAGAGCTTTAGCCAGTAACAGGCAAATCAAGGCACTTGTCTCACTCCTTTTTGTTGTTGTTGTAAGTTGTTTATAGTCATGAAAACATCCTAAATACCCAGGAAGAGAATTGGACTGTATCAATCAGAATTTTTTCATGGACAATTTGCCTCAATCAGACATAATTTTTGTCTCTCTACCCCCTGAAACTTGAATTAGTGATCACAACTTGAATTACTTTTCATTCCTAAGGGAATTACCAGGTCCTTCTAAGTAAGATTACACGTGAGGTCATTTTTTATCTGGGCTATTAATATCTTAAAAGCTGATTATAGATAATTTACAGAGGGGCAATTCATTAAAGTGTACCAAACCTCAAAATATTTTTGTGCTTAAATAAATCTTTGCACCTATTTGAATTGCATTCGCCTTTTTGTCACTTTTTAACCCTAATCTTGACTTTTTGCAGGCTGTAAAAGTTAAAAATCTCGCCATCATCTGTTCCACGACCAAACAAGTAAGGGGTAGGGTCTATTCCTGGTTTGACGTCACAAACTTCTTTGCCTGTATGTTTACAAAGACTTACGACAATGTAAATCAGTCTGTGACCGTCAAACCAGGAACAGACCCATGCCCCTTACTAGTCCAGTTGTGGGACAGATGATGGTTAGATTATTTTCCTAACTTTTACAGCTTACAGAAAGTCAAGATGTTTTTCAAGAAGGCACAGTGTGTTTCGAACAGGTGCAAAGGTTTATTTAAGCCAAAAAAGGGGGGGCCTGGGGGCTGCCCGCCCCTTATTTTGGCTAAAAATAGAAGGAATGACAGAAGGGAAAAAGGCCAACATGGATAGTAAATCCCCTTAGCTCATGCTCTGGATCCCCCACTGTCACAGTTGTCAAAACTTTTTTAACTAGGCTCATTTAAAAGAAAAACATTCCTCTTGATGGTCAAACCAGGCAGGCTTTTGTTAGATTTATGCAGCCAAATTTAAAGGTACCACATATTTACATTTTTCAACTCCAAAAAATGTTTACACCAAAGAGTACAATGATCATAATCTCTGTCATATGTTGGATCTCTCATGGTTCACTGGGAGTACTAGTACTGTTTGAATTTAACAGAATGTATTCTAAACTTGATGTTGCCATTAGTCTTGCTTATGAGGAAGTCTGTCAATGTGCAGTTCCAGAAAATATCCATACTCCCCCCACAGAAGGGATTGGAATTTCCTGGGGGGTAGGGGGTTTTAAGACCAAAAAATTTAAAGAGATGTATGAAGCTTACCGGTAATTGGAAATTCCAGAGGGGTGGGGGGGGGGGGGTCTTAGAAAAATCCCTTCCATGGAGGAGGTGTGGATATTTTCTGGATTTACACAAATAGTGCCTGCATGTAACTAAAAAAAATGTCACTCACTTCCATGTAAAATTGTAGAGCTTGACTTTGAGTTTGTTCGCTGGTTGACATCACAAGTGCAGGGAATGAGAACAAAGCATTTTTGGCAACCTGCTCTGCGAAAGTTGTTTAGTTTCCCTACTCCAGATGACAGGAAGGCAGCTTTGCAATTCTTGCTGGAAACCATGAAGAAATTTCAGGTGACTTACAAATTCTCTTATTCATTTTCTAGTAGAATTCCTTTTAATCAAAATTTAAAAAAGTTTTGCTCATTGTTGAATGTTCTTGCAGACAGACGAGAAGAGTGATATTCAACTGGTTGATTTGTCATTTGTGATTTCAAACCCTCCTCCGTGTCTAGTGTCCAGTTCATCCATTTTGGCCTCGTTTCTGAGAGGGGCTGGTATTACACTGGTACCAGCACAAGATGCAGATGATGGTGATAAGTGCGAAGAACAAATTGTATTTCAACCTGAAAACTGCCAAGAAAATCTGCGAATTTTAGAAGCGCTTTTCACAGTCCTTGTTAAAGGTAAATGTTTAAAGGGCTCTTTCTTGTATAATATTGTTGCGTAAATTGCAACAGCCCAGCAATAATGGGTCTTTTGTAGTAGAAAGAACTTGATGAATGGAAGGAACCCAATAGAAAGTGGGGAAATAGATTGCATTGCTAATAGATCTGAGGTAACAACACCTCAGATATTTAGATATTTGATACATTGATATTTATATGTTCAGACCCCAGGGGTACTTAACAAAGTTTAATAGGGGAGGCTCTGCCCAGAGGTTCAACCCCTTACCCTTTTATATAATATCATTTTGGCAGAAAAGGTACCACTTTTATGTATCTTTTAATGAAAAAAGGTACCCCTTTCACATACCTACTTTAGGAAGTCATTTTCATGCAGTGCTTAATAAATAAACTGATACAGCCATAAGGGGAATCTATTCGAAATATAATTTAAGGCCCTTTTAAATACCTAAATGACCGATTTCCCTACCCTTTTATATACCTCAACTTGTGAAATCCCTACCCTTTTATCTACTTAAAGCCTGAAAAAGGTACCCCTTTCGGGAGGAGCCTCCCCGTATAGGCCATAATTTTATAGGGAGTACCCCCCTCCCTGGGTTTAGACAATGAAGAAAGTGTGCACAGCTCTAATAATAAAAGTAGTTGAAGTTCAAACCAAGTAAATTTATTCCCTCTTGTTTTTTTTTCTTATACTTTTTTACATAGGTGTGATAACAGAGGAACAGGGGAGAAGTGTATCCCAGCTTCTTGCTACAGAAGTTGTCTGTCTTCAAGAACTGGTATGGGATTTTAGAAACGTATTGACTATTCAGACTGTCCATGGTGGGTGGTTGAAAGTTTAATAATTATGTAAACACTGTTTGTGCTATGCATCAGCGGTCCATTTAGCAATAAACAGTGCTGTTCTTTGATATCTTATCATTACCCAGGTGAACTGCGACAAGTTTCTGACTATAGTTGTCCACTTAGAAAACATCTCGAGCTATGGCGGTAAAGGTCTGATCAGTGCCCTACTCTTATATATGACGTGTCAGCTAAGTAGACATGCATGTTGCTATGGAAACACTTATTAAACCGTATGTTGTTACCTTTTATCAATTTGACATTGTCTGTTTGTAAGATTAGTCACAAGTGTTGGGATGCCTGTGCCTCCCATAAGGCATAGCGGCCTGGAAAGAAGGCGGCCAAAACAGTCACCATGTTAGTTGTTGTTTTATGAATTTCTACTGCGGAAGCTCCTACATAATGGAATCGTTTTCAATGAGTTCAGAAGTGGAAGCTTAGTGGATCTGGCTACCTAACTTGATCTCGATTGTCGGAGTGTGAATAAGACTACACCGTAGGCTAACCATTTGGCGGGAAAACCCACGTGAAAATTTAAGAATTGGTTCATGCTTAACGTGCGTATATCGAGGTATGGGATAGCCGAGAGCAACTCTAGCTTCTTGAGTGCTCTCCAAACTTCCCAAGTGCATCCATAACTCGATATACGCATAGCTAAAAGCATGAACCAATTCTTTTATAACATGGCGACAACAACTTAGGCGCTAAAACATGTTTTATATCTGATTGACTACAGTTAGTTCTCACGATGCACGGCGAAGGAAAACAAAGGTCTTTATTATCCTAACACGCCACAATCAGTTGTAAAGTGTATATGAAATAATTCATATTTGAACTGCGGCAGTAGATGCAAGTGAAGTATGATCCTCGCAGTAAATTTTCCAATTTAAGCAACTGGAAAGAAGAAGCCTGAAAAAAAA
>CM042752.1:28387978-28401063 GCA_022496165.2 Catalaphyllia jardinei | reverse complement strand
ATGAAGACGATTGATTTCCTGATACTTTACTCATAAACAGTTTTGTTGAGTTGTAATTTTAGTGTGTTCATTTCTGTGTATTATTATTTTGTATTCGCTAATAAAAGTAATATTCAAGAACCCTGTTGTTCAAAAATTTTTATTGTTGCGTGTTGACAATTAATTAGCGCTCCGAACTTCTATTGTTGTCATTTCAATGGTAGAGCTAGCCCCATGGGTTTCTCCGTTGGAGAGTTGGTATGCAAATCTAGGGTTGAAAGTGGAGTTCAGTGCGTGACTAACGGAGCGGAAAACTCGAGCAGTTTAGCTCAGATTTTATTTTCTCTCTCGCCAGCGAAGCTGCGAGTGCAGATAAAAACATAATAGATATTTTCATGAGCCAAACAGTTAATGTATTCCACAGCAATTTATTTACAAATACAAGACAATAACTTATGACATCACTCCCCTTAATGTATTCCACAGCAATTTAAAATCAAGTTAATTTATTCCACAGCGATACCACAGCAAAAAAGGGGAAACCGTGGTGCGCCCCATACTACTTGGGTGGAATTATCTATCGTAGTTTCTCAATGGAAGCAGTCAATTGGGGAAAGAGTCCAGAAAATAATTCTTTGTTTGAAGTTCAACAAAACTTCAAATAATTACGCTAACGAGATGCTCTTTGTATTATTTGACGTTGCGGAATCGTTGGAAATGCAAATCTCCTGTAGTGGTCAAATCAAGCTAGTACTGCCTGCCTTGGAGCCGCTGCAGCCGGAACTTATCCAGGTTTCTATGGTTTGAAGCGGGCAGGAGTATTTCTACTTCCCCCAGGTCACTCGCCCGCAATTTGTTAGGTTTCCCTAACAATTCGCCGGTGGAAAGAGGCTAAGTGTCTTTGCCCAAGAATAGCCTGCAGGCGTAATTTTTTGCGTATTTTAGGCGAACAGAGACTAAATCGAGGAGAGCGCAAAGCGCGAGTCGCGCGCGAGGAGAGGATCGCGAAAACATTAAGAAATTAACACAGTGTACCCGGCCTGGGCGTACAACTCTGACTTGTCCCATTCAAAACTCAGGTTAGCACTGCCAGAAACATCGTTTTTAATTTTGCACTGCGTTTTTACTATTTTAAAACAACTTTTGAACTGTTGTTTACTGGCGTGTCACACAGGACTGATAATCCTTTATTCTAGTGTGTAGGCTTGGGAACTAGTAAGTGACGTCATGTGTTCGTTTGGCGCGGAATTTGTAAAAATTATTATTCGAGTTTCGTTGTTGAGAAAAACTATATCGCTAGAAAATATGGCTCAATATTCTTCAGCTGGACCCACCCAGCTTGCAAAACCTACAAGTGTCATAAAGTTGAAGGTAAAGAAGAAGAAGTGCATACAAAATCTAGCGATTCGGAGTTCAAATGCTTTGAAAGAGATCAACCGACCTGTTCAAGATGGCCGCACTCAGTCATTGAAACGAGCGAATCCGTTCCGCTGTTCCCCAAGAAAAAAGCCAAATCTCACTTCTGACGCGAAAACATCGGAGTGCAGGCTTTTTAACGTCCTCGATGGCCTGGACGAGAATCTTGAAAATATCTCAGCAAACACGCATCAATCAGCGAAGATTGTACAGGAAAATACAAGCAAAAAAATATTCGAAAGTACGGGCACCGTTGTTGCAGAACAAGCCGAAGAAGCACAGATTGACGAGGTTCAAGGTTCAGAAAACTTACCTCTAGATTGGAGTTTAAAATCTAAAGTACGATTCACATCTTCCAAGTCATTTAATTGGTGTGGAACGCTTAAAACACGAGATGAGGGTCAAGGCTTGTTGAATTTCGTTCGCTGCCAAACAAAGGAATGCGATTCGGCGGATGAAACACTTGAAAATTCAATCAACGGTTATCCCTCGTCCTTTTGTTCTTTCACTAAAGTATGGATGCATCCTTCTCTACCTTGGCTTGAACTTTTCTCACGAAAATTCGCTGACGGAAAAAGTGGTTCGAAAAGAGACCTTCAAATCACGACTGAAATCGCTTCATCCCTTCAGAGCGACTGGGTGTCCAGTTTTCGCTCTGTTTTCAACCTGGTGCGAGTCGGTTTCTGTCCGTATTTTTATCTGGTTGGAATTCAAAACACTATGCTCTTTCAGGGTGCAGAAATAAACAGAGATGGAGCTCTACAAGTGCTTATTACGCCAACGACTAAAGGTTTTCGCGATGCACTTCGGAACGAAGGTAAGTATAATAGTAGGGCATCGCTCTGCCTTGAGTCAGCAGTGTTGTGGGGGAAGTAGCCGGGCAATGGGCCCTGGGGTTGGTGTCAGGGAGTTGCAAATGATACCAGAATGTTAGGCCCAAAGAATGTCAATGGTGTGTGTCTGTAAAAGGCTGAAACCTGTGAGGAGAAAAAGTCAGATCTCAAGAAAATACAAAATAATAACTTAAGCCACCTGGCCATGGCCTATTTTGTCCCCTTTAAAGAATCCGCTTACCGGAATTTGTTAGGATTAAAGTCCTTTCAAGACTTGTTAAACTAGCTTGTCTAGTTTTAACCACATAATTGCTTTCATTTCTCACTTTGATGCATGGTGTTACAGGTATTATCTTCACTATGCCACGGTTGGAAGACAGAGGAAAGAAAGAGACTGGATCTGAATCTCAAGATGATGATGACTCTGACGAAGAGGAGAGGGAGCATGGAGATGACTCTGATGACCAACACAGTGACAAGCGAGAGTGGCTAGAAAGCATGGGCCTCGATAAAGAACAGTTTCCATTGCTTAACCCAAAGACTGTTACACCGCATCAAAGAAACAACCTCAGAACTATTGATCAACAACCAAGCTCCACTGTGCTGGTAAAAGGAGCTGATACGCATGCTCTATTTAACTTCCTACTCAACTGCAAGAGTTTAACTGCTAATACAGGACCACAAGCGCAAGTGCCACCAACACTACTAGCTCCTGTCGCATTTGATGGTGCTACCTTAAAAAGTCTGAGGGTCAACCAAGGCATTCTAAAACACCAACAAGCCAAGGGAATGAAGCAAGTAAGTGGTTGTGGTCAACTTCCAATATTATTCTTTTTGCTTGCCCTTTCATGTGACAAAAGTGGGTTGGGAGAATGAAATTTTTGGATGGTACAATTGAAAAGTAAACAAGCTAAAATGATTTGTACCATTTCCTTTTAGTTGTACAGTCTGGAGATTTCTGGACCCTTACTGCCTGGGTGTATGTATGAACTGTGCCACCTGTTGAAGGCCTCACAAAATGGGGACTTTAAGGCCACCTTCTCTGCACACCAGCCATCAGTGGCCTTCAATGTCCCAACCCTCGAGACAGAGGACAGATGTACCCCAAGTGGAAGTACCTTAGAGCACAGCATCTCTTGTGGGCAGTGGAAGCACTATCAAGAAGCAGAACAGTTGAAAGGAACATTTTTAAAAGAACTTGATTGCAAAGAACACCTTTTCACTTGGACAACTTCAATATGAACAGGTTGCTAAGAGAAAGCCTTCTCAAGTATTTATGTAGATTGCAAATGAAAATATTTTAAAGTTATTATAGTCAAACTGCATCAAGTAAACAAAGCCCAGTAATGGAAGTCATCATTGAAAATTTGACTTATAATGACGTCAATTATTCAGCACTGTACTTCATTTCTTGTTTTGAGACAATACCCTGGATTTCAAATATGAACCTTTAACTTCCACTTCACATAAAGAAAGTAATTTTAATGTAATCCATCTTATCAAAAAAATTGTAAAAATTAGAAAATCAGTGTACATTATTTATTACTGCATTTTTAGCAACAATCTTTACTTAGGTTTACTTTGAGGTAGGGTGCCATTCCTAGAATATGTTGCCTTGCCCTTTTTAGACACTTTCAATTAGGTTGTGTACATACTCCCCAATTTTCTTTTATTTTATGCACTGCAAGGCTCGGGGAGGTTTATGGGGGGGGGGGGGCAGAATATCCACTTAGTGAAGTATGCACAAGAGAAGTGCTTTCTCACATAAGCAATCATATGAATGCGAGTGCAATTAAGGATTTACACTATGAATGATGTTTCAAATTCTCGCAAAATCAGTAATATCACAATCTCACAAGTGTTCATACAATTACTGACAGTTGTTATATGACTAGGAAAATCACATAAATGTCCACAGCAATTTGCACTGCACTGCAAATTAAATATCAATGATAAATTAACCAGCCCTCAGCCAATGACCATGAAGTAATTTTCTCACTTATATAATAACTAGTCTAACTTCTTTTTTAGTCTTAATGGGGAGGAGGGTTTGGAGGAGGGAAAAATGCTAAGGTCTAAGTGAGGACCATACCTGGGACCCCAGCTTTCCACTTCGGTAATGAGCTAGGAACCAACTTTGTCAAGAACTCTTTTAATGATGTCGTATGTACAGAAAAGGATATGAATTCATGCACAGATATTAAAACCTTGTTGGATGATCTTGTGAAAAGGGCTGCTTTTGTTTTTTGAAAATGCTGAACTAATTCCTTTTTTTATCCAGGATCATTTAAGATTTGATGTTTGTTACAATAAATAATTATTTACACTGTCCTATAGTTTTTTTAAAGCAGTTGAGGCACCAAAAGTCTTTCAGGAACTTAAAAACAACTGGCAACTGATGGGGAAGGAAGAAATAACAGATATTGATATCTTCACAGTCCATTCACTCTCATCAGTCATATCTAAATGGAAAGCAAAACAAATGCTGATTAATTCCTTGTTTTTGATGACACTTAATATTGAAATTAGTGACAGATGTCTAAGTTTTATTTACCACTGTTTTCTTTGATATGCGACTTTGGAAAACAAAACACCTGCAGAAATGTTTCCAAAATGTCCGTCAGTGTCGCGTGTTATCGAAAGATCGTATCGAAATCCACCAATCACAGCCACTAGTGTGACCTTCAGACCTTCTTTACATCATGCTAGCAGGCTGAGATTGGTGAATTTGGACCCAATCTGTCGATAACATGCCAGACTGATGGAAATTTTGGAAAGGTTTCCGAAGTCGCCTATCAACGATAAACGGTGGTTAGCGGTTATATTATATATTTGGCCCAATTCTTTGGATTAAATTTATTGTGGGAAAATCCCAGCCACTTATCGTGAACCTTTTCAGTTGAGATAAGACTGGATATGAGTGAGTGGAACAAGCCAATTCTCTGTTGCAAAGTGAAAATTACATTTCCAAGAAACAGATTTAAAATCTCCACATGGGTAAGCTCATCAAGAATGAAAACGCTTAGATGAAAACTAACAAACGGTACACACTTCTGAACACTTCAAAGTTCATCAAAAACATTCCTCTATATGCAATATTTTCTCTATAATTGGAAATGTGGTAAAACATGCTCTTTTGTGTTTGGTATAATATTCATCAGGGTTTCCAAACACAAGAAAACTGATGAAAGCATGAGGCCGTAGGCCAAGTGCTTTTATTGTTTTTGAGTGTTTGAAAACCCTGATGAAACAAGAAGCATGAGTTTTTGAAATTGCTTCTCAATCGTGCATCATTAACCAAGAACAATGAAAAATTTTCTCACTGATATTGGCATCGTATGTGGAATATAAATTACTTTTTTTGGTATTTTTTTCGGTAATTATTGGCCTTTGTTGTCAAATATTTTAGCAGTGTCACAAGTCCCGGAAGGCCGTCATTGTTTACAGCAGAACACATAAACATCCCTTGATCTCAATTCGGACATTCATATGGTGTTGTCACATTTTCGGCAAGCCAAAACAGCCAAAGAAGAGGTTAATCTGGTTGAAAACGTGGTACCCAAGTCCACTCAGTACAAAAATAAATGGGCATATGGAATATCCGAAGAGTGGCAAAGGCAGCGTCTGGTAAAAGTACCCATAAAGCTTGTCAATAGTTATTCATGTTGGTGTTGTGTCATTAATATCTAAATTAGGATTAATTCTTCATCAGTGGGGTTTGACATTTTATCAAGCTCTAGGGTTTGATATTTCATCAAAGTATAGCGGAAAAGCCTCTGTCCAGTGTTTGATCGGGGTTTCTAAACGCACACATGTGGCCAAATTGGTGTATCCTGATTGGTTTGTCACTTGATGAATTACCAATGAGCTTGAGAAATGTTATATAAAAACTGATTTAATTCATACTTGAACAGGGTTGAATGTTGATCCTTGCGTGGTTCCTGGGGCGGTTTTATTGTAGCCATAATCCGTCTTGCATAATCAGTATTGTGAATCCCTGCTTCCCTCAGAGCATTTTCCACTCTCAGTCTTCTGTCACCTGCCACCTTAGTAAAATAAAGGAATAAAACTGCAGTGTCAACTTGTGAACACAACCCAGAGTAGATGTAGTGGAGGATCAAGCAATATTAATGGCAAAAGAAAGCAGGTCTGTGTCACTTCCAGTTTCTATGTGCAGTTATTGAACATCTTCAGTTTTCATAAAAGGTGTCTTATTCTTGGGGCAGGAGGACTATGGGAGGGGCTCAATGGGGGTTAGCCCTACCCCCTTGGAGCACATCTGGATCCCACATTGACAGGGGGAAGAGGAGAAGATAGGTGTAGTGAAATGAGTTAGAATCGAGTAAAGCCCTGGTATAAATATCAACTTTTGCAAGATAAGTTTTACATTTTTTGTGACATTGAAGCCTTGAGCAAGAAATTATTCAGTTGGAAGAAGTACAGTGTCCCTTGGTGAGGAAGTTCAGAAAGAAAAACAAAATATGTGAAGTGCATCTTACCTGCTTTTCATCGTAGCCATGGACAGCATAGAGAGGATGCTGCAGGTCAAGTTCTTCTTCATACATGCTGGCCACACGAGCTTGGGAAGCCTGCAGAACATAACCATAGTAAGAGGTAATGGGATGAAAGACTTGCACAACAGAGTTTCTAAGTGCTGGGAAAAATAGAGTAGTACTCTTGCTGGAACTTTGGACTCAGTTTTCTAATGACTGAATGGAATGGATCTCACTGGCCATGCAATTTCAGTATTCCATAGTGTGGAAAGGTGGAGGAGGTTAGATTCATCACAACAAGTAAGTTTAAAAGCTGTTTCATTAACAGGCAAATGAGTCTGAGATCTTATTTTACAACTGCACAAAATTTAATGATAGTTTAACCTACCTCAGTTGGTTTAAACACCCTGTTGGGATCATCCTCTACATGAACTTGAACCTACATTCAAAACCAGAACAGAGTTTCTAACTACTGTAAAATTCTTGTTACTTGCATACCCCCTGCATCATTCTGACAAAAGTCTTTCTGATAACAAGCCCCCCAAAAGCAAACATAGAACCTTTTTTTTGCTTTGTGTGCAGCATTCTCGTGTGTTCAAAATGTTTTACATGCATCATCCCTTCTAAAGTTTGGAAGGGTTTACATATGACATAAACCCAAACACTTTTGAGACACAATGAACATTCTTTTCAAGAATAAGCCTCCCAAAAAATTCCATGGATGCTGAATAGTCTTAGTTTGTAACATGAATTTTTTTTCCATTGATAAGCCCAAGTGATACTATTTAAGCCCTCCTAAAAATAAACCCATGCTTAAAAACTAGACTGTTCACAGTCCCTATTAATTTGTGATATTGTAGATGTTGATCACTGAGTTTGACAGGCCACCATCTTGGTCTCTTGATGCGAGAGAAACTAGGGAGAATACAAAACGCCAGTGGGTAGGGGTGGTGGTCTAACCCCACTGCCTCTATCCATGGCATTTTGTACTCTCCCCAGTTTCCCTGCATCAAGAGACCAAGATGGCTGCCTGTCAAACTCAACGATCGACATCTAAGATATCACGGAAAAATAGGGGACTTGAACAGTCTACAGTTCAAAAGCCTTAGTTTTGAACATCACAATTTGATCCAGTAGTAAGCCTAAGTGATATTAAAGGACCCTAGTCAGCCAAACCTTTGTTTTTCTTTACTTTCTAGAGTTTGGCTATTATTAGCTTATTTTATTTGGAGCATGCCAAAACAAAGAACCACTAAGAAATCACTAAGAACCAACTGAAGATAACTAAAGACACTTTTAGGGACACACCTTACAGTAAAGAAATAGGATTTCGCTCCACCTTGCAATAACAATAATTTCAATGACATCAAAAATGGTGGAGGCTGACCAGGATCTTTTTAGACCTCTCAAAAATATGCCCAGCAGAAAATAAAAGCCTTTAGTAACATTGTTTATTATCAGAATTTTACATTATACAGATGAACAAGGTGAGTGTACGGGGCAGTTGGTGATACTCTTAAATATAACAACAACACCACATGCCTGTTCTCTAAGTTTGTCCAGTCGTCTCTGTTTCTCCTTTTCTTGTTCCAGAGCTAGTTCTTTCGCTTGTTGCTTTGCCTCTTGCTGTAACTGCAACTGCTCCTTGCGGTATTGCACCCTGCAAAAAAGAGGAACTTAATTTTAAAAATAATTTTTAAAATTCTGTGGCTGAATAAAAATAGCTGTGGATAAAAGGTACTGGCATTCTGTTACTGAGCTATTCTATAGCTAGCAATATTCTCTCCTTGATTCAGGTCTTAAAGGCTGCTGGACTTGCATAATATTATTTCTAGCTGACTGTACCTTTCTCGATCTAACACAGCTTGTTCTGCCATTTTTTCTTGCAATTCTACCAGCCTTCTTCTCTGTTCCTGTACAGAAATTTCTCTTTCCTTCTCCTTCTGCTCTCTGAAATCCTGGATCTAAAAATGAGAGGGAAAAAAAAAGAATTTTCAATTAAATAATTTATATGAAATTTTTTGATAGTAAGAATGCAGATTTATAATTTGTACAAATTGCCTCTCCATTCCAAGAGCCTGTTGTTAGGCCAGAATTGAACCAATTCGCCAATCTTGGCAATTGATATTACTTACTAACCTTATTAAATCTCTTACCTGTTTGTGTTGCACATTTCTGCGTTTCCTCTCCTTTTCCTCGGCAGCTCGTAGTTTTTCTCCTTCCTCTTCCTGTTGTTGTGTAGCAATAGCAGCTTGAAGTTTTAGTGCCTCAAGTTTCTGCTCACGGAATGCAAGTACCTCAAGAAAATAAAATTACTTACATTGATTTTCAACGCCACAAGCTTTCATGTCACTCTGTCAATTGATACATTTTTCTGAACAGTTAAGCATTTGAACTTTTGATTCATTGGCTTGTTCCTTGTTTTTTTTGTGTTTCTTGTTTGGAATGAGATTTTCCCCTGCTGGGTTTCAATTAAAAGTAAACATTTACTTCTAGTAAGTCTTAGAACAATAAACTTGGATAAACCTTCTCATAGAGTTCTTGGCATATATATTCCTGCTTCTTTCTTGTTTTGGCTTTCTCTTCAGCCTCTTCATAGGCTGCCCATGCATCAACAAATGTTGCTTTTACTTTCATCAGCAAATCTTCCCTGTCGTGGACCCAGGCACGAAGTGTGCTGTGAAATTGCTCTTGATAAAATTTGTGTGCAAGAAACCACTCTTCATGTTCAACCTAAAACATTTCAAAATTTGCAAGAGTAGGCATTTTTATCAGATTTGGTGTGGAGAAATAGTGGCCTTATGCTTTAATAGCATACTGGAGCCTGGATTGACTGCTCCAAGTTCAGGACGCCCTGATCTGAGTCATTGCAATGTGTTCTTGGATAAGATATGAACATTCCCATCTCTCGATCTACCAAGATGCATAAAATGAGTATAGTGAATTCAATCTTAGGAGGTAACCCTGCAATGGACTGATATCCTCTCCTGGGGGAGGGGAGCATCATGCTACAGCTCTGGCTGTATGTGCCACTGGCCTAACGTCTCATCTTCACTAGTTTAGGTGGCTAACCAGACTTGCCCAGAGAGCAGTGAAACAGTCACTATTCCCTTTGAATGGGATGTTACTCCATTGCAAATTGTTGTCCTTGTCTCGCCCTTGTGACAACATATTAAGTAACATTTCATAATATAATTTGTGAAACATTCATAACAACTATCTTACCAGCTGCGAACGAGTTTTATGTGAGAGTTCTCTTAACATTCTGTCAATATACAGCATCCTTCTGTTTGGTAGCTCAGGTGGATACTGTTCCATTAGATGAACAAAATGGAGATGATCATGTTTAGACCATCCTCCTGTAGTGCCTCTAAAAAATAGTAAAATAACATCACTTTGTTTGCTAATTCATAGTGAAGGCTAGGCCTAGTCCAAATATTGTGCTATTGGGGTGCCAAACTCAAGTGAATTTGGCCAGATGTTCGATTTAATTCAGTCATGCCAAAGATCAGAAGTTCACTTTGCTGAAGACCATTTTAAATGCTAAAAAGCAAAGGCAGCTGATGCAGCAGGCTCTGAATTCAGTTGGCAGACGGCATGCTCGGTTTGAAGTCAAGTCGCGCTTCTGCCATGCAGCATAGCAAGGCCTTGTGTGCCAAATGGTTGTGTGGAACTTAATCAGAAAGCCAAACTAAGTTGTTTTATACATTGTGCTACTGCTGGGCTTAAAGTGTATATGACATGAAAAACAATTGGTGCTTATTTGAAAGGCTTTTCAAAATAGAGAAGAGTGGAGTTTTTCTGTTTGGAATATCATTTTTTTAGAGATATTGATGTTTTTGTATTACACATTGCAAATTACAATCATTGAGTTATGACATCATAATGTTTCAAAATAAAATGGTTATCACTCTTGAATAAAGAATATCTCTAGAAATATTGAAGCTGTGTTCTTCAAACTTGGCACCAGAAATGTTCATTACAAGAGAAACTAAATGACACCTGTCATGCTGTTGCCATGACAACAGTTTTGCTGCTGGCCCTGTCTTAATTAAAACTGAAATCCCCAGTTTTTGTCTTAACCAAGCATAATCTACTCCAGCCAATCTAATGATGAGAGTTAAGACAATATAGGAACCATGTCTGTTCCATGCAGGACCCTCTGTGCCACTTATTTATAAAAGGGTTGAAAATGAAGAAATTTGTTTTTTGCCAAAAAGAGACTGGAACCAAGAGTTTCCTTGGTAACAACCCTATAGATGTCATTTGGTTTCAATTATGATGTACATTTCTGATGCCAATTTTGAAGAACACTGCTTATAATATTTCCCAAGATATTCTTTATTCAGTATTTTACCTCTTTAGTTGCAAACTTTATGATGTCATGACTTCTTAATTTGCATAACACACAAACATCAATATCTCTAAAATGAAAGAAAATATTCCAAAAAGAAAAATTACATACTTCTGTATTTTGAAAACCTTTCAAAGCCTCTCAAATAAACTGTAATTATTTTTCGTGTCATATACATTGTAGACTTTATGTTCAAATTTAATAATTGAATAAATATTACATAGTTTGACACGGCAATAGCACAACATTTAGAATAGGCATTACATACAAAGAAACTACCCATATTTACAAGTAATGAAAATATTTACTAACTGTTTTGCATGTTGATATTTGATATTCAGGTATTCTAACTGAGCTTCATATTTTTTGTCCAACAGAAGAAACTCTTCTAGTACAGTCATCTTTAAATGTTCATCAGGACACTCCAAAGTATATGCATCATCAGGAATTCCTGTGTCGAAAACAATGCCTGACATTGTTCCTGATCCAACCATTTCATGTAATGCCATACCATCAAGTTCTTCTTCGAGCTGGCTTTGTTCCATTAGCAGTTTTTCCATCACTCCTTGCTGTTGCATCTTGACTGATTCTACAACCTGTAAAACTTCCGAGTGTTCTTTGTCAGCAGCACCTGAATGTAAAGGATAAGAGCAGAACCAGCAGAAGTTGCTGACTAGATCCCATCAGAATTAATAAGTCATAACGGTGCCTATGCAAATTCTGATGGAAGGGACGTTTTAATCAGACCTCATCCCTGCTCTGGAAATTCCAATTAAGTTTTACACATTTATTTAAAATTTTTGGTCTTGCAGAATCCCCTCACCCTCAGGAAATTCCAATCCCCTCTGTGAGGGGTGTATCCCATGGATATTTTCTGGAACTGCACGCTAAATAATAATTATCATTATTCCCTTTTGGCCACTGTCAATCATATCTATGATGCAATCAAAGAAACCTTGAAAAAGTGAAACAAACAAAATTGTTTAAAATTGACCAATCGCAACCCACAGACATTACCTTTTTAATTCACTAATTAAGTAAACTTCTGTTTTCTGAGAGGCCTAGTAAGATGATTGACAGCAATGACGCATAAATACACTGATTTAACAGTGTTATTAAAAGGCACAGTAATCAACCTGTCAACTGACCCATCAAAATTCTGTCTCTGTTTTCACCAAGCCAAAACTGCAAGTCTTCTCTTAAATCCCACAGGGGCTGTATAGTGCTTTTCGTAAACTCATTGGTGTCTTCACTAAGAATTTCCTCATAAATTTCCAGATCTTGGAAAAATTCCTTTATGGAGCTGTAATCTAAAGGACTACCAGGCCGTAAGGCATCGATATCACTTTGCAGTTTCCGCTGTAAGCTATGAAGTCTTATCTTCTCCTTTGACCAACAAGCCTTATGCTGTTGAAGCAGGTTCTGTTCTTTTTTCTCTTTGCTGGTTTTTGCTATCTTTTCAACCTTCTGGAAGGTCTTGTTACCAGCTGCCTTTCTGAGTTGAGCAATGGCTTGAAGTTTGTCGTAATTAGCCGGCCTGTATCGGTTACTACCATGACCTTCTATAAAACGATTGACTAGTGAACTATCTGCAAACATAAATAAAGACGTTTCAAGTGTTGTTGCTATGGTATTAGAATTTTATTGATTATCACAACTGCATGTAGTTAAAAAGCTTATTTAGCAAGAAGTTAAAATTCAAAAAATATCTTTGAGACTAAAATTAACTGCATAGCAAATTTTATGCCTAAAATCAGAACTTCAATAGTTATCTTTCAGATGTTACCTACATCAGTATATTTAACAATTATTCCATGAGCGCGCGTTGGATATGAGATGATAGATAGCCAATGAGGCGCGTAGCGCGGAGTTGGCTATAATCATCTCATATCCAACAAGCACGAGTGGAATAATTGTTTTATAAAAACACCCCCAAAATATAGAAAACCAGACTACAATAAAAACAAAAAGGCCCCAAAAAATCATGCATGTGCTCGCCATTTTTGTAGA
>CM042752.1:28328759-28372651 GCA_022496165.2 Catalaphyllia jardinei | reverse complement strand
TGACTGACTGACTGACTGACTGACTGACTGACTGACTGACTGACTGACTGACTGACTGAAGGACTGACTGACTGACTGAAGGACTGACTGACTGACTGACTGACTGACTGGCACACTCAAACATGGCCAATACCAACACAATAGCAAACACTCAAACAGGGATTTTTATGAGGTCGTCTTTTTCTCTCATAGGAGCACATGAAAAACTGTGCGTATGAAGATGTGCACTGTACAAACCCGGAGTGCAATGAACTTATGCCTCGGAGGACACTGCAGTATCATCTGGTGTCTAAGTGCCGCTGGAGGGTGGTGTCGTGTCATTTTTGTTCCGAGATGTACACTTACAAGGATAGTAAGGTAAAAGTAGAACTATTTTCAGCTACATGTCATTGTTAAAGAATCTTGAAAACTCGGCCTGAATTTTTTAAGTTCTCTGTTCATGTCCCGGGTTCATGTTAACCATCTTTTGCCCAGTTGGTTTATAAGTACTTCTTTGCTGTTTTTCAATCTAAGAAGCGCAGTGGAAAACTTAGTGAATGAAAGTCTTAAGTACATAAAACCGTGATAGAGTTTTTATTGTTCTGTCTTCAAAACAGTTGCACATGAAAGTATGCAAGCGAATCCCTTTGGAATGTGTCAACAAGTGCGGAGCAAAAGATATTCCTCGAGAGGAGGTATGTATTCACCGTATAATGTCACTGACAGACAATACGTTTCTCAACTGATGGCAATTAATTCCTGGGAGGGCACTGGAGGCTTTTTCAGAATACTTTTGCGGAAGAGAAATTTAGGAAATAACGCGCCAGCCGTAGTCACGGTAGCCATTTCCTTTTCCCTCTTCAATGCGCGGTTTTCGTATGAACCTATTAGACAGGATCGTACCTCGAGCTGATGAAAAAAAAACAAAAATAAAAAAAGCAGACTTAGGCCCAGTTTGGAAAATTGGCGCAATTTGAAAACGGAGGTTTCACCCTGAAAACGCATCAAATGTTTTCCGTCCACACTAGAAAACGCATCAAGTGTTTTCCGTCCACACTAGAAAACGCATCAAGTGTTTTCTGTCTTCACTAGAAAACGCATCAAGTGTTTTCTGTCTACACTACACCGGAAAAATTTGAAACGCAACAATGATGTTAAAACAATGTTAAATGAGGAATGTTTGTATTGGTCTATGCACTTAGCTACAACTACTGCAGCTAGTTTTCAAGCTCGCCACTAAAACTTTAAGAATCAAATATCGCAAATGGAGCATACGGCGTTATGGCAGCCATATAAGTCGGTGTCAGGTGAAGTTTTTTTTTTCTCAAGTGAATATTCACGATTAGCAACACACGGATTTCCTTAGAGCTAAATTAACAGTTTTTTTTATTTTGTTTAGATGTCTTTTCACATAACCGAGTGTCCGCTAGCGATCCATCCTTGTTCATACATGGATATTGGTTGTACTTTCAAGGTAAGGTTTATCAATTGGTATACTGAAATTTGTTATTCTGTATTAAAGAACCAAAAGTAAAAAAAAGCCTCGTCATCATAGTGGTACATAGTAGAAGCAAGGTCTAATACGAGCCACAGAGCTTTAGTCTACAGTCTTCATTTTACCCTCAATTTGCATTTGGCCCTAGTTTGCAGTCTGCCGTCTGCGTTTTACACTGACGACCGCTCTCTAGATTTGTTCTCTGTAGTCCCGAATTTGACACCTCGACTGCGTTAAGTAAAATAGCCTCACAGCAACTGAGATTTATTTATAGTTTACTCTATTGCGATAATTGCTTATTTATTTAGTGTCCCCGATTAGGGCAACAGTGCTAGAGACATTTGACACTTAACAAAGCTATTTCTTATTTATTTTTATTTATTAATTCATTAATTTTATTCATTCTATTTTTCATTTTCAGGGTAAACGCGATGTACTCGAAGACCACTCCAAGACCGCAGTGCACACGCATCTGAGTTTAGCTTTACTGAAAATCCGCGAAAACGAGAGTCGCAGCACCTGTACTAACGGCGTGTTCATTTGGAAAATCGCCAACTACAAACAACAGTTTCAACAAGCGGTAGCTTCTCCAGAAGATCTCGCTATTTTCAGCCCACCCTTCTACACATCACAATACGGTTATAAAATGAGATTGAAGGCGTATCTTCAAGGCAGGGACCGCGGTAAATCGACGCATTTGTCGTTGTACATCATAATAATGAAGGGTGACTACGATGCCTTGCTGGACTGGCCGTTTAAGCAAAAGATAACTTTTTTCCTCATCGATCAAGGCGAGCAGAAAGCTCATCGGACTCATCAACTTAGCCCGAACCGCTCGCTGCCGAACATTAAAGTGGTGTTCAATCGGCCAACCCTGAAAGAGAACCTTGGAATTGGTAACCCGTGCTTCGTCCCTCACGAGGCACTGGAATCTGCCGAATTCATAAAAGACGATGCTTTGTTTGTTAAGGCTGTTGTTGAACCTTCAAAAGTAACTTCTTAGCCATTTAATTGTATTACGAATATCAAAAACTCACAGCTATTAAATAGTCCAGTTATCCAACCGTTGAACATAGGCAATAAAAGACGTATCTCCTGCTGTGAATAATTTAGTTGATTGAGGCAGACCAGCACTTGACGGATGAGATGAGTCTTTGGTGTTCTCATTCGGCAGTTTTGGTTACCACTGCCTTTCAAAACTGCGAAGAACCTGGGACGAGGTTAATGGTCGACCGCTGAGGACACTTACTAGTACTTAGGCTTCCCCTTTTTTGTTCTCTCGTTTTGGCGCGAAATTTCACGAGATCACGAACATGCATTCTTGCATCCTGTTTCCAGGTCCGACCAGTGGCGCGTTTTGAAATCTTAATCCTGAAATATTAAAGGCCTTCTTCACAATCCGTCCTAATCGTCCCTAGCGTAACCCTCTTTTTCGCCTTTTGGGTTTATATAACTCGTTTTGTGTTTTGTACAACTAACTATAACAATGGCTCTGACACGTGGTTCGGCAATGTGACGATTTTCTTCAGTTTCTTATTCTCATAGCTTGACTGCTTGTCACTATTTTGATATTATAAAGAGAGAGAACTAAAAAGGAAAAGAAGAGAATGAAACTTGAATAGGTCTTATGTACGATTACGTCACATGCTCAAAATTCACCACCAAGCATCGTTTGTGCGACATTTGCCCAAGCTTTCGTTGCCTTCGTGGTGTTATCACGTGGGTATTTCAGTTCATCTTGACTGCTTTGGGAATAGCCCTTTTTACGGTTAATT
This sequence comes from Catalaphyllia jardinei, assembly GCA_022496165.2. Lineage (NCBI taxonomy): Eukaryota > Metazoa > Cnidaria > Anthozoa > Scleractinia > Caryophylliidae > Catalaphyllia > Catalaphyllia jardinei. The sequence goes on along the minus strand of CM042752.1, from coordinate 28,369,402 downwards.
TTTCTCATTTGCATTACAATGTAATCCAACGTGGATGCGAGGCAATTTCAGGCTAAAACTACAAAATAGCCCGAAATTGCCTCACATACATGCTAGATTTCACTGTTATGTAAATGAGCTGAGTTAACTCTGAAAAGGGCTATTGGCTCATGAAAAAATTTACATTTTGCATTATCAAAGCGAGGCTCGGTGGTGATTTTTGCTTGGCTGATGTCATCACATATAAGGATCATTGTTTGGCAATTTTTTGGCGACAAAAGAGACACATTACTTACGTTAACACCAACTTGAATGTTCTACTCCAAATTAAGACAGGATTCTTGCTATTCCAGAATCATTAGTCGTATATCGCTGATGTTGTACAATGACTTGCATGCAATGTTGCAATGCAACTACAAGAGTTTACTTCTCTGAGGAAAAAATGATAATTTATTCCTAGTTATTAGCGTTTAGCCTACGTTAAACAAACTAACAAGTCAGAAACAAGCAAGTCAGTGATGATACTAAAAATCGACATTATCATCATCATCATTATTATTATGGTGAGAGAATTAAATTCTATGTTAAAAAAGAGTGTGTGGAGGTGTTGCTGTCGAGGTATTCTCAGGCTAGCGACTCCCACTGCACTCGCGCGGGAATCTCGCCAAATATCGCAGGTTATCATAGCGTCTTTTCTGTCAGATGTTATTTTATGTGGAAACTTCAAAATGACGGGCTCGTCCACTATATCCGAGTCTCCATTTGCTCTAAGCTTCCCAATTGACAACAGCATGGTAGTTCGGAGTATTCTTTCAAGCAGGAGCTCGGATCGGACTGTTTTGTTGTGAACAGAGTGAAATGTTGGAGTCAATCGATCCTGGGCTCGAAATCCTGAATCAAAATGTTAACTGCAGTTGCTGGTAATCCTGTCCTAAGGTTCATCTAAAAAATGCCTCTGAAAATCTTCACTCGCAGAATAGCAATCCATCAATTTGTATTTTGGGTGTTGAGAACCCTTCCCATGGGAACTTCCAATGACCTGTTATGGTGTGGGTAGGGATATTTTGTAGAATCTCACCGTGATTACTTTATGTACGTAGATTTGGTGGTACATCACCCTGGCTTGATTTATTCTTATTATCTTTCTCCTCGACAACGTATTTCATTCTAGGGAGAAATTAGGATGCAAATGCTGTCTCGGAGAATAGGAATCTACCCCAAGCATCAATGAGTGCTATCAGCTCCTTTAACCTTACAAATAACCAAATCGCGCTTTACTGAAATTAAACCTGTATAAAACGCAGAATCTTGATCATGAAGACGCAAAAACACTCGAGGCAAAACTCTAGAGGAATTCGAATCGGAACGTCGGAAATTTCCGTACCATTTTCCGAACTTCCGAGTTTGAAGTCAACAAAAAAAGCGAACTATAAAATGGTGAAGTTGGAAAAACAACTGCCATTTTTCAATGATGATCTTATCTGTCCTCAGGACAGATGATAATTAAGCACCTCAGCATTGCAAACTGTTACAATGCCGTGGCGAGCGCGGAATTAGATTTACAGAACGCCAATCAACATTGGTTGTGGTGCTACTCCTGATTGGCGGAACACACTATTGATCCCAGAAGTCTGTTGAAATGGCTTTTTTTTTTCAGACCGTTGGCGCACCGTTGGTTTCATTCACGTGATTACAAAAGTGATCACGTGATGACGAATTTCATGATCGTGAGTAAATCTCCCTCCGTCAGGGAAGATGCTTCACAGTTTGTTTGCAATTTTGTTGAGTTTCACACTTTCTAGCAAAGATACAATCCAAGATATGTTTCAGAGAAGAGTTCGACAAATACAAAATTCATTGCATAGATAAGATATACCTCGAACTAGGTACTTTTGAGGAATTTGCAACAGCTGCGCCGCATTTTTGAATCCGTGAATGAAGTCAACGGTGATAAAAAATGGTCTGAGAAAGGCCATTTCAACAGACGTCTGGGGTGTGGTAAACTTCTTGCGCGAAAAAATGACGCAATGCCCGAAAACGTGAGTGTTGAAATCAGGATGATAACGCACTCAAATTGTAAGAAAAACAAAAACATACAGAAGTCTAGTATCTAATGAAACTGCTATAATTCAAAGATTCTTATTGAAAGCTTGCATACTCAGTGGCCTCTATCAACAGTCTCAATCAAGAAAAATCTAAAACTGATTAAACGAAAAAGCTCTTCCTGCCATGGCGTTGTCCGAAAATGTTGTATCTGACGACAAACTGTTCACAGCGACTCAAGGCGCCCTCAATACAGAAACATTTGTGTTTCAAGATGGACCATTTGAACGTGTAGCAGAAGCTGGGCTCTCTATTCGAGACGTGATACAATCGAGGTGTTCAAAGAGCAGAAGACACTGCTAGACATCCTTCGAAATAGTCTTGTTTTGGCCACAGCAAGCTTGCCACTAACACCGCAAGCCTTCTATGAATTCCAAAACCAGGTTAATACGATGGCAAATAACATGGACGAAATAGAAGAACACCTCCTGAGGAAAACGTTGCAAGACAAAAGTTGATGATGGACAATAGTAAAAGAAAAGAAAAACCCGGCCATTATTGTGGATTTCCGCGATACGCATTTAATCCCAGAAAACCCCAGGTCTCTCATATCATTTCAGTCAAAGTTCTTTTTGGCAGGGCAAATGTTTGAGTGAGTAGCTTACAAACCTTGAATCCTAAAAGACAAAAAAGAGGGCCCATTCTTTGTCGGGAGCCTGAAAGGCCTGGGTTCACTGACCCGTGGCCTCTTCGGTGCGCCAACCAGTACTTCAGATCAGTAGCAGATGCAAATGATACACTTACACAACACTACTAGTAAAGTGCCAACTCTCTGAAAAAAAACACTTGACACTGAGCCTACAGACTTCTGGTTCTGGTCTGGCGTCTAATCACACAGAGATTTATAAAAAGTAACTAATTAACTTAGTTAAAACTCTATTTACAAGATTTGGATATCACGGCTAGAGTTTTTCCACTCAAGTGTCCTTGCCCGAATCATGACTGAGCGTTTTGCCCAAAATTACATAATCTTCGTAGCTGGTGGGGCTAGAGGCCCCCTCGCCACACTCTCTCCCCCCCCCCCCCCCCCAAACCCCCTTTTTGCCATGAACATTTGTCACCGTTAGTTTTACACACTGTTTGCAGAAGTTAGCATTCTGAAATCCAAGAAACATCGCAAAATCTTTACAGACGGCATTAGGGAGTTAAAGAAAAAGGAGCCGAGTTTAGTAATGACGAGGAAGACGGCGAGGAGGACGCCTTGTAAAAAATGAATTTATATTTTACCCCCGAATTTCGAAACTCTGTAAATCGATCTGTTCCGTACGCCTAACGGTATAAAAATTTGCTAAGTTTAAACATGCACCGACATCAATTAATAACAAAATTAGCCACTACGGTTCACGTTCTCCAAAATACATTGAACTTGACTCATTTCACGTTGTTGTTAGCAGAGGACAGCAAAGAAATGTAACAAGATTCAAAACGCACGTGCACAGCTTTTGTTTTGTCCATTAAACCTTTTGTTTGGCGACGCTCTCGTCGCCGTCGCCGTCGTGGTTTGCTAAAACAGGCCTTTAAGTAACGCGACGACGACGCCAAGGACGACGCCTGGTAAAAAATGAATTTATATTCTACTAGTAGTAATCAAAGACTATGAGAGTGCGTTCGACGCCGTATAAACTTTTATACAGATACCTTAAATGATTTCCCTAGCTGACTTTCAACCTCTAAAAACCAACCTTTTTTCATCAACAACCGGGGTTTTACAGAAAGATATTTCAGTGACAAAGTCCATGCCATTCTGATTGAAGAGGTCCCGGTACAAACTACGTTGCTTGACGGCGCCAGTTTCCGTAGACTCAAACGTTTTTAAAAGAGAACTAAAATATTTTCATCAGCTATCAGATTTCGTGCTAAATATTCTCACATTAACTTGTAATGTTTAAGCGCAAAAGCTAATTTGCAGAAGTATATTTTTTACGAACATTATTCTAAGCTTGAGGAAGCTCAAATATAAGTAAACATTTGCAATCGAGTGCTCGTTCATCGTAAACAAACTCCGTGCGACTGATTCGAGTATTCTCCTGCCCTGATTGACAAAGTACACAATATTTACATTTCCGTTCCCTGGTTCTAGTTCACTCTTATGGATCTTGCCCTCGGAGTACTCTTCCACCGACTCCAAATAATATTCGACCAGATACGACTGACCTTTTCTGTCGCAAATTAGAACTAAATCAAACAAATGCAATCAAATACAGCCCGGGAATTACAGCTGTTTCCACAGTGAACATATAAAATAAGTAAGCTCCTCATGAGACCGAACGAACGTTAAATAACATCATACTTTTGAATATAATACTGCTCAGCCTCAAAATTCCACGGCAAAAGTATCCAACCCTACCTCTGAGATCGAGAGCGCATGGAAAGAAAGTCCAAAGTCTACATGGCCTGCTCACGTGCTCACATGTTCGTCACATGTATTATCACATGTCTCAGTTACGGTACCAGTTTACTGGCCCTGACCATAGTTAATAACTATGCCGTGACATAGTTAACAACTATGCCTTGACATGCCCCTGCAAAAATTAAGCTGGGTGGCCATTTTTGAGTCCTTGCAGGAAGCCTATAACCTTACACAGGGAAAAAACTCTGCAGAGTCACAGGCCAAAATTAGGATTGCGTTCCACTTCGTCGAACGCAACAAGCGAAATTCGCAGTTGTCTAGATCAGGTAAAGGGGGCAAGTTTCTAAAGAAACTGTGGTGCTGCGTCGGTGGGAGTATTACAAGATAATTTGGTTTTATCAACTGAGTTGATAATGTGAATTAGCCACCGGTGGCTAATTCACATTATCAACTCAGTTGATAAAACCAAATTGTCTAGATCAGGGCCGAGTTGTTTGAAAGCCGGTCAACGCTAACCCAGGATTAAACATTAACTGAAGCATTATTTTTTCTTGTTTAAAAATATTTTTCACCTCAAACGTTTGGTGTAGTTTGAGATTACTACAGCTCAAAACTGAAGGGCAAACAATATAAACAGATTACCAAACCAAAAAGTTACAAAACTGAAATCAAAATTCTCGCTAACCCTGGGTTAGCTTAATCGGGCTTTGAACAACCCGGCCCTGTTCGGTTCGTCAATGCCTCTAAAAACATACTTAATCTAAATATGCAACGACGGTGTTCAATTACAAATGGAAATACCAAAAATTAGCCGTCGTCTTCCACGTTCCGTAAACGACGCAGAACTTGATCATTTCACGTTGTTGTTTAGCAGAGGACGGCAATGAAATGTACATGATTAACAACGCACGTACACAGCTATTGTTTTGCTCATTAAACCTTTTGTTTAGCGACGTTCTCGTTGTCGTCGTTGTCGTGGTTTGCTTAAGCTCCCCTCCCTAAAACCACGACGGCAGCGGCAACGGGAACGTGTCTAAAAGAGTTAATGAGCAGAACAGTAGCTGTACACGAGCGTTATAACTCTTTGTACATTTCTTTGCCGTTCTTTGCAAAAAAACGACATGAAATGACCAAATTCTGCGTTAGGCTTGCGCTCTCTGAAGAACGTAAACTACGACGACAAATTTCTTACAATTTTATTCCAAAGTTATAGCTAAGTTCTAGATTTAGTTTCGTGATGGTTTTGACAGCAATAACCAGAGTAAATGACTTAAGAGTGTCGTGAGATTCGTAGGTAAAATTAATCGACGTCGTCTTCGGCATCGCCGCAGTAGCTTCTTCAGTTTAACTCCCTACTGTCTCACTGGAGACCCAGTGACCACGAAACTTTCTTTTCACGGCAGTTTGTTCTAAAACCGCTACTCCATTCTTTTATATAGCAGCAATAAAAATTGTTTCAAACTTTGTTTTAACTGTAGAGAGCTTCACATTTCAGAATACAAGAAAAGTAAAAACACTCAATACTTCGCGCCAAGGGCGTTAGCTACCTCATGCGTGACACGACTTGAATTTTAAACAGCCAATTTGTATTCATGATCTCTAACAAGTATAATGCATATTTATTTGATTGAGTGTTGTTTTATGTTCAGTATGATGAGAAACGAATGGCTGGTGATATTTGGCTGTTTCGTCCTCTGAGCTTTTTTCCGTCTTATCTCCTGGCGGCAACGCTCTTCTCCATGACGAAATTTTGGGTAAGGATTTAACTTAATATGCTCAAATCTCACTTTCACGGATCTTTGACCAGGGGCTTTATCTTGTTCATTCGCGTTGGCGCCTAGACGCCATTTTAATGCATATGTTGTTCAAGTTTGCATCTATTCAGCGAAAAATTGTACAGGGCAGGAACGTAGATTATGTTTTTGATTTCAGTTCAACGATCACAAATAGCTTTGTAAGCAAAAAAAGGTCCTGGAGGTTAAATTCACTTCATCGGTTGACGCAAATGATATTACAATTTATGGTATTTACGTCTCAACCGCGTCTCAACATAAACAATTTAGTTTAGATAAGACGTCTTAAGATTTCTTTTGAAATTTCCACATCGATAGTATTAAAATCATTTTAAGCCGCCGTTTCGCTAACTTTGTCAGTCCAAGCGATTTTACGACACTTCCGAGTACGCGAATGTTTCCATAGGCATCTGCCTACTTCGAAAATATGTACTAAATTTAAATTCATCTTCCACAAGTACCTCGAAAACGATTTATGGCACTTTATAGGCTGTATGCTTTAAGAAGAGATTGCAATCGCAAGTTTAACACTGAACAATTTACGTTAGATCGAGAGTTCAATTTACTTGTACTGTTTATTAGTTCTAATGTGGAGCATCTGCTTCTCTTGTCCAAACATGTAGGTCGAAGGAACCTATTATTGTGGCCATGACTGGTAAGTGGATGAGTGGCAGAGTATTCATCTTTCTACATGGATTACCTAAATTCTTGATGTACCCGTGTTGCAGGGTTTATAAGATTCGATTGACGAAGAACTCAACATAAAACGCCTCGGTGCCGAGCGGGAGCGGAGCGGGTAATTAACTAGCCCCCGTTCCGCTCCATTTATTTCCGCTCTTCTCCCTTTTTATTTGACTAAATTTAGTAATGGCAGTTTGGCATATGCAAAGTTTAAACTCTATATTTTTAGTTCTGCATAGGGTGTTCAATTTCCCTCATACTCCAAGACAGTATTTATTCCTCCAAAAAAACAAAATAAGGTTATTAAATCGTTCGATTACGTTTGGTCAGGAGTTTGGGTCAAGAACAAAATTCTAGCAACAAACTAAAATGAAGGAATAGGCGCTTTGCACGATCTGGTCACATGGAAAAAACTCACACTTGCTGGGATGCACGTTACACAGTGGGACTTCCAAGATAGACTGGTAAGAGTTGCAACTTGCCGGATGGTGCAAAGGGCACATTACAGTGAAAATCTAAACTGGTTAAATTTATTTTTATTTTATAGGTGTAATTACAACGAGTACTGCTGTGGTGATGACGTGTGTTGTGATTATCTCACTGGTTACTGGTATATATGGTAAGATGATGAATTAGATATGTTAGTCTTTACTGATTGCCCAGGGATGAGCGGCTGTAGTACTTCAATTATGTTTGTGGGGATAACCCTTCTGTCCAAAAGTACCAATTTTTCTCTAGCCCTTCCCACCCCATCAGAGGTCTCTTGCTTGGCATCCCACCCCCCATCCCTTGGAAATTTCAGGGCAGATTGATCTTGTCCCTTACCAATATTTCTGTTGAGTCCCTCTACCCTCAGCCTATGAGTCCCCCTACCCCCACCCTATGAGTCCCCCTACCCTCACCCCATGAGTCGCCCTACCCTCACCCTATGAGTCCCCCTACCCTCACCCCACGGGACAGAGATAATTTAGGAGGTACATCACCCTAGCTTAAGGAATTTTCTTTATTCTCGTTTTCTTTCTTCTTGAAAATGTATTGCACTTTAGGGAGAAATGAGATCTTGAGAATAAAGAACAAGTATTTTCTTTTCAGGCTCATGACGGGTCTTCTGCTGTTTACCCTGATATTAGCTTGCTGTTGGTTGCGTTACCATAGATACCATTCTAAAGAATCGATCGAGTCAGCAAAATTACGATATGCCCCAGTGCTTGGAACAGTGGTAACTTATGGCAACGAGTATTACGTTCACCAACAACCAACTCAAGTGCCATTTGCACGTGAACCACCACATTTTACGACTCCATTGGAGTATGAATCACAACAGCACGAGAGTTCAAGATATCATCCACCTCCATACAACTATATAGAAAGAAGAACTCCTAGTGCTCCACCGGAGGACACATACTAAAGACCATCAACAAATTAGCTGATGTTAATACTTCTATGAGAAGTTTGAGAACTTAGAATGAGGAAAAACGTATAGAGAAGCATATTAGAACATTCGGTACTTTAGGTCCACTGGAGAACACATACAAAGTATAATTAACAATTTTATTTAGTGGATGTTAATACTTTTGTGAGAAGTTTTAAAACTTAAAATGAGGCAAAACGCATAGCGTAGCATGTTAAAACATGCAGGACATTAGCTAGGCATTTGAAATTCAACAGTTGGCTAGGGAAGAGATGGTAATAGGTTAAAAGGTATTTCCCAGCAAATAACATCACTTTTAGCTACATACTGTCTAGTTTTGTACATAATCAAATCATTGCCAGCTGCTCTGGGATGGAAATCTATTTTTGAGCATTGAATTCCAGAGATGGAGTAGGTTTGAATATGTAAAACTAATACATACATACTTAGGTTAATTGACCACTCCCTCAAGGGGCTTTTCTTCCCAATGATTACAACACCGTACAGGGGACTTAAATCAGACTGCTAGTAGCAGTTTACAATGAATAAAGGGAAAAAACAGATGCCTCCCCTTAATGGATTGCCAAACTACACATTTTAGAAACATTGTTAGTACTGACAACTTGTTAGGGTTTTGTACAAGGCAAATTTTGCAAAAAGGCTTGAATTGAAATTTTGGTTATGTTGTTGTTGGGATCAACAGTAGCAACCACAGCCAAAAACATGTTCACACTGACTGTGTTTGCAGACAATTTTCAATATCTAGATGAATTCAACCAAAATATTCCTTATTTTTAAAACGGTGAAAATAATAAAAAGAAAATAGGACAAAGACTGAATGATGTGGAAGAAAATATATTGAGACTTTGCTTACTAATGGCCTCATAACATTAATCATCATTTTGTCACTAGCAATGATATAATTTTCTGTATTTGTAAACAGCTGGGGGCTATGTTGATCGTAACTACGACATTATTTCAATGGCATTAAAATTGTACTTCTCTACGACTATTGGGTAATATTCATAATGTTTATACAACATTTTCCTGCTGCTTGGAAGATGTATAAAAGTTTTAGAGAGAATTTACTTAGTGTACTTTGTATGATATTTTTGTGAATTTGTAGGACAGAGTGTTTACAAGAGGAAGAAATAAAATAAATTGTATCACAAAGATTTCCATTTATCGGCTGTACAATTACTACTATAATAATATTCCTCACATCTATGTTATTTAATATTTTGCCAGAGTACTGCCACAACTGCAACGTCTGTTTAGTGTTATTTCTTTGAACGTTTTCTCTTTCGTTTACTTCCCTCGTCTGCAGATTCAATGCTTGGTTGAAGATGTCTCATGCTTCTTGAAACCTATGCAAAGAACCAAAACTCTATTATTTTAATAAAAATACTTGTAAACAAGTTTACTTATCTTTATTCCAGTTAAAACTGTTTTGGGGTGCAGACTCTGGGAGTGTGCAGAGCAGTCCACTCTCAAGCTCCCTCTATCCCACAAGAAAGAAGAACGGCAGGCACAGGTGTATGCAAAAGAAGGGCACGAGGGAAGAATGTAAAACAAAACAATGTAATCAATTTAACAAAAGAGTGGTTTCCTTCCTCTAGACCCATATTTGTTGAGCACGTATGTGTGCCAGTACGAGCAATTGTGGAAGGGGGCAGAAAAAATGAAGACTTTTCCCCTTTACCTAACCTCAGAGCATTCTGTTTGAAGTCACTCATTCCCCCCCAAAAATTATTTAGCTTGCATTCTGACAATCTCAAGGAAAACAGGAGGTAGAATGTTAGATCCATTTAATATCTTCTGTCCTTGTTGTTGCATGGGATGTTACATCCATTACTGAGATAACATTTCAGAGATTTGCAGCAATGAGAAAGCACTACAGATCTATGTACAGTGTTGACAGTTCTTTACTCAAACACAAGCAAAGTAAACTAACAGTAACTAAGAAACAAACAATCAGAGTCATACAGAGATTTGTGTCTGATATATCATTCTCTGATTACAAGTACATCACTTGGTTGATTGGAAGAGCATTATTTTCTTTTTGCTTTATATTAACAGCAATTAAAGTCTGTGGTACTAAAAATAATTTAATGTTAAACATAAAAAAAAATATCACAAACCTTTGATACTGTAGAAAATGACCTTTTCTTGATATCGTTTATTCTTGAACTCTTTGATGTATTTTCCTGCTGGAAGAAATTATACAATTACCTTTCAATCGACTCCACTTTTCAACATATTTATTCATCCGACCATACATGAACTTACTAATATTCAGCAATAATATTTGAAAATTCTCCAGCTTCATTTAATATTATTACTGGATGATATTATTTGCAGTTTAGAATTCCTTCAGTCTGAAGGCAATGTTATACATTACTGAGGTGAGTTGAAAGCTCCTTTAAAATCCCCTTGACTGATATGCCTTTCACACAAAACAGTCTTAGTTTGTCATGCACTGGAATGAATACGTAACAGAACATAAAATAATGAGCAGTATTTACCTCATTATCTGTCACAGAGGTGCTTGGATTGGGCTCTTCGTTTGTCGTTGTTTGGTTACTTCCTGATGGGGTACTGTTGGCTTCTACCAATGATGTTCCAATTTTCTTTTCTAATACATGCTTCAAAGAAAATCCGACCAGTAATGGTATTATAAATAACTTATAGCAAAGGGGCATTGTTAGAGCACTTGATGTCAATTCAAGTTTCAGATGAGTTTAAGGACGTTCGCACCCATTGCTACTGCACATCCCTATTGCGCATGTTATTCATTGGTCACGTCATTTTCAAGTGTGCACACAGAGTCGAAAACTCAACAAAATATACAGCTGATGACCTTTGTGTTAACTTGGTGTGTGAATATTTTTGTTGGATGCTCGGTGACCCCCACTTTTTTTTTCGCAGATCACTTCCTTTTCTGATTTATTCCATTATACTAAAAAACAAAAAAGATCTGTGCGTGGGAAGTTTTAATTATTTCTCATATACTATTCAAATAGCGTCGAATTGGTACATAGATACAGGTGTACACGACCTAGAAGCTGTAGTCTTTAAGGTTACTTTTAGCTGATTTAATGACATATGTGGCAAAGATCTATCAAATAGGCCTATAGATGCCGTGTTAAACACACATAACTTAGATATGATTCTTCAACTTAAATATATGCTGACAGTAATGAATCCGGCCAGAATCGCCTCGAGTGACTGGAAATCCTAGAAATGCTATGGTCTGTGCTTCGCCTTATCTTCAAAACAAGTTCGGTGACCCCCAATTTTTTTTACGTTTTTAATCTGATCTTATCATTTTCTACCTGCAGTCAAAGTTTTAAAAAAATCTGTACGTGGGAAGTTTTTGGGCGTGAACGTCCTTAAGTGCCTTACTCTGACCACTCGTTGAATCAGATGTAATAATAATTATTATTATTGTTGGTGGTTAGGCGTCAAATAACACCTCTGCCATGTTTGTAAAAAACCAACTGATCTATTGGCTGGAATTTCTCAACTATGAAATGCTTTTTTTATTTCCTTTAGAGTAATTGAATGCCTTGGTGCAAGGCTGACCTACAGTAGGTAAAGTAAGTGACGTTTTCGGGTGAAGTTTTTTTCCCTTCAAAAGTGCCTGAAGTTTTGCATGTGCTTTTCAATTTAGTAGTAAAATGTTCTCTGGTATTTCTTAGCTGAAATGCTTTTGTTCCACTTTGTTACGTTCATTGTGCGTGCTTGGATATTTTGTCCTCGCGTTTCTCAGAAACAAACTGTAAACCAGCCAAAAAAAAAATTCAGGGGAATGTTTTCCTACTTAATTGAAAAGCACATGCAAAAATTCAGGCACTTTTGAAGGGAAAAATATTTTACCTGAAAAAGTCACTTACTTTAGGTCAGTCTTGCACCAAACCGTTCAATTAGTCTACACTGGCCTTAAAATGCCAACTGGGGAGTGGCCAATATGTCAGATAAGAATAAATTTTCCAATAATTGTAAGTCTGATGATAGGGTTTGGAGCTAGATTGGTAATACATGGTAGTGATATCTCGTAGGTAAGTGCTTTTCTTATTTGAATTTAAAGGCTTGTTCATTATAAAAAAAACTAATGCAATTTCATCACATGCTTACCTTCTGACATCTTGTTCGTTTCCAGGCATCAAATTTTTGCAATTCACTGTATACAAAAAAACATATATTAACCTCTTATTGACCAAGTGTGAGTGCCACTCTGGGGAATATTGGCCCGCGGTTATGATAGTATGCCGTCGTTTATGAGCATTTCCACAGACATGGTCCATAAGACAAAATCCCAACCAAGAAAGAATCAATAACATTCTTGCCACATTAAAAAAGTAAATAAACCAGCATGGTTAGAATAGAAGTATCTTGCCCAAGAGTACAAAACAGTGGCACCCTGTTATGGCTAAAACTAAGTCTGATATTTCTCAATTCAAAGCAACCAAGTCTCAATTTTTTAGCAATAAGAATAAAACTGAAAAGTTTGTACCCTACCAAGAAACGTCAGACACCAAATCATCAGAGATGGCATTGAATGACCTGTCTGATGACAGAGTCCCTGCCTCTAGTAACTTGTTCTTCATGTCTTTATAGTTGCTATGAGCCTCTTCCAAGTACTACCAATTTAAACAATAATATTATGGTTAAAAATGATTAGTTATACCTGACATGATAATAAATTAATAACTGTACACAGGCAAAGAGTAACAAGTTTCTCAGGGCAAGTTTCACTATGGTAATGAATTTCTTTACCTCAAGAGCTCTATATCTCTCCTCCACATTATCATTGATGTCATCAATTAAAGCAGAATTGTGGCCTTCTTCTTGGCTTGTGATGGCCTCTTTTGATCCATATAAAAGCTAACAGGAGTCAACAAAAGATACAGACCTATTGAATTTAGTGTTAAACACTGCTGACATTTTCAATAAAATTGAAGTCATCTCCTATTTTTTTAAAACTCACTAAATACAGATCAGCATTACTTTTTCAGTGATTTTTACTGTCAGTATTCCTCATTTCCTATATTTGAAAAAAACAGATTTTGAAGTTTATTTGCTTCTTAGTGAACTTGCTTCTAAAAAATACTGCAAGTCTAAATTAAAATGATTTTAGTACTTAAGTATTTCATTTTAGTCTTGTTAAAATGTCTATACAGACAACAGGGTTTTTGTAGTTTTGGTATCATTATAATGTGTAAATGGCATATCTGATATCTTTACAGTGCATAAAATGCAGAGTAAGTCATGAAAGAAGCTGTAGTAAGCAATTTTCGACATAAACTGAACTTTCAGCTGTTTCGATATCCTGTCAAGACAAAAAGAGCCTTAATGGAAGTGTGTAAAAAGGCATTCTAAGAAAAAAAATTGGATTCCCACATTTTAACATGCTAAGATCTGGCTTGGAAGTTCCTGCTTTAACCACACCTATTGAAATAGCCATTTTCACAGAACTTTAATCCTGCTCCTTTTAATTACAATAAAATCTTGCATGTATGCGAGACAATTTTGGGAGGGGAGTGTTTTGTGGTTTTAGCCTGAAATTGCCTCGCATCCATGTTGGATTACATTGAAATGCAAATGAGAAAACCATGAAAATGGCTCTTCACTGCGAGTCAGTACAAAATGGAGTCTGGGTTTTTTAATAGGTTGTGACATCATGTCAGGAAGCGTCAGATCCTGCTAGTTCAGGTCACTGTTGTTTTGGCAGAGGTGAGAAGTTTTCATTAACAAAAAATAATTAAAATGAAGCTGGTGAAGAAATGCGCTCGTCAAGCAAAAAATAAAAACATGAAGCTCATGACAGGATGGAAAATTCATACACTGTAAGTACCTTCTGTTGTCCCATACAAAGCCTTAGAAAACTTTCCAAAGGCTTTGTGTGGGACCACATGAGGTACTTACAGTGCACAAGTTTTCCGTCCTGTCATGTGAGATGTTCCTGAAGTGACGCCATTTGTACCAAAATTTTTCATTATGTTGTTAACTTCATTGGGAATCGCTAAAGTGGGAAATTTAAAACTTGGAATGATATCATGGCAAAAAAGCATCAGACTTAATTTGTTTTGCTTTGAATATATTTCAAGATGTTATAGAGATACAAAACCAAAACCTCGAAAACACCATTGGCTGTATGGGCACTTAAAAGAAAGCTACATTACCGGTATTGGCATGGCCACAAATAAGAAAGCCTTTTCATTGTTTAGCAGTCTCAAGATATAGTCAGCATCATGATGCTGCGAAAAAAAGAATCATTTTTAATGTTAACTAATGAAAAATGCTACATTATCAGAATATTCAATTTAATTACGGCATGCACAGTATTGTGTATTCTTGTATGTTAACACCCTGACCATTAAAACAAGTATCCATGATGGGCTTATGCATCTCACAGCATGATAAGGAATGATGATGATGATGATAATGCTGATGATGATGATGACAACAACGATGATAATGACAATGATGATAGTGGTGCACCTAGGTAAGAGGTCTATTAAATGAGGGGTATGTATGTAGTGAGGAGACCAGTTGTAGAGTGTTTGTTTGTGGCTGTCTGCCTATGAGAGAGTAACATTTGTTTGTGGCATGGAATGCCCATAGTTTAGACAAGGGTTCACTTATGAAGTCAGGTGGGTATGATTTGAGGAAACATTAACAGCAAATTAAGTTCTACATCACCTGTTGTTCAATAATTTGCTTATGTAATTCTTTGAGATCCTTCATCATAGCTAGTGTCATACGGATCTGCAGACAGAAATCAGGGGGGCACAAACCCACATATACTTGGTAAAAGGGCCACTTGAAGTTTAGGGTAAGTTAAAATCATTGTACTCAAGATTCTTATTGCTAGGAAAATTGACAAAGAACTTGACCTCTTAGAGTGAAACGTCATGACAATTTTATTAGGACCCGAGTCTGCTGAATTCCATGGGTCCTCTCTCAATCATCCATATTCACAGAACCAACATGTACCTTAACTTTTGGCTGACAAATCTGTGTGTGATAAATGGCATAGAGCGCATATAAAGCTCCAATACGATACTGAAAGCTGCTTGGAGTTGAATCAAGGTATGTGCTGATAATACGAAAGAGATAGTCAACGACCTACAAAACATAATGTTCAGCAAATGTGATCAAAAAATACAGAAATAATTTACCTGAATGAAAGGATTTTCCCTCCACAATAATAATTAAATGAATAAATATAAGCACAAAATTTTACAGGACGGATGTAGCTCAAACCTGTATTCGTCGGTTGCTGTCTCTTCCACCGCTAAAACACAACCAAAACAAACGCATCATCCCAGGGACAACAGCTTTCAAGACTTCACACATAAACAAGCTAGACCAAAATGATCATCAAGAAGATACGTGCATACCAGTGTATTAAAGAAAAATTCATCTCCCGCCATACTTCACAGAACTTCTCGAATCTTACAGTCTTCAGTTTTTCAAAACGCGACAACAACACCCGACAATCTGTAATCAATCCATCCGCCATTTTGCTTTTCTCCTTCTTCGAATGACCGCTGTCTAGAGCAAAGACGGGCGCATTGAGCTACTAGTCACCAGTCTATCCACCGTCTGAGTCACACCACGTCCCATACCGAACATGCCAGTTAGAGAAATAGCGGGTTTTTTTCCCGTGTTTTATTGAAACGTGAACAAGCTACAGCTCACGTAGAACGTGCGTATTTAGAGAAGGTGTACAACTAAGAAGAAATGTGATAAGAGTAGCTTGTTTGGACTTAATACGTGACTGAAAACAAGGAGGCCGGGCATCTTGTACTCCTAAATAAATTTTTCTTATCTCTTCTTGCTTCCTGATTCTTATCACGCGCTTTAAATAATATGACGTCATTTGCAAAATTTTCTGAGAAAATAATCGAATTTCAACCATTTTGGAACTTTCTGTTTTCTAGAGAAATTCGACTACTTGTAAGAGAAAATCGCGCTTTCCACAAGGGGTGGCAAAGAAGCAAAAACATAATGAATAAATGAAGCAAATGACCGCAAACAAAAATGCTTCCAGTATTTTTGGGGGCTGTAGGTCTTTTCAGATCCGACTGTGGCAGTGCTACTCATTTTTAACATGGTTTGGCCATGATTTTTCTGCGGGACCTTCTTTGTCTGTCCGCAGCCGTTCCCGTTTTCCTGTTGTCCTTTGTCACGCGTTTTGCATGTGACATTAGCCAATCAACAAAAATTTGGATTTGAGTTTCATCTGAGGTCATCACCATCTCCATTTAGTAGGTATGGATGATCAGTCGATTTAATGATTACTTCATTAATTACTACACCGTGCTGACGAGACCCAACAAGGTCGAAACAACTGTCCACGGTTGCAATTCTTGGCTTTCAGTTTGGACTCCATCATGTCGTTGTCCCGTTGAGCTTTCTACGTAGTATCAGCCTTGCATCATTGTTTTAAAGAAGCAAAGCCGTAAAACAAATGTTTATCTTTATATTTGCGTTCTGATTTTACATCTGTAGTCGAAACATATACTGTAGTTGGAGATGGAGAAACCCCTTTTCTAGGTTTACTAGCAAACTTTCTAGTGTTTTTGAAGAAAATAAACGCAGACACCGAAACAACGTAGAATGTCTTTTTCGAAGGTGTACTACATTTCGGCAGGCCAAACCAGCCTTCTTCAGGTACAATAAGAATTTTACACTGGGACGTGTTTTTATGTACTACATAAATACACTAGATTGCGAGAGAACTGGATGCCAGTGCAAACCGGAAGACTTGACTGGGTAGGCGGGTGGGGTGGGGACCGAGAAAAATAGAGGGTGAGGAGCTTAATAAGTCCAATGTTTTCCAAAGATGTCTGGTCTTTCTATTTTACTTCTCTATTCTTCTTGCTCGCTTCGTTCGCGAACCTCAAACCCCCCTCCCTTCCCCGCCCTCCCTCCTCCCCCCTTCGTGGTTCGTGACCGCTCCGCTGTCTTTTTTTGCGTGTGTAAATAGAGAGGCTCTGAACAGTCTAAGGTGATTGTTACGGGCGTATGATTTTTTTTAGGGTAAGAAGTCGCTCAAGCCATAACCTGCGATCAGGCTTTTTTTTTTGGAAAGGGAGAAAGAACAAAGTAAAGGGGTGGAGGGTTATGATCGCAGGCTGCTCAAACCAAAAATGAATCTCTGTTGCTCTGATAAGTAGGATAATGCCTAGCTCAATCGACTCAAAAACGCAGGTAAAAATATAAAGAAGGGTTTCTCTATTAACAGTAAACGCTTCTTCTCGAAAATAAAACTCAGAACGCAAATATTAAGATAAACGTATGTACATTTTGCTGTTTTGGTTTGGCTTGATTACCCATAACGCCCCTCAGAGCGTGAACTCCTTTATTTACATTGAAACTTTGGAAAACTGTTCCAGCACGCGTTAATTAACTCGTAAGTCTTAACT
The DNA here is from genome assembly GCA_022496165.2 of Catalaphyllia jardinei. NCBI lineage: Eukaryota > Metazoa > Cnidaria > Anthozoa > Scleractinia > Caryophylliidae > Catalaphyllia > Catalaphyllia jardinei. Next base: position 28,351,648 of record CM042752.1, on the reverse strand, counting down.
AATGGAAGTATTTTATTTAGCAACAAAAAATATAACGGTTTAGCTGACAAGTTTCAAGTTTGCAGTCATTGTAATATCGTAAGATGAAAAAAAAAACATTCCTTAAGTGCCCCTTGATAGCGTTCATTTCTAAATTAAAATTATCTATGTTACCGAATGTCTACAGATATTCCATGCATTTAAAATATAATGCCCAATATACGTAATTCGTATTGCCAATACAAGCGGCTTGTAAACTACACTCTTAGACGGCGCCATTTTAAAAAAATAGTCTCAGAGGAATAACAATGGATATGTAATTCAGTTCCAGTTTCTTGCACTACAGTGATGTCAGTATCTTCTCGGCCCGCATTGGAATTCTTTGATAAAAATCGGTGAGCTAGTGGTAATTATCGGGAAATAGTCCAGTAGACAAGAAAGTATTCCGACTTGAGCAAACAGACGTGACGGAACTCGATATTTCTTCAGCTAATGTGCTTCGCATGTAATTTAAATACATCATACATTCCTCGACTTACAGAGGCGTATTGAAGTGGCACAAGGGATCTACCTGAGGCATTTGAACTGAAAACTGAAAGGAATCCTAACAGTGTCTGTCAACGCGTAGGGCTATTCAACAAGTTTCTCAAAGTGTCAAAGGAAAACTCAGTCCTCGGCTGATACCAAGCAATACGGAGAGTCTGGAAACAAAACAGTGCTCAGTAATGGAGGTAAGAGCTAGAACTTTCTAGCATTCCTGCGGCTAACAAAATTGGCTAAAATTAACAAGCTGCCTTAAGCATACGTACATGCGAATATTATTTTGTCGTGCGCCCACTGATTTCGCTTTTTATTGTTTCCGATAGGTAAAATCTTTCAGCTCGTGGCAGTAATTACGTATATTGTCGTTTAATAATATCTTAAGTCGACTGAAGAAAATGAATTCATGGTGTACATGTGTCGACTGTTACGACCTAAGGAAATTTTTGCAATCATGGCACTGGCATAGAAAGCAGGAAATCCAAACCACACTGCTTTCTTAATTGTGGGTTATTAAATTATTTTTACGCTATACTTGGGCTGAAAACTAACTGCAATGTCTGTAAACGGAAATCCAAACTGCTCAATTGACCTTCGTTTCCGTCTGTCTTCATCGAGAAGACATCACATTTTACACTCTCTTGTTACTTTCACATTTTAGTCATTCCGTCTCTTTTATGTGGTTCTATGAACCTAACACAATCCCGCGTAAAACCACAGATACTTTAACTAGTTTCACCAGATGCATCTACTTGATTGAAATAGTTTAGAAGTGTGGGGAAAATAACTAAAATACCGACAAAAAACGCAGCAATAATGTCAAGGTCATGGGTTCAAAAACGTGACAGACAGTCATGCTTTATACATCGCAAAGACAGGTGGAATTGGGGAGAGTGAGGAAAAGAAGGCAGGGGTCTGTAGCAACGGGGGGTCCATGGGTGCCCGTGACCCACCGTTTTGAAAGCCTTTTTTTGACCGAACAACCTACTAGGTGGCCAAAACGACATGACAATCTGGTGAGTACCCTCAGTTTGACACTGGTGACCCCCCCCTCGTTGAAAAATTTCGGCTACCTTCCTGGTGCATTGCTGGAAAGACTGAACTAATTCCATAGTGTGGCACTTGAGGCCCTAACGAGGTTCCTCCAGATCACCAGATCTTGGGCTAATCTTGTGGGTTCCATGACCCTGCCCGACACCTTCTTCTCGTTAGATGGTTGGAAAGTCGCGCAAAAATGAGCGATCTGTCAGTAGTGTATAGATGAGCACTGCTGTTTTATATAGACCATTATAGAGAGCACTATATAATAATGTGGAAATAGATTAAGCTACGAGTAGACAGAAGAATGAGAAAAGAATAGTATTACCTTGTTCCCATACTTTGGGGGAAATTATAGGTTCATTGTTTGAAGGATTTTTGAATAGACTTGTTAAATAACTGCTGTGACCGACAACGCGCGGGCTCTGGGGACGAGGATGTCTCCAGTAATGACTGTAAGTAAGCTCAACACGAAAGAAAGGAGGAAGAAGGAAGAAACAAGCGATCATTTCACGATTGATCTGACACTAGCTATAGAGCGTTCTTTGTATTCAGTTTAGCCTGGGTGCAGGCCTCTTACTCTACTAATCTTATTGTTACTTTTAAAATTAGCAAAGTTCTGATAAACAAAGAAGAGAAGTTAGAAGGAAGTTACTGGATTGAAATTACGTCAATGAATCATTGTGTTTCTGTTTTTTTTTCCGTTTACATCAAGAAATTCAAACGTAATTTGAATATTCAAACGGACTCCACAGTACGTGCAAAACTTTTTGTTTAACTTGTAACTTCTTTTTGTAGTTATTTTCATTACTTCCTGTTGGTTTTTTTATACATGACTTGATAATGACGTTACGTCGAAAAGTCATCAGTTTTTAATTCAGCGTTTTAGCTTCTTAATTCTGAGAATGCTTTTAAGAAATGTCGCAATTTTTTATCATGATAGTCAAAAGTGAAAGCTCCATTTTAAGTTATATAGTTTCCCTAAAGAGGGAAAACAACAAATTGACGGAAGTCTCAGGACTTGGCATACGCTTGCGTCAGTTGTCATTCACACTGTGTTCTTTGTGCATGTGACATAAACAAGGTCCGTCGGCTTTTTCAAGATATTTATAAATCATAAAGATTAATTTTAACAAACACTTCCTTTCCCTCTAATTTCCTGATGCTTTGTTTCTTTGTTTTATGTTCGGTATTGTAATCAAGATCTACACTTTATTCATAAAACATACAATGTTACATTTCAAAAGGAAACAAATGAAAGAAAAATTTGTTTTGAAATGATAAAAAAAGTCATGCGATTCAAAGTATTATTTTGGGAACATTACAACTAGATCGAATAAAACTTTTATGTTATAATGGTTTTGATGGTTTTAGCTGTGGCGAGTGGAGGCACTGAGTGTATAGGGTCAGAATTATCCAAGATGGACTGGGTTGCAATTTCATGTAATTTTTCCAGGGCTAATTGTCCAATCAACGGAGACAAGTTTGAATTTTTAAGTCGCCTTTCCCACACACATTCGTTTTAGGCCATGATTAACATTGTTGTCGTGGTAAATCAACGATATGCACCATTTTTCGAGGTACTCCTTTATGATCATTTTTTCCCTTTACACCTCGCAAGGTAGATGCCGAAAAATAGAATGTTTGCTCGATCACTTTCGGCAGTTTTTTCCTCAGTCAGACAACAGATCGATCAGTGATAATTGATACTTGAGTACTGAGCTGGTCGCATGCCCTACAACCTCCGTTGTTCTAAAACGGTTGTACATGAGATAACTGCCTAATAAATCAACTTCAGCCTTTAGTTGCTGCAAAAAATGCACCTCATCGGCATTTACCTGTTTCAGAAAAATTGCGCACTAACATACTGTACTGTGTCCCTTTCAAGATTAGTTTGAATCCCAGAATAGCAACGCGATTTAAAATCTAAACATCTGTCTCAGTGATCTGTAGATCTTTGCTATGCAACAGGATCCGGAGCATGACTTTCGGTCATGTGTGATTTTTATTTGCATAATAATAACTCGTCCTTTAATAGGCAATCTCGATTAGATTCAAAAAAAGTATAGCCATGTTTCACAGGAAACCATTCGAAAGCATTCCATAATGAACATACAGTTCGCACGTTAATTTTTGTACTTCAGTAATACTTAAATAATATTTGTTTTCTATTTTGAAAAAAAAACTATTTTTTTTGTCAAGAACACGAATCGCTTGAAATATGATAGTCTGACGATCATTCCAATTTGTTTTCATGCAAATGTCCACTGGCTCTCAGTGGTCTTGAGGTTCTGTTACAGGAGGCACGAAAATTGCTTATGCTGACAAGACACAAGACGCTCTTCTGTTATAAATATTTTAACTCTCGCCTTTGAAATACAGCGGATGATTGGAATACCGTTATTCCCAATCATTTAACGGAGCGGAAATGTGTTATAAAAGAAAATCCATATCCTTGAGAGACTTTTGAATTGACTTTTGTGATCGTGTGTGTGACTTGTGTGCGTAAATGATGATATCATAGTGCATGTCATACTCAGTTTACGCCTACAAATAAACCAAATAGTGAAAGGATTTAGGGAAAGTTATTCAAACGAAAAAGGCAGATCTCAGGGAAACATTCCCAGTTGAATCAAAGATGGAAGCCAAAATAAGATTCTACAAAAAATTGTATTTTTATTATCGAAGAACGTTTTAGGCAGTTGACATAGAAAAATCTCGAAAACGCTTTCTTTTGCTAGGAATTGTAGTCTTATGGAACCTCGTCATATTGGCCTAAAATCACTTAGCGACTCATTCAAACGTAAACTATTTTCCAGGATGACATCATTCTATTAATTACACCCACACCTCCCTGGTAAGTCGCACGTGACCTCCATTTTTATGGCGCAGAAATCACGCTTCGCGATTGGCAAGTGCATGTCACGTGGGAGGCCGTAACCACAGATTCAACACAAATTTTATTCATAGCTTCAAAATACAGAACGATTGAAAGTCGAAGTTTCGTCGTTGAGGAATGATTCTTTCGTTGTGTTGTAATGTTGTGGTGTCCGCCGAAAGATTTGGACTGAATTTGGCGTTAACGGCATGAAGGTGACAGTGTGTTTTGACTCGGTTCGTGTTATTGTCCCCTGTGGAAATGGCGAACTCACTGTAACTGAGCTAATCCAACGAGCGGTTTCAAGATATCGCAAGGCTACAAACAAGGCAAGTATAAAGTCTGTTAAGTTTCCATCTTAATTGACAGTTAGGTATTGGTGTATGAGAAACTTAGGCTTTAGTGGTCTCTTGTATGTGAAGTTTTGAAAGCGACCGAATCAAGATCATTGCCGCTTATGAATTGGCGTCAAAATTTGCCTGGAGTACCTTCCTGACGGTTTATTAAATTGTCATTTCCTACCGCCGCTAACGTTTAGTCTTTCCGTGAAGACTGAGAAATATTCAAACTTTCTTCGCCGTTTATGTTGCTGTTTTTGAGCTACTTTATTCGGGTTTTATGGTATTCAGGGAAAACGTTTACGTGTATTCGATTTCCGGCGTAGTATGGTTGATGAGATGTTCGATTCAAATTCAAATGTATCCAAGGTTTGAAGTTTGTATATCGAGCCAGCAATTGAGAATAATTGCTGTAGTCGGTTTCTAAATATTAGATTTTTTATCCTTCGACACCAAACTTAAATAAACATGATACAGGATATAAGCCACAACGAAAAATATTCCTGTATCAGCTGGAAAGTTTTGTCGCCGAAATGTCGATAAATTGAAGTATGATGCTTTTGTTTTCAGCATGCTACATTGATTTAATGAGTATAAGCTTAAGGCAAAACCACAACCTCTTCGTTCCGCTAGAATTTATTTCTTGCAAAGGTGTGCCATGTGCTCTTTAACATATTGTAAACTCCAGGTTTGCTTCTTCTCGAGTTTCGCCCCAGCTATCATAAATTGCGTTGTATATTTGCATGATTGGAAGGTTGAATATCAAACCACAAACTGCACAACTTTGAAATGATTAGATGCCGTGGATGTGTAAGGTATCGATAGCAAGGGAAGGAGCGATGAAATTTTGACTGACGCTTGTAATTATACGGAAAGATCCATTTAATCAACTCTTGGTTTTTATGCGCCGATTATTTTGCAGCCGCCCGATGAGTTTATTCAAGTGGATTTTCTGGAGACCAGTGAAGACCATGGAATACTCGATGCGGACGACATGTTATGCGATGTAGTGGATGATAAGGACAAGGTATCAGGATTGCTATCTTCCCATGTTTCGTGTCTACCGTAGTGTTTTTCTTAGTAATTACTAGCAGATTAAATTCAAAACTTTTATTCAAAATTCCCTATGTATCCTGTTTTTATTGAAATTTAGAACACTGAAATGAACATTTATTAATTGATAGCGTGACACACTTGGCTAATTTCAAATTGGTCGGCAAAATGACTTTCTATTACAAGACAAGAACGCTTTCCTGTTTCTTTGTCATAAGATGTCTTTTGTCTCTCCAATTTAAATCTCGTTTGGTGTAATTTAGGAATTTGAAATCAGTGTTTTAAGAAGATCAGTCCTATGTTTGTTTAGTGAATTTCAAGTGTGAAAGTCTCCTGTTGAGACTGTGTGAAAATATAGCTTTTCCAGACAATCGATCGAGGAATCATTGCCAACAACGTTTTCTATGATCATAGGGTCGTCCTTGTTATAAGAGAAGCTTTAACTGTGGTTTAAACGATGTTTCCTGCTTTGTTGAGCTCTTCTTTCCTGTCAATTTGTATTCATACAGGAATTGCGAAATTATACAAATTTGCAATCCTTTGCTTTTCATGATAACGTTCTTTTCTACTGACATGCTATTTTGTGGGAAATGTCAATGATTTGTTAAAAGGGGGATACAGGAGCAAATGTTTTTTTTTTCAGTTTTCTCTGTGTTTCTACCCTTATCCATGGCACATTTTTTTAATTTAGCACATGGGTCAAAGATTGTAAATTATGTGCACTTTTTTAGTATCCATGGGTCTCAGCACATACATGTATTGGCATGTTTGTGTAGAATGATGAACATGTTATCATTCAAAGCTCAACCATTAACTTACAAACTCTTCACTTTTTGGATTCATTCTAAGGAATGATTTACAGTTGGATGGTTTTCTTCCATGGAAATTACCCGAGCATTTATTTAGTGTGCAAACAATCAACAGTGGACATTTTGTTAAACGAAACTTCTCTTATCAGAGTCTTGATCAATGATAACAAGGCGTCAAATTGGCAGGTGATTTAAACAGGTCTGGTGTCGAATCTTACAAATATTTTCCATTATCATGGGGTATGTTAAGTTTAGAACATTTGGAAGTTAATTAAGATTTCAATGGGATTGTAAGCTTTCAAAAAGATTTTCTAGCCAAAGGCCGTTGTCTAACTTTGCAGACTCTTTCAAACTAAACATAGTCCTTTGGGGAGAGTGTATGTAGAGGCTTGGATGGATGATTCGTACCTGTGAAGGGAATTTAAACTAAGTTGCTGCCAACCAGAGCTACATAATCGATTAATAAATAAGTGAACTGGCTCTCAGACACATGTCAACTCAGGGCTTTAAGAATTCAAATTAAGTGGGTTTTATTCTAGAGAGGTGTCTTTCTGTTCATACTAGCTGCCTGTTATTGTGTATGTGTTTAGAGAGAATTCTGGAAATAAATGTCACCTTTTCCTTGAGACAACAATGTTAACAGAGGTCCTTAATACTGTGTGGATACTATTGTAAATCCCTATTTTAGTCCAAAGGTCAGTTACTAAGTTCTCCTGAATTCTGTCATGCATTTTCCAAAATTTCCCATACTTGAGAGAAAAAGAGGTTTGATAATATATACTTTTGTAGATTATCATTCAGTCTCATTGCATACCTTACCTTGTGGTTGGTTATGATTTATTATGCATAGGATTGGAACGTTATTCAATGCTAAGATTAATATATGGTTTATTACCTCCCCAAGGTGGATAAAAATGTAAGCCTTCCTTGGCAAGCTTTTTTAATTCATGCCACATACCATTTAAACTGATTTAAGTTTCCTGATTATGTGAAGGTCATTTCTAACAGAATGTTCTAGAGTTGTGAAGTAACACTAATTAAGACACTAATTATTAGTGTCAGACACATCTTTCAGTGTATATGTAACTGTTCCCCCCACAATCCATATTTTAATAATCAGGGTGCTTGGCAGTCAGCGTGAATGGTCATGGTGATTGTGATTCATGTAGGCTTGCCTCTTTTCAAAAGGGTGAACAAACTCCCTTTTACTTGTTCAGTATTAATAGTATGAATGCAGCTCAAGTTAAACTTTGGCAAAAATGTGCTTCTCCTCTCTGTAGGAGTAGAACACTTAAGGCATTTATCTTGACCTTGCCTCTTGGGACAGAGCACCTGGCAGGCCTAATAGCCTGTTACAAAAACATTACTGCATGTACTGCGGAAGACTAATATTTTTCTTAAATAATGATCAGATAAAATTTTGTAGTTGGAATGCTCTGGCTCATGCAATTTACTTTAATAGCATTTTAATTCTTACATACCAATGCAAAAGTTGCTTTGAATGTCCTGAATGATCATCGCTCAGCTTTTCAGTTTCTGTAGTAGTTGTGGATTTTGATCATAATATTATTAACAATAAGCTCTAAACACTTCATATTACAGAACTCAGTTTGTCTTTTGATCTTTTAATTCTCAGTGTCTGTGACATCTAAGTTTACGGAACTTATTATAATTACTGGGTCGTCCGAGGTGATGTTACTGCATATTTCTATTTCTTCAAGGCTGCCTGGTATTGCCAAAGACATAAGGCAGAGAAAAGTTAAAATGTTCAGCCATGCAGGACAGCCTTATAACACATGGCGGTATATGCTGGGATCAATCAAATTTAGGCCAGAAATTCTTCATGTCGTCCGATCCAAGATGTCTTCATTCTGGAGGAAACTAAGTGACCTAACCCAGCTTCTGAAAAACTTTGCACTTACCCGTAATGTTCTTCATTCTGGAAATATTTTACATTTTATTTCTTGACAGTGCAGTCAAATTGTCATTTGAATGTTTACAAGTTATCCCAGAACTGTTTGTTTTTGATAATTGGGTTTGATTGAGATGCAAAACATTATCAGATCACTTTGCATGATCTTCACAAATACCCTGGATCAAAAAATTCCTTTATGTCACATTATGCATAATGTTTAAATTGTAGTGTACACAACTTTTGGTATATAAGAGTGATTTAATTAAAACTGCCCATAAGTGGTTTTCAAGAATATGCCATTTTTTGTTACCTACTTATTCAAAATTCCATGTTTGTATTTCTTTTTCAGTGCTATTTAAAGTCACAGTCTCAGTCCTGATATTTTGAGTTATTTTGGCCACACACAAAATACCTTTTGATTGAAGAAAACATGGAAATACACTGTAGTAGTTTAAAGCAAGGCAGAAAATCACCAAAGATATAATAATAAACCATGAAGGAGCAAGGATGGAGAAGATAAACATGGATTACAAATGAGAAACTTAGAATTTAGGCTAAACTTTTGAAGATCATGCACAAACTGTGGCACAGCTCCTTTAAAACGTCTACACACTGTGGCCACAAGTGGTGCCACAGTTAGAGCTTATCCTAGGTTGTTTCCCTGGCAACAACATGTATTGCTCCCCAGGATAGATAATCAGGGAATTTTAGTTCCCTCATTTGCTTAAGGTCATACCTAGAGACATATTAAGAGGTAATTGGAAAATGAAGTTTTCTGGTCTAATTTTGATTTCTATTCTCCAATGAAACCAAAAATAAAATTTTCAATTTATGAAACATGAACTTTTTTTAATTAAAATTCCAGCTTAATAATAACATACATGCATAAATTATATGTTTTATAATGACTAATTAAATTCTTGTGTCAATTCTTGCTAGCTACTTGCAGTATTTCAAGAAGGTTCCTCACAGACTCTTCATCACTCAGCTCAAAATGGTGGATGTGGAACAAGTGCATCATCGGTAGGAACAGCAAGTCCTGATCTTTCCCAGCATGAAGATGAGACTCCAAAATATATAGAGGAACCGCCGTTGAAACCATATACTTCAATCAACAATAATAAGACTGAAAACACCAATGGTGAGATCAGGACTGTATCCAGGGTAACGAAGAGCCCTCCCCCGCCAGTTCCACCTAAACCTGTAAGACATATCAGCGTGAACAGTAGTAGGACCTCTCATACCGAATCGATACCTTCAGAAGATTCGGGAATATCTTCACACGATGATCGATATCGCATAAGTTCAGATTCATCAAAGTCTGAACCAACTGAGAATGTAATTGTGAAACCCAAGATTTACAGGACAGGGGAGGCAACGTTTGTTGCCATAGGGATGCCTGTTAAACAGGCATTGTATAATGGCCAGGCTAACACAGAGAGAAGACGTTTTTCGTCAACAAGCTCTGACCATGCCGATAATGAACATAGTAATAGTGATGTGGAAGAAGAAACATTTTCATTGGGTCGGAACAGTACACGGAAATCTATGTTTGTAGACAGCCCTATGCTGGACAGATGGGCCGAGCTGCAGGAGGAGAGAATGTTCATGGTAAGATACTTATCCTTAATCCTCATACATTTACTATTTACTCTGACTGATGCATTAGAGGCGTGCTGGTCTGAGACTGCTGATTTATGTGATCTGTTTGCTCTACATGTAACTTGGCCAACGTCCTGATCTTTTAAATTTAAAAACGATCTCTGGCTAAAATGATTAAAAACTTGGAGCTTTCAACTACCCGAAGTGAAGTCGTCAAGACTGAAAGAACTACAAAAGCTCGTAGTTTTTAATCGTTTTAGCCAGAGACCGTTTTTAAATTTTACCTATGTTTCATCCTGGCTGTGGTCCCTCAATATTTTTATCCTGATTCTTGTTCTTCCAAGCAAGGGCAACATATGTTTATAGAGCACAGTGGATTAACTCTAACTTATTATTTTATTCTTTTTCCATGTGACTGAGAAAATTACTTCATCAGTAATCATGATTATAATTTATTTCTACTGCAGTGCAATTTATTAATGCAGGTACATTTTGCAATTTTTTCCGTCATTAAATAAATGAGTGACAATCATATATAAAAAGTTCAAAGAAGTAATCGCTGTATTTCAAAATAAATTGCACTTGCCTGCAGGCTCGACAAACAATTTTGTGAGAAATTTTCAAATATCACTCATAGTTAAGTTGAGTGAGTTAACTATTGCATTCACATTCATACAATTACTTATTAATATTCTGTGTGATGTACTACTTGTAGAATCCAATCAAAGGTAGAGTTTTGATATTTCTGATCATTTTGTGTTATGAAGACCAAAATTAGTCGAGTATGTGGCATGCCCGGTTACAATGACGAGTGTCTGGCTTCTCTCTGGATCCAAGAATTTGAACACACAGTTTGACCCTGGCCTTGCTTGCTATCTTAAATGTAGACCGTTTTCCCTTGTTATGCTCAGTCATTTACTGTCATTTTCTCACAGCCCCTTAATGTCTTAGAATTATTTCCCTTGAGAGTTTGAGATGATGGAATATACATGTCCCTGCTTTTTACAACTCAGCACGACTTGTTACTAAGAGTATTTTTTAGTAACCGACACCAGCATTGGTATTCATAGTTGGTCAACAGATCTTTGGTTGTGTGTAATGTTTACAGTACTGTTGTATGTTAAAATGAGCTTGGATGCCTCTGCTGTACATGATATAATTTATGGCACTTGGAAATCCAGTACACATAACTTAAGGTGATTCCCTGGTAAAAGAACCCACCATAGATTTCCGATGAAACTTGGTATGTTGATGTTACAAGACAAGGAGATATTAAAAATGTAATAAAAAGAAGGGGTTACTGTGCCTGTTTTCACACCACAACGCTGACAGATACGGTCATTAAGGTGACTTGTGGTGATCTCCATGCGCAACAAATAAGTCTGATTATTTTCAAATGCGGCGTGTTATATGATTGTTTATCCATCTACGTCCCAGAAAAAATGGCTTCAAATACCCTGCATTATTAATTAATATTTTTATCCTTTAAAGGAAACATACAATTCATGTAATTTGGACTTGGTCTGCTGGGCCTGTTATGTCTCTATCTGTAGCATTTATTTTATTTGCCAAAAAAGTAGCCGTAGATTTCTGCCAATTTTTTTCTCAGTTATTGAGGATATTGTTCTCTTGAATTTCTAAAAGAAAAATTGGAGGTCACTGTGCTTGTTCAAGAGAAAAAGAGCATTTGCCTCACTATCGAGCTTAGTGTGAGGGAAATCTCTTACGTTTTGTATGCGCGTGCACTCGTGTGCACACTGATGATGCAAAAATCATGCGCAGTAGGAATCCGCAATGCAAAACTAGGGAATCCCCTTAATTGGCATGTTTCACAAATTAAGGAACTACAAAACACTTGGAAAGTAGGATAAGTTTTCATATCAATCATCTCATTATTTTTTTCCAGAATAATAGTCATCAAGAGGAGCCAGTGAGTACAGTAGCATCACCATCAGAGCCAAGTTCTATCGAGCCAGACTTTGCTGCTAAATTTAATGATGATCAGCGCTCAGAAAGCTCAGAGAGTAGTGGGTAAGTGGACTTTTTTTGTATTCACTTCAGACAAGCAAACATGGCTGACTGGTATTTGAGTTGGTAGGGTGGTAGACTCAGGGTCAAGCCAAACATTAGATGTTGTTACACCTGGATTTTTGTTGGCAGTTGCAAGTTGATCCTATGGACATGTTGTAAATTGCCAACAGGATATTCTACTGTGTTTGGATTTCTAGTTATGTATTGCTCTTTTAAGAAATTGGTTGTTTATTCAAAGCTTCAAGTTTTGGAGGCTTTGTGTACCACTTGAGGTAAAGAAGGTAATTAGTAAATTATTCATAAGCTATAAACACAAACTGTGTATGAGTTTGAAGGCAAACACTGGGAATTAAAAAATACCTGATATAACGCGATGATGCTTTAAGGAGTAATTATAGCTTTTTTTTCACTCATGATCCCATTATAGAACAGACTTGCCTACATGACATAAGTTGTGCATTTTGTGTGTACGAGTCCACTTTGTGGTATTTGTAAGCCGCCATCTTGGATTTGGTAACTGTGGAGGATTGGGGCAAGGAAATATTTGCTGAGGGAGTAGGTGTGAAGTGTAAAACTGGGCCCCACTCCCCATTCCACCCCACCTCTGCACCAAACCAGGGCTGTCAATAAGGATTGTAGCCCATAACACCTGCTAAAGCAGAGTATGTTTGATGGACCCTTCATGTCCCGGGTGAACTGGCCTTTAGTTGATACAATTCTCCCATAAAGTAACACGTTTGCTACAGGTGTGAATAACAAGGCTACAGGTGAATTAGAACTTAATAACAGCCTTGCAAACCTCCACCAGTCAAGCATCCAATTACAATCCAAAATGGCGGCATTGAAAACCTGGGGTTTCGTTCGAAAATAACACCTGCATTATATTGCAGGCTAAGTACCAAGTGTTGTGATATATAGATGATTGTCATTATTTCTCACAGGGAACCTGATATGCTTATGATCGAGTTAAAGCGCGAGGATCCTCTAGAGCCGTTAGGATTCACAGTAGCAGGATACAGAACAGCAGATAGCAGGTGCTAAGTTAATAGTTTTGTTATTTTTGTACTTTGTTTATTGCGTGTCATGTTTCCTATTATTTTCTTAGCGGGTTGTAAGCCATCAACTTTAATACAAGTGTATGTTGTACAAGAAATGGTTGCAGTGGTGGTGGATTAAGAGTTTCCAAAAGGCTTAGACTGAAATCAAGATAGACCTTTCTCAAAAGTGGGGTGCAAAAAGGGGGACCTACTCCAGTAAGCCAAGGTCCCACCCACTTCGAAACCACTCTTCTAAACCATTCCACTCTCTCTCTCTAATTGAAATCACTCTCTCAAAGTTGTCTTCAGTATGTCAATTATTATATTTTGTTCTAATAGGGAACTTGGCCTCATTGTTCGTAATATTTCACCCTCCGGCTGTGCAGCAAGAGATGGTAGACTTGAAGTAAGTTGTTTGTAATTTTAGTATGGGCATTTGTTTGTGTAATTTTGGTCTCAATTAATTAATTTATGGCTATAAAGTATATCACTTTCACCCTTTGAAAATTGTTCATTCATTCATTTGTTCCATTTTTCACTTGTTCATTCATTCATTCTATTCAGTTTGTTTGTTCGTTTGTTTGTTCGTTCGGTCGCTCGTTCGTTTGTTCGTTCGTTTGTTCGTTCTTTCGTATGTTCGTTCGCTCGTTCGTTAATTCATTCGTTCTTTATTTCTTCAGATTGCTGATAGGATTGTCGAGGTTAATGGATGGAGTCTTCTGGACATGCCTAATGAAAGGTAACCAAAATCACCATCGTGTTTATTGTTTGGTTTGTGGCACAAATACTCGCCACTTCTCCATTATATTTTATTCAGAAGATGATGTTACGCTTGCGAAAACGCCTCCTCTACATAAGGTAAGAAGATACACACTCAAACCCGCATTTTTGTCGCCTTTCAGAGCGGAGGAGCTGTTTGCTGCCGCTATCAGGGCACCCGTGGTCAACCTGGGGGTGTCACGTTCCCATTCATTTGTTCCTGGACAGAAGAGTGATGCAGAAGATGAAGAGGAAGTCATACAAGCTAGGCCTGCGCAAGAAAATAGCCAATCAGAGCCTCAGGAACAATCACAAAGAGAAGTATTGCCCTCAACACCTCAATCACTCGTCGGTTCACCTTCGATTCCTGATAGCAACTTCAAGAAAGTTAGCAAGAGGATTCTTATTGAACTAATGAAAGGTAATCATTAACAACACTAGTTAAAGATATGACCTTGTTTTACGAAGTAGGATTAAGCTATAATTTTGATCTTTTCAGTGGGGCTTTTTATGTATAGTTTTTCAAGTTGGATAGAAATTTATCCCAGTTGTTTCATGCTGTAGGAACCGGCTTAACTGTGGCTGTGCGAACCTCTGGCCTGACACAGACTTTGCCTCTAGGAGTAGGGGGTCAGTAGGTTTTCGGTTCGACGGATTTGGTCTTAAAAAAGCGCACAGATTGTGGATTTTTTTGCGGTAAATCGAAGGATTGGCGGATTTTGAAAACACAGTGGATAGTGGATTAGTTGTGAATTTTGGCGCGGATTCCGGATTGTGCCTGTCTTATGTTCGGATCTTGGGTCCTAAACAAAATTTGCATCATAGATTTTTCTTTAACCTTGGCCGGTATGCTAATTAGATCATCCAAATTATTCCTTTTTTCGAACGAAGGTGATTTAAACTTAGGTGTGAGACTGTTATTGGAATTGTATTTTGTTATGGTCACAAGCGTGTTGCCTTTACTATTTTCGCGAGATTAAATTAGCAATTTACCTTTGAACTTTTACCCTTCTGTTCCCGGATGAGGTTGTGGTTTCGGATTTCAACAAAAAGTATTGGCGGATCGACGGATTTGGAGAAAAAGGCACTGATCGGTGGATTTACATACCCCTATTCACCCCATCCCCCCCCCCCCCCCCCCGCTAGAAGACCAGTGACCATCAACACTAATACCAAGCTCACTTTTTCAGGAAATGACGGTCTCGGATTTAGCATCACAACGCGTGACAATCCTGCAGGAGGGAATACTCCCATATTTGTGAAGAGTATCTTGCCTAAAGGTGCTGCTATTGAAGGCGGGCAGTTGAAAGCTGGTGATCAAATTGTGGAGGTTTGTATCGAAATAACCTAAAGAAACAGTTTCGGCTTTGGAGAGTTTTAAAGCTGTTAAGCGGTGCAGAGATCCTAAATATTGTACATTGAAAACCCCTAAGTAACATGGGCAAGGGCAGTCTTGGAAACCGTTATTAGGGTCGTCACGCAACGCTTGAGCCAGTAGCGTTGCGTGACGATCCTAATAACGGCTGCGAAAAAGACTAGGCCAAGTGGCCGGGGCTGTGGAATTTAAATCCCGAGGGCGTGGGTTCAAATCCCGTTCTCTCTACTATTTGGAGGTGTGTTCAACTCCTCGACCTCGTTAGTAAATAGACTAGTCAACAAGTAATTTACCACTTTCCCTCATTGTTCGATTTGGTGTCATTTTTTCAGGTAAACGGGCAGAAAATGGCCGGCAAAAGCCAAGCGGAAGCCGTAAATACTCTTCGAAGTACTAGGGGTCAGGTGACACTTCTTGTTCAAAGAGAAGAAGTAATTCAACCTTCCCGGGCACATGCTATAGAAGTAAGTATCAAGAAACAAATCTACTTAACAACGAGCATTTAGAGCTGATTTGTTGTTTCCTGGCCAATCTTGTGGGGAAAATTTGAACCCCTCACAATTGTTTCCCGCGGTTGCCTGCTGCATGTTTTCCCACTCTTGGGAAAACGGGTCGCGTTTTGATTTGTGTATCGCAGTTTTCCCGTCCTCACTCATTTTATCAATATACTTTTTCAGTTGCCATAAATAAATTGAAAAACTTAGAGCTGAGTAGTTTTGGCATGTATTACCGTCTGTTGTTCCTTTTCAGGTCAATGAAGACAGCTTGCGCCATTTTAGGGAGGAGGGCCTTCAAGTACTTACATTCAAAATTCCTCTGGACCTGTCTGGCGCAGCAGGCCTGGGTGTGAGTGTAAAAGGCAAGTCACGTGCTACTTCTGAACAAGGTCGTGACAGTCCTCAAGACAAAGGCATCTTTGTCAAGTCCATTATTCCGGGGGGTGCTGCAGCCAAAGATAACCGTCTATGCCCAGATGACCAGCTCCTCCGTGTGAACAATAGATCCCTGGTGGGTTTAACAAATCAAGCTGCCATGGAGACTTTGAGACTTGCCATGCAATCTACGAGACCCAATCAAGCCTTCATTGATGTTACCATAGCGCGTGAACAAGACGAGCCCATCCCACCCCCCGGGGAGTTACTTCAGAGCAGGTCCCTTGAGGAGCTGAATGCGCCTGATCAAGAGAGGCCCATAGAAGCGGTGTCTGTAGAGGAGCCACAGCGGGGAACCTCAGAAACTGATGGCGGTGTTCCCAATAAAGAACGTAAGTTCTTTTTAGCTTAATGGTAATCACTTTTACGAACTTGCCCTATTTAGGCCAAATTTGCATTCTTGGATGTGCTGCTATGTTAATGAAACATATTTTCGTTCGTGTGAAGCGCGGCGGCCTCATGGTTAGCGCGAGCTCGACTCCGGAACGAGCGTTCCCGGAGCACGTTTCTCGAAACTCTTCGGGCCCGAAAAGCCATTTTTAGTTAATCGGTTTTTAAAGACAGCGAAGTGTATACTTGTACGGAATGGAACGGCTGTTTATGTTAACAGTTAAGAATATGTGAACAAAAAACCTCGGTACCAACAAGATTTGAGATTTTCTTACGGCTTTCCGGGTGCAAAAACTTTTCGGGACCTTCGAGAAACGGGGCCCTGGTTCGAGTCCTGGCCGGGAACACTGTGTTGTGTTATTTAGTGTTTCAGTACCTTTTTCCACCCAGGTGTAAAAATGGATTCCAGCAAATTTAATTCTGGGTGTTAACCACTGCGGTGGACTAGCATGCCATCCAGTGAAAGGAGAAATACTCATAGTCGGTTGATGCTTCAGAGACCTGAGATAAGTGCCGGCCTGATGGGCAACCTTGTTCGTTTACAGACTTTGTTCGTTCTTGAAATTTATATATTTTGTCTTTTGTTTGGTTTCTCAGGACATCCAAGTAGCGAGGAAGATCAGTTTAACGAATCAATCCCCAATAAAAATCCGAGTCCAATTCGTGCAAGAAATGCCGTGCATCGTAATGACTCTTACTGTGTGGCCGTTAACAAGAGCCAGAGTCCTGGAACCCAGTTCTACAGTCCTTTCAGGCAACGCCCAGTTCATCGCCTTAGTCCCCTAGCTATGGGAAATAACCGGGCGCAACCTCTTGCTCCGAGTTCTCTAGCAATGGCATCGTCGTCAGAGGCTTCTACATCAGCTACAGAAAATGTTCCTGCAGGAAGGCCCACCAGTACTGTTGCAATACCAACGCCTCCTGTAGGTACCACCGACGAGAGGCCCCCGGGACCTGGTAGCCCTTCACAGGCACCTGCCAAGCTGCCGCCGCCTCTGCCCCCACCGAGATGGGACTCCGCAGCAGATAATTACCGTCTGCCAGCGGGACTCCGTTTAAGGCTCAAAATGCCGGACTCTCAGAAAGCTCAGGAGCAAAGATCCCAGGAAGGAGGAAACAGCTCTAGCTTGCCCAGTACCCCACCCCCACCCCCACCCGCTCAGTTTTCGAACCAGTCGCCCACGACGGAATTCCCTCCTTCGTATGACCAAGCAGTGGCCCGGCTCGGGAGGTCTCCACACGCGTCCGTAAGCTCGGAACCTACGACACCGAGTAAAACATGGACAGAAGACAGTGCTGAAAATCAGATCATTGCTCCCCCTAGTCCGTTTTCCTCCGAAGACGGCAATCCATTCCAAAGAGACGGATTTGGACGCTTGTCCATGTCAGAGAAAAGAGGCAGAGCGGCCTTGGACGCTAGGCAGTCGGAGTACTTCATAAAACGAGATCAGGAAGGAAATGAAAGTAAGAAAGCTTTAGTGTATTTGTGACCGATCGTGTGAATAATTTGAGCGTGAGGCTAGATCAAACCAGAACGGGCTCTCGTTGATAATCAGGGCTTTATAAAACGATACACGGGAACACGAAAAATGGACATGTCAGTCCAACGAACAAAAGCACTTGTAGCGGATTCTTAGGGAAATTAGAGCAGCTTAAAATTCTATGAAAGCGCACAATAATCAACAAGAATGACGAGACGTTGTTTGATCGCAATTTATTCGGCAGGAGTGTTGTTTGACTTTCTGTTTTTCTTTACTAATCGCGCGACTTTCGTTGCTATCGTAGCAGATAACTCAGAAGAAGGGGAAGTCGAACAGGAAGAAACTAACCCAACTATACAACAGCATCCTCTTAGAAGAGCCGACTCCGAAGATCAGCTACGACAGCAATTCGAAGACGGTGAGAAAGAAAGCTGTTGTACAGAGAAACAATTTGAAAAACGATTACATTCTTAGGACGAGGAAACCTAACAAAAACATTCAGCCCATTTAGAGACAGCTATTGACGATGTCAAGCACAGACATGGGTTGTAAATCTCGTGGTCTTTACATCACACATAACTGACTTGTGAATGTTCTATTCCATTTGCTAGATTCCAGAGAAGAAATACGAACCTCTCCCTACGGCCGGATGCAAAAGAGCCGTTCAACTGGGCAGCTGAAGCTCGTAGGAATCAAAAACATCCAAGACAAAAAGTAAGTGCTGTCAAAGTAAAAATAGTTTCGTGAAACCAAACAGTGTTGGTATAAGTATTGATTACAGCGGTGGACAGGATTCAGGAACTCATTCGAAACTGGCGATAGCTAATGAAAGTACGATGGAATTGATTAGCAATGTGTGAAAACGTCTTCCCACATCCCGGGTCCCACATATGTCATGCCGAATAAGCTCACTAAAAAAAAGATCGAAGCGAAATCTAGCAGCCTGATAAAGCAGCAGATGTTTCTTGATCAGTGAAATGAAAATCTGGGCTCCTCTCGCAGTCTACAAAGATCACGTTTTTTAAACTCGTGTGCCTGTTTTCAACTTCTTGTTTTCAGATCAAAAAGCAATGACAACTTGAGTTTCACAAGTGCCGTGGAAAATGCCAACCGATCTTATCCAGGTAACCTCATTTTCTGTTATTTCTAGAATAACTTATCATCAAACAAATACTGATTTTCGCTCGCGCGCGACTGGTCTATACGTGTCAGGTCTGAGTGATATTCCCCAATTTTCACAACTGCGCGCGTTTCGAAAAATATTTGAATGATTATAAACATAACAACTTCCATTTGTTGCGAAAACTTGCCCGGATATTTGTCCTGGGACATTATCTGTTCCTCAAAGTTCAAACTGTTGTCTTCTCTCGTCAAATGGAGGCTACAATTTTCAAAGTCGTTTTCCATAAAACGAAAATACAGTGGCTGTATTCATTTTGTCAGGGGAAGCATAGTTAATAGAGGGGAATGGTTATGAAACTTGTAAAAGTTCGTTGTTGTATGTTTTTGTTCTCTTTTTTGCCCTTGACCCTGCACAAAACACAATAGTTGTTTACTCCGAATTGAGGAACCAACCAATAGAAACGTGTTGGTTATGTAATTCATGCATAGTGTCTGAGCACAAAACAAAAGATTGTACAGGGTCGTGGACCTTCCAACATAAATCTTGGCATCTTTGTTTGCTCTTTTGATGTTTGGCGTGCTTCATAACCAGTCTCTTCTATAAACTATGGGTGAAGTTTTCGTTGCATGTACAGTGACGTCTTTGTGACATATATTTTGCGTGACATTGCAGGTGACATCCAGAATGGTCACGCCAGGTTTAGTCCGTCTGAAGAGGAAGTACCCATCACGATGAAAAGTAACGCGGACTTCAGTGCAGTGCAACAGAAACTTGCTGCAAAAAAGCCTTTCTACAAAGGAATCAGTTCTGTGTTTAAGTAAGTCCTCGTTTATGACCGTTTATGTGTCAACGTGTAGTTTTTTCAAGTTATCTTGGCAGGCTTTGAACTTGTACAGCACCTTGATTAAAGAAAACAAGCTCCTAATTTCGAACCAATCTGGAGTTAAGCAAAACAAAAACTTCCCGTGACGTGGTTGGCACTTGCTCTCTCGCGTTTTGCTCGGATTGGATCATTTCTCGCGATCAAAACAGGTTTTCCGCGTTTGCCACTTGTTTCACTTTTTCCCATGCGCTTGGAACCATGGTTATACATTTTCCCGCGCTTTTTACCGTAAAACACCTTTTTCGGGATTTCGCTCGGCATCGGGCAGTTGTTTTCATATCTTCGTAAAACCCCGTTGCAGCTTTATGGTGGCCCAGTAAGGATTTGCGATGTAAAACTTAGCTTTTATATAATTAATTTGTTTTCTAGGATCGGTAAAACGAGGCGTGGAGATTATAGTCTATCAGACAGTGATGGATCGGCCTTCAAGCACACGTACAACAGAGAAGCCCTCATCGACTTTCCATCCGAGCAGAGATACCGACAGCTTGTTAATCGTTACGGTCAGGAGAAACCCTCAGAGCGCTCCAGCACGCTGCCGACACGCAGCCGAAAGAAACACGAAGCCAGACAAAAGGTGCTCGAAGAAAGACGACCCGTGCAGACGATGAAAGTCGGAAGAGTGACAGTGACTGCGCCTACGAGGGTTTGACGCACATGGCTTACAACCTTGAGTGACAGTTACTGAAGTAACTGTGTTCGCACGCTGCTTAGAGTCCCGAGTGACAGTTGGTAAGGGACACCGAGCACATGGCGTGTCTTTAGCTGCAATTAAAATTTCGTCAGAAAGTGAATGACAGTTTCTTTTATCGAAGAATGCGATAGAGCCCTGGTGATTTATTAAAGATAAATGTTAATTTTTCCGTCTCAGGAAGCCTATCTATGAATTCCATGGGTTATTAATCGCTTTGTGCAAGTGGGATTTTGCGAACCAAAAGTCTTTCATGAAAAGGATTGTTTATTGTGTGTCTTCGTGTACCAAAATAATGAAAAAGCTGTCCTGCATGAGGTCACTCTCAGAACAAAATAAAGTACGTCTTTAATGTTTGTGAAGCCAGACGCAAGAATTATCCATTCCTACAACACTTAAAACACGCCCAGGAGATATCAAGTATAATTTATCGCAATGTATTTCTAGATTTGTTTCCTAAATAGAGATTATTTTTTCAAACAAAAAAGAAAACCCAATATTTTGCTCGACGTTTTTGTAAAATACCTTAAAAGCATATCTTACCTTATACTGTACATAAACGCCACATTTAATTAGTTGAATAGTAGGTTTTGATAAAATTATTTCCGATATATGCAAAGAATTAGCTAGGTTTTCAGTTACGGTTCTATCAGAATAATTATACTCATTTATGAAAGTTGTTGGCCCCATTCTATCTTAAGTGATCAGATATGCCGACATTAAACGATTGTTTTGTAATCACGAGTTGTTTGTCTGCAAATTGAGTAGACCAATTTTCAGCCTAAAACAATAAACCTCCGCGAGGTTCTGGGGAATGACTACAGAGTTTATGAGGTTTATTCCCCAGAGCCTCGTACTGAGGTCTGTTGTTTTAGGCTGAATTTTAATATACCGAAATTGGTCTTTTAGCCACTTAAGAAATAAGAAGTCTGGGGCGAGTCTCATCTCGCAATGGCTTGTGGGACAGTCACTAGAGCCAGGGCAGTATGGCTTCTTTAGCACACGCGAGGTTTGGCCGCCAGGTTACAAGTTTGTAAAAATGGCGAGAATTTTGTCGATCATGTGAAGGAAAAAAGTTACGAACTATAATATGCTTTTTCCAATTTTTAGCGGAAAGCAGCAACATTCTCGTGTCATGGAAAGCTGGTGTATTGACTTCGTGGGGAATCATCGGCGGGAGAAAGTTAAGGGGGCTCGATAGGCTGAGGGAGACCAGAAAGTTTGTTTAAATATGGTGAAGAAAGATCAATTGTGTGCGATTGCACTCGTAAAGAGACGATAAATCTTTTAGATTTTACTAAAATGGTTGCTATGGCAACCAGCCACAGCCTTTGGAGATTTTATTCGGTAGCAGTGACGTCAACAATCTCTGCTCTTTTACAAAACAAGATTTGATTTTGAAACAAGCATAATTTGTAGGTTTATGTTTCGTTCTATTCTGATCTGATTCTGATCTTGTTTACAGTACTTTTTAGTGGCTTTATTTGCAAATAACCTTATTTTGCACCAAACCCAGTCAACAACTTATCTATTGTCACGTGACAGATGTTAAAATGTTAAGATTTTTTTAGTTTTTTTGAATAACGACACTAATGGTCTTTGATCACTCCAAATTTCTCTTTAATACTCTCCAAAATATAAAGTTAGCGTGAAGTCAGCTGGTTCCAAAGTAGACCTTTGAGAAAAATGCGCTTAAAGTTTCTTACATGATTTACATTTAACAAGCCAAACATTGGGGGAGGGGGTGTAAATTGGATCTCCGGGGAGGGGATGCAAAGGTGGTTCTATTTTGTAAAACGTTATGGCGACTGTACGAAATGTTCCCTTTTAGAACGGAAAGAAATGAGCCTATTATGGTAAATTAAGCAAAGTTTTTCCCAAGTAATTATACCAATCGAGTTGTGCGAGCTATGAAGCCACACATTGGGAGCAAGGTCAATTTATTGAGTTCATATCTCCCGTGAGGAGTGAAATGATGTGAAGCATATATAGCTCAGTTGGTAGAGCATCGCACCGGTATCGCGGAGGTCATGGG
>CM042752.1:28298767-28318767 GCA_022496165.2 Catalaphyllia jardinei | reverse complement strand
ATGATAAGCATCACAAAGTGTCCTCTTTCCTATAAAGTCACCAAAACACACATAATTCTGTCAGATATGAAGTAATATGAAAATGACACTTTGTGATGCTTATTCATGAAACGCACTGAATGTCATTAGCCTGCATTTCTGAACATAAGAGAAAAAGTCCAACACATAGACCATTTGCATAAATGACGCCTAAATTTGAATAACAATACTCATACATCCTTAGCCTCACATTCATGTGAAAATTCCTTTGACTTGAAACATGAATGTGAGGCTAAGGGTGTACCAAGTATTGTTATTCAAATTTAGGCGCCATTGATGCAAAGGGTCTACTAGGAGAAAGCGCTTATTCGAATTTTTTCCCCTGGCTTCCCTTAAACAATTTTTAGCCGTTTTTTGCTGATCAGGAATTTGTTTTGCAAATTGCCCAACCTCCCCCACCCTAAAAACAATAATGATCCGTCTCTAAACGATGACTAATTATCCCACTGGTAAAACAGAAACACACAAAGCACGTAAGAAAACCATATCAATCACCAAGCAGTTTTTCCCCGCCTACTTATCAGTGTGATCAGTCAAACAACATAAGTGTTTTCTTTATCCGTCTTTCTCAGTCAATTCCTCTTCATAGTTGAAAGCGCATGTCTGTTGCTTTTCCTTATGGGAACAAAAGTCAATGTTTCTGCGCACCGGATTCCGCAGGGGACACCTTTGTTTTTTGTTTATTCACCTTCTGTTCTTGTCTCCACTTGACTCGCCTATTTTGGAACCACACCTTAATTTGATGCTCTGTAAGTCCAACACACAGAGATAAGTTATAACGTTGTCGTTTGTTTAAGTAGTGCTGAAGCTGAAAGCGGCCTTCTAGAGTCCTGCGCTGGTGGTCAGAGAAAACCGGACGGGACCAGGGTGAGGAGTAAGTTTGCCTTGTTGTACTGCGGGGAGTGGGGCGTGTAACATTAACACGCTTACCAAACAGGTCTGAAAAACAAACAAAGTACGATAGATACAAGATCAATTGGGGACACAGTCAGAGATGAAATAACTTTTAGAAAGGAAAAGTATTAACAGTTTCAAGATATGAGGAAGCTGCTTCAGGCCTACAAAGTCTTTATTTCGCGATAACTGGGTTAACGTGTTGGGCGGAATAGCATTTTTTCTCGGAAGGCTTTAGAGGTTTATTGATCTATCAATCTAGAGCGCGTTTCCGGTGAATTAGTTAATACCAAAGCTACGATCTCTCTCTCTCTCTCTCTCTCTCTCTCTCTCTCTTTCTCTCTCTGTAGCCAATATATATTTGAACTATTGCTCTTCTGTGTCTCCATGCAAGCCGCCTTTTGGTAACATTTTTCTGTAAAGATGAGAATGATGAGATTGTGACGTGATAACGTTTCATAAAGATTAAAATAATGGTGTTAAGGCGACACAAGAACAGCTTCGATCTTAGAATGTTAGCTTTCACAATCGGTTTAGGATGTACCAGGTGCAAAAATTTTACAAAGCCCACTCTTTCTAGAACACGCAACATTGATTGTGAGGTATCTGTCAGTAGTACTATATCAATAAAATTTAAAAACGGATTACAGCAATATCTCCTTATCGTAAGTTTAAAGGTGAAGCTCGATGTCAAAGGACTCACGCAAGTTTTGAGTTTTTAAGCAAAAATTGATTTGAAATGATCATGTCACTTTCCGTTTACCACGCGAGCGTGTGGTACTAAATATAATCATTTCTTTAAAAGAATTAAATAAGTAAATGAATATAAATGGATAAATTAATGAATAAATAAATAATTATTTCAGGAATGTTTGAAATTTTTCCCGGCAAAACGGTGATGTTTCAGGCAAAAGTGCTCGGGAGAAAATATTTTAAAAGGTAGCAAAAGCCAGACTTGTAGGCTACTTTCTCTGACGTTAATTTGCTTTGTCAAAACGGAGTTTAGGTCTAATGATATAAGGATCCAGGTATTCTGTTTTGAAAAAGCCATACATCGTTTAAATGTGTATCGCGCAAATCCACAATCAACTATTTCTTTTATAAATAGGGTATGCGAGGTGTCAAAATAACTATTTTGAAATTATAACAGTTCCATTAGACGCGAGAATTGTGAATATCTTTAATGTGCAATTTCTTGCGGGCCAAGTGCGAAGGTGCCCAGCCCGTACTCCTATGGTCTTCACTACTAGAAACTCAAAGCCAACCAAAGAGACTTAAGCCTAAATTCTACCCAGAGGCATCTCGGCAAACAGCGCATATAATTCCCCGGCACTTTCCAGCCCAGGCCGATGGTCAAAGTCAAATTAAACATTCTCGGGGTAGTTGAACTCGCGAGGCGTAGATAGCTAAAGGTTTTCTAATGCCGCCATATATAACACCGTGATTTACCATGGTCCCAGTTCTCTTCTAAACCAAAAGCGGCATGTTTTAAAATTTAAAATTTAAAATCTCTCTACGGGATATTTTGTCCTACATTGACAACTTTAACTGCACGAACAACCGACTCACAAAGGAAATGTTTGCTAAATCATGGGCTTCAAAGTTTTGAGTAAATCAGTCGCAATCGTCACGAAGAAAACAGTTCACGTGATCATTACGAGCCGTGCTCGCAAAATTTGGCCTTTGCTCGAATTGCTCGGAAACATTAGATGAATGCTCACTTACTCGTGCTCTCAAAATTTTTTCCACTGCTCGCGTGCTTGAATTCTCATTTAAATGCGAAACATTGGGGAACCATGCACGCGCTATGAATGCCAGTTTCTGGAAACATGCCATTTCTCGTTTTGATGACATTTTATTAAACCTGACACATCACGAAAGGCACCCACAAAGGTAGAAAGTGATCCAGGGACACGGAAAGCATGTAGAGTATTACTATTTCTATTCGATCTTCACAGCGTGTCAAACATGTATGGAAACCAGTTTGCCGATCATCGAAACCGTAGCTTGAAATGCTTGTATAAGACTAAATGCCAAGTTGTTTACATTTCCTAAGAATAATATAACCAAAAACCCTTCCATGTCACAACACTTATCTGGTGAAGGTTTAGCTTCTTCTCGTGAGGTGTTCACAATGTTGGATTAGAAAGCTTTAGATCTCCTACGATCTCACGCGAACTCAGCTACCTGACGTGATGATGGCTGTAAGCTGCTGGGATCAGTGGTTGAACGGTGTAAGCCAGATTACTTGGCGAAAGTCGTTTCCTTTAATAAAAGAAAGATTCCGCCTAGCAATAAAATTAACGAATTGCTTGCTGCTCGCAAGACAGATATGATCACTACTCGTGCCCGCAAAACGCACTTCTCGTTCTCAGGCTTTCTGTTACTGAGGGTCCGAAGACGATACACCCTGGGAACAAGACACTATTTTGTATATGCGGATCCTTTTAAGCAACGTCGCCTCAGTTCAAAACCCACAAAGAAAACCACAGTGAAACCCTGCATTGCAGCTTCACAATTCTAAATACTTGCAACCTTGGCCTGTATTGTAGCAGTATAATTAACACCAACGCAACAGTACATTTTCTACATTTCACGATGAAGAGATTATCACTTCCTCAAATGTGACCTCGGCAAATGTAATCTACTTTCCGCCCCTGAAGACTCTAGGCCAAGACTATCTCCTCCTAAGAATGAACTTTGAAATTCGGCCTTTACCCACAGTACTACATATCCTTAAAAGAATCTTGAAAAGATGTTTTCAAACTATTTCAGTAGGCTTCTAAGAGAAACAGAACAGTTTCAAGTAATCTCTCGAAGTTAATCACAAGTGGGTTTTTTTTCCGGCCGTAGATTGGCAATTTCCGGGACGAATTCATGGTGTAATGTATCGAGGCTATAAAAAGATTGAATTACACACTAAAACAATCACACTCATAGCTTGAATCACATTATCTTTAATTTCATTTGATTTGTCCGGCATCAAATGAACGAAATGTTGAATCACAACATGACAGTTCTCTGATAAGTTTTATAAACATTCCGGATGTGTGTATGCGACTCATTGTCCAAACCCAAGATGTCCAATTATGACCAATAGAACATATAATGGAACAGTAATGCGCGCCGGACACACACGCAGGCAAAACTTGCCCAAAGCCACGGCCGGCCACACTGCTTGAAGGAGAATACCCCCCGCTGAATTCTTTTTCTTTTTTTACCAAAAGATAGTTGAATTCCTCGGAGTTCGTTTACCTTATAAGACTTCCACGATTTAAAATTAAAAGAAGTTCGAAAGCCACAGTTATTTTAATGCGCCGCCCGTAATTCTTGGGTGATATCTCATGGGTATTTTGGTTTTTGTACATGATGAGTGGTCGTGCTTGACAATTTCCAGTTCATTTGCGAATTCATCGTGTGTGTCTAAATCTTGTCGGTGTTTGTGTTTTGCGAGCAATTATGAAAGGTTTTTATAGCAAATTAGCAATGAATAGAATCAGTAAGCTGTTAACGATAATCAGATCTGCTAAAAAACCGTCCAATTTAATATCCATTCTATTCGGTTCATGTCTGTCAGTAGAGGTTTTTCAGTGTTATTGATCCAGGAACATTTGGTCTTCGTTCAATTCAACCTGGTGTATTGCACCACAAAAAAAATGTCCACACGAATTTATCTGTTTATATCGGTTTGTGTCAAGGCCCAACATTGCAGGGATTTAAAACACAACATTGAATACTGGCCAGTTAATCGTTTAATTCCCTAAAGTGTATCTATTAATCGGGGTTGGGAAATCCGTAAATCAAGAAAACACATGAGATGAAGGCAAGCTAAGTAGCCGTGGCTTGCACGCATACATGGCCTTTTCATCGGATTGTCTGCCTATAATATTATATTAATAATGAGCCGATGTTGCTCTACGCGTAAAGGTCGCCCTTTGCTCGTTCTGAAATTAAGCCAACGAAGTCCAATTTTTACCTGTTTTTGAAGAGCCATAGAGAATCCTGTCAATTCCAAACAAGAGATGCTCCTGTTGTTTGGATGTTTCAGCTTTCTCCGTAATATTTCCCGTCTCGGACGGCAAGCTTGCTTTCGTCAGTGCTTTTGCTGAAATATCTGTACAACCGTTTGTACATAACGGTGCGAGGGACACAGTCGATTGTAGCGGTACCTCAAAGCCGTGAACAGCACTTGCTCGTGGAGGAGTTCCGCAGAAGTTGTATTGCCAATAGACCATTGACGAACTCATAGCTATCTCCACTCGAGAAATTCAGAAAGCCACTCCGTGCCGTACGGACCTCCCACGCAAGTAGCTAAAGCTAAATTCAGCTTGGTTCAGTCGGCAAAGTGTGCTATATCCCACACCTGTTTATGCCAATCACCTTATCAGTTAAAGACTATCTTGCCGTGCATGATTATCATCAGCGCACGCATCAGTCTGTAACCATACGTATTGCACTTCCGGGGGGTTTGTCTTGTTGGAATTTTTGGAGGGAGTGTGCCACTTGGATCTCGTCGCCCTGACCTTATTTCACAGCACATGTATGATTCTGTTTCAAATATATTTTACACCACGCCTCGAAAGACCCGCATCCTATAAAGACCTCTTCTTTTCGATCCAAGCCCTATTTCACCCGAAGAAAAAGAAATCAAAGAAGTGCTTTACTCTTTGCCCTATTTACACGTTACAGACTGTTGACAGAAACGAAGATTATGTCCAAAAATCTATCGGTCTTTCAAATCCGTATCGGTTTTAGATTGTTACCCAAAGGACGAAGTAAATTCTGATAACTTGTACCAGAGCTTAAACAGGGAGGTACCCCCGGTACATGCTACCCGCTTGTCAAAAATCCAAGTTTCTTGTGGGAGGTACGAACTAAATCCGAAGATAGTTTTATACACTGACTGACCTTACGACTTTGTAGCTAAAATTAGGCAACTTTCCCTTTTAAAAAAACTGTGCTTAAAACGGTGTTTATTTGGAGTAAGGTTCGGTGTTGCCTCCCTGATCTGGAATCCTGTGTGGTCTGGTTTGCGTTAGGTCCGGTTTTGAAAAACATTGCTTGCAAAACTTGACACAGTTTCTTTTTCTGCACTCCGTTTTTGATCTCGTGCGAGGGCTTGTCATTCTGTCGCCTTTTTTATCTTGTCCCTTATGTTGTTTTCCTTTCAGGAACATGGCTATTTTTTCTATGATCCCAAACGTTGATAACAGACGCCCTGGAGTTCATAAAAGCTCATCTTGACAATCAGAGTGCTTTCCGCTTGTTTCATTCAAAGTATGCCAGTTTTTCCGGCCATTCAAGATCATTCAAGGTCTTTTCTGTTGAAAGCAATGACTTCAACTTTTTTCCCTTTTATTTGAGACTTTCACTTCAGGTAAAATAATTACAACATGATCGAAATAAGTAAGAAAAATATTAACA
The DNA here is from genome assembly GCA_022496165.2 of Catalaphyllia jardinei. Taxonomy (NCBI): domain Eukaryota; kingdom Metazoa; phylum Cnidaria; class Anthozoa; order Scleractinia; family Caryophylliidae; genus Catalaphyllia; species Catalaphyllia jardinei. The sequence goes on along the minus strand of CM042752.1, from coordinate 28,312,410 downwards.
CGGCTATTCTTAATTTCCTTTTATTTACAGTAGGACCACTGGGTTCCCTGACATGACGCCTGACTGGAAGTGCACGTGCATGCCTAGAGCGAGTGCCTGTCTGTCTCATAGTAATTTGTAATGTACAAATACAATTCTCCAAAAAATAAATTATTTATTACGTAAATTTTTGAAAAACACTCTGGTAGTACAACGTTCAAAAATACGAAGTATAGCGAAAATTAGTAGCTACTTTAGCTACTTTAGCTACTTCAGATGTTTTTAAGGGAGATAGTGGGAACCTAGTCTTGGGGCAGGCGAGTCAAAGTTGAACTGCTCTTTTTCCCTAGCTCTATCTCATTTCAGTTCGTGATCGCTTTATCACCTTCCTTCCCCCCACCCCGCCTTCGTAGCAGAATGCCTTTTTAGCCATCCGCTGGCTTCAAGCCGCCGATGGTCATTGACCTGGCTGACTACAGAAAGGAAAGGAGAATCACTAAACAGAATGAGTAACTCTTTAAAAAGGCTTTTGGAATTTTGTTGCGTGCATTACAGAGATGCACCTGATTAGTAGTCATGGGTGATATATGAATTGCATTGTACTACTTAAGTGTTGGTGAGGATGAGCAGTGGTGAGAACGTGTCTGAGTACTCAGTGTCTAGTTTTATGCAGTCAGCCAATTCGAATCGTTCTTCCGATCAGCAGTCATCAACATGTCATATGCTTGCTGGCAATGTCAAAAATCATGTCGTAAAGTACACAGAATACAAAGAATCATCGACTGTTAATTGTCTTACACTGTGGATTGCCAGAGGTAAAATCAAACGGAATGTTAAGTTAGTAGGCATAATTCGAGCTTGTGTCACTTGTAGCTACTATCATAGACCCGAGCTGATATAGACCTGAGCTTATAGATCCGAGCTGAAAGATCCGAGTTTATGATGCCCGGGCCTCCACCCTGATCGTATAAATGTCATGTTATGGTTCCCGCTCTAACAGCACCACGCTGCCGGTCCGTTTAATAGAAAAATTCAAGTTTTCTGTGCACCCAGTTTCTTGTCACTTAAAAAACTCGCCGCAGGTAGTTTTAGATAGTTTTCAACCTTCCGAGCTGCCTTGTGACTCGCATCCTCTTGCAAAGTTTTTCTTATGACAACGAGTTTGATTTTGCACGAAAATGAATGTGCAGATGAAACGCATTTTCATAAGAATGGTCTCGCACTGACGAAGATTTGTTTGGATACAGTGACAGAAGGTAAATGGCTTAATTGATCGAATATGAGTTCGTAGTGTTTACTGTAAGGAGAGTCTTGCCTCTCAGTGATGCCAACGAAATTGTGATTTCTATCTTTCTACTATCAAAACAGTCTTTCAGATAACAATGGCAAGAATGCTGCTGATACAGTGAATATACACTGAGATATCGCGACTTACACAATGTTCAATGTCATCAAGGTTCTTCCAGTAATGTCTCATTGTTACTGAACAAACATTCCTCGTCATTTTCCTGCGTCTCGCCAACCTCACTTGTCTCGTGTTTCTGGTTTTCCTTCGCCTTGTTTATAGCCTGCTCTTTTTGCTTTTCTTCTTTGCGCGCAGCCTCGTGTCTCCACTTCGTTCTCCTGTTTTGGAACCACACTTTTACTTGCGTTTCGGACAAACCCAGCATGGCGCCGATCTGTAAGCGCTCCCGTTTGGTGACGTATTTGGTGACCTGAAAACGCTTTTCCAGCCCTCGCCGCTGGAGCTGCGTGAAGACTGGACGACACCAAGGGCGGCTGGAAGTGCGCATGGGCGGGGTGAAGGGCTGATGGGAAATATAGCTGAGGTCTTGGTTGTGTGAAAATTGACGGTGGGCTCCATGACGATGATCTGAAAAACCATCAGAGTGTTGCAAATTAGTACGACGTCTGCATTCGAATCGACTCTCAACCCAAGGGAAACAAACATAAGAGTAACCTTAAGTGGAAACCCTTCCTCCCAGTCTTGAACGCTTTCAATTGACTTTCATCGGATGTTAATCTAACCAAGGCCTTTCACATACGTATTGCGCAATATTGTCATTTCTAGTGTTCGCTCTTCTCTGTGTTTAGCCGCGCTCGTTTGATGGTCTTGGAAAGTTGGACTTTCGTGAACTCTTCGTCAAATCTCGGACAATGTCGGATGTTCTCATTTTTCGTACCTTGTACCCTTGTTTAAAGGTGTGTCTCTTATTTGTTCTATTGATTTCTCCACCGACCCTGTCAGGCCTCTGAGAGGTGCGGAGCGCGTTGTAACCCTCAGATGTAATTCTAAATTATCCAGTAGTGCATGGACTTAAAAAAAGACTACCAGAACTTCAATTGCTGGAAATCGTCGCCCACATCTAGGTATCACTTTCAAAGGGTGAAATAAAAGTTTTGAGAGATTTAAATAAAGATGTTGTTTGCAGCTGACAAGCCACAGAATACAATAGGTCCTCAGTAAAAGGTCTTCTGCCAAAAGCAAGGTCACGGAAGAAAGATTCTGCAGACTTTGCACAGAGCCGAAGCAGTTGCTATTTTCTGGCGTTGGCGCCTCAGGGTTGATAGGAGGAAATTCCTGTGGTCAACCTTGATGACTGGTAAATGGATGAATATGAGGGATATATTCAATTAACACTGTTGTTTTAAAACAAAACAAATACATCTGTATCAATCCTGTCGGTAATGTCGTACAAAAGAAGTGAACCAACTGTCAATGACATATGAGATTTTAAAGCCTAGATCTTTCCGATTAACATAAAATGTATTTAACAGATTTCACAGTAAAGACGGATCAGATCAAGTATCATTTTGCAATATATTAAAAAGTTTTTAACACGCAATTTTGTCTTTCAAGAAAAACCTCATCGGAAATCAAGGCGTGTCTATAACGCCCATCTAAAGAGATGGATGCTTTGCTATAGGTAAAAGTAGTCATTGAGCAAGACCGTACGACGAATTTCAGAAGCTGAATGGTTGCCATATTTCTCCTTCTATCTTTGCTATAAATCTTTTCGTGCCCGAAGCCAGATTCCTTTTTTGACGTTAGTTAAGTTTATTCCTCGTATCTGATGTAAACTTCCAGGCGATATCGATTAATCTGAGTCGAGTTCTTGGGTCCTCACTCATCGACACAGAGTAAGGCGTTTCGAATTAGTCAATCGATGTAATCGAAATTGGGAGACTTTCAAAGTCTTCTGAATTGGCCATGGAAAAGCAACTTCGAGTTTGGCAACAAATCATGAACGTCGTGATCACTCGTGACTATGTTATCGAAGAATCACCCAACTTTGAACATTTCGACGCAACAATAATAAACAACTACATAGGCCGGCAAAAATCGGATATATATTCATAGAAAGTTCGAGTGTTAATATCCGTAAGGATTGTCTATCTGTGAAAGACAATGGTTGCTTTTTAGTTAGCAGCTGAACTGAAACTAACCCCAATCTGTGATAAGGGAATCGCTACAAAAATGTCTTGGTCTTTCGCTTAGAAAAAGCCTGAATACTTCTTTGTCAAAAACGATTTGCCCAATCGCAGAATACCCCGGCGGCATTTCGATATGAGCGCTTTTCCCGATTTTAACATATGTCCTAAACTACATCAGCATAGCCGTGTTGAACCAGCGTAGGGAGAAAGAAAGGCAAATATCAGTGAGCTAGAGACTATTTCAAAGCTATTAACGGGCTTAAATGTAAAATAAACTATAAAGCAACCTTATGACAATTAGCATAGATCGAAATCATCAAAATACACTGAATAATTACCTTGAAAAAAAAAACAACAGAGCTCACCATAATAAAGCAGTATAAAGAGGAATTTCGTGTTATAATTTGTTTGCTGTGCGGTTAGAGTCAATTACGACTCGGTTTTGATTCACACTGATTCTTTATATCGTGTCAAACTTCGTCATCGTTTTGCTTCAGTTGCAGAGGACTCGATGCTGTCTTTAAAAGACACTGCCATTATTAATACTCTTCTTAAACCTTCATTCCCAGAGAGACAAAAATTTACTCAAACTGTACTAATAAACACTGGTCTTGGCCGACTCTACAGTAAGCTTTATCGTAATTTCTCTTTCTTAACCACAGAGGCACCTAAACAGACCTAAAGAGACTAAAATCCATATTAATTAACTCTCCTCTACCAAACAGAAAACATCATTTTACTGACACGGCTGTTACGACAGGTCATCAAAAGACAGCCAAGCATTTTTGCAAACTCTGCTTTAAGTTATATGAAAGCCCGACTGCTCAGTTGAGAATGTATCAATTTCAGTTTAGTCTTTAACAAATCAAACCATTTCCGTTCCACGATAGCAGTTGGTTGTTAAAAATAACAAACGCCAAGACATTAAGTGAGGGGCAAGAAAGAATAGCAAATGGAAGCGATCTTATAACTTTCGATTGTATTCTTTGGGTAGTGTTTATGATTAATTGTCATAAAGCACTTAAAATTGCTAATACTATTGACACATTTCAGTTGGGGCTAACGTGATAAATATGCGGTAAACACTTTCTGCATTCATGGCATTTATATGGGGTTTAAACAGAGGACTTGGAATGAGACGCCAAAAGAGATATTTCATCGCCTGCTTTTAATCTCGTTCATTTCCAGTATTTGCAAAGTGAAACGTCTTCTTCCAAGCTCTTGCGAACGGATATTGTAATTGATGAATTGTTGCATAGAACTTCACATTTTGTTTATTTAACCGCGAAATAACATCACCCCACGCAAAACGCATACAGAGGGCTGCTGTGTTTTGCTTTCATGTTGTTCATGGTCGCTCTCTAAATTAAATTTGGAATTGCGCGTAATGCTCCGGACGTACCATTTACGGAAGTATTTTCCCCAGTTTTAAAAACTTCCAGAATCACAATGAAACGACGCTGGAACGAGATGTGTGTTTTGTCCCATTTGTCCCAGTGTTCCGTTGCTGACGTTCATTGAAGTACATTTGCACCTTTCTCAACTGATAATTTTCTTCAGTTCGGACTGAAAACGTGTTCTCTGTTTGCAGGCCGTGGTATTTGCCGATTCGTTTTTGCAGGTGATGAATTGAAGCCCATTTTTTGGTGGGGTAATCTAACCTCAAATTTCTAGTCATGAAATTAATTGGGTTTACTTAAACGTCGGCGGTGTTTGATGTTGTCGTAGAGAGCCTTTTGTAATAACATAAACCGAAATACCAAGAGCAACTATTAGACTCTGATGAGGATTGTGTATCACGCTAACAAGAAAGAAATTAAAAACTGAATGCATTTTATGTCATATTAAGGAGAGTAAGGTAAATATATAAAAACCATTGTTGGCAGGTTAGGTTAAACCGGTTCAGCTTCTGATAGAAATTTCGAAATCCTTTAAATGTTATTCAAGTCAGTCTTAGACATGTTTGATTTCCACGCAGTTATCATAAATCCGAGCTCGTTCTTCAGTGATCTCTAATCATTCTGAGATCTATGCCGTGACTAGCAGCAAAAAAAATCTGCGCTTTCAAGTTCTTCGTAATCAAGTAGTTTCTCAAGCGCAACCGAAGAATGAAGACCACTTCTTGCGCTAGCACATTGTCAAGAAGTTTGCTGAAACGCCGAGAGAATTATGCCCCAGTGGACCGGACGTCTTCTTAGACTTGTCGTAGGCAGTGCTAGGAACGACTTTATGGAATGGAGCAACGTCAAGTACACAATATATAGTCAACAATTTTGATAATTTGTTAAAGACTTCCTTGAGATACAAGTTAAAACTTTTATGGCTGATTAGGTTAGTGAAGTTTAGTCAGGTTTGCGGCGATGGCCGCGTGCGCTGTTCGCAAGCGTGTGCCATTAAGTTACAAATTTTAACCGACCATTTATATTCGTGTTTACCGAGACTGGAACGCTAAACAACGCTCGCAATATGGAACAGCCATTACATGATTCAAGAAAAACATTACAGGATAAATGGTAAACAAAATTTTATCTTATCTCATCAAAGCAATGAGTTTCACCGGTGGATGACAATTGCACATTAAACGACACAAACTGATCATGGAGTGAAACTGACCGCATACAGGCTGTCAAGATTCAAAAGAAACAGGCCATGAATATGAGTCTAATGCGATTGAAATGCGTACAGCAATAACGAAAATATCAAGTGTGGATAACCATGCAGTAAAATCTCCATTAACAGCACCAAAATGATCATTGATAACTGAAGCAATAGTCTAAAGGTTCGCGTCCTCAGCACTGAGTTGAAGAACAACGAGGTCGGTTCAGTGACACGTTCTCGTTGAGTTAAACTGACCAAAACAGCATAAGGAACTGTTTAACAAGCTAGGTACGTTTTGCATTTTGCTCAGCGGCCTACCTGACTGCAGTGATCCATACAGGATGTTCTCAATGCCGAATTTGAGGTTTCTACTCGCCGAGATTGCCTCGCTGTTTTCCTCTTGTACGCTCGGGCCACTGTGTGTGGCCATTGCGTCTAAAGACGCTCTGTAAACGGACGACGGGTTTGGAATGGAGCAGTTCCACATGGAGTGAACACTCGGGCAGTAAAGCAACGGCGCCGAGGTACAATTACAGTACACTAGATGAGGCGAGTTAAACATGCTGTGTTGGATAAGAGCTCTTGTAAGTCAACGCTGTCATGGAGTTGTGACACCGCATAAGCGCGACAAAGGTACTCTACTTACAGACCTCCCATATTAAAGATAATGCCAAAGGGAGATTGGCAGAAGATTGCCCTTATCTTTCGCATCAACGTCTGCTTGAGGATATTAAAGTCTTTATTATTATTTTACGGGACATTCCAAATGCGGCCTCGATAAACGGATTTGATGAGTGTGATGAATTCGGACACGCGTTACGAAACCAAGCAGAAATGTGCTCCTTGAGAGTTGTTAGCCATCTTAGACAGTCCTTTGAACAATTTTCCGCTCCAAACGCGGGCTAAAAAACGTTTTTCTCGCGCTCGAAAGTGCGTTCTACAGACACCTGTCGTATGTTTAAGCGCGATCGCGCCATCTGGAAACGCCCTTTTCAATCAATCGATAGGCCTCACTTCCCTGGTCAATATCATATCACAACCACTTTATATCACGTTTTCAAAGGGTCAAATTTTATGAGTATCATATTTGGTGTTGAAGAATCACTCCGAGCTTCAATAAATCCAAGGACATTTCTGTGAACTCCTGTAATCTAATTTACCTCGAAAGCGTACTATGATAACAATCAAAATTGTAAAACACGGCTCGACATTAGCTCGTCGCTATAGCTTTTTGCTTAAGTGCTTGACAGTGTCTTAACAGTGCCTATCCCATCAGACAACTGTGCAGAATGTGAATCGCTGAGATTCTGTTTCGATTGCAGGACTGATAAATGAGCGCCGTTGTGTCATCTTGGTCTCATCTGTGACGAACACCATGGATACATTGAAACATTTGAAATAAAAGTAACAACTGATGAAATCCTGGAAGAATGGATACTTCAAAAATTCTGGCAAATTAGACATCACAATCCACCACAAACCGTGGTGTGTACATTTTTTGAAGCTCGCAAGCCATCATTCATTTGAATACTCAGGTGCAGCATGATATAAAAACTAGCGCAATTGAAGTTTTCCTGGTTCACTCAGGGTCTTCTACTCATATGAACTGGTCCGTGGAGGAATACAGACAAACAAACTTTACTGTATAAACTTGCAGATCGATAAATTTTGCTTGTTTAAATACCTTCAAAAATGCACTTGGTATGTCTGTGAAAACTGGTTTGGTTTATATCACTGACAGAAATGTTTTCTTTATAATGAAAACAGTGTACACTGGACTAGTAGCTGCTGTGACCCCACTTGATTAATTGGAAGCCGATGAAACTATGACTGTTTTTTTCCAACCGGACAGTTTCCTTTTGAAATTTGGACTCGCTAAGTGATCACATGAAAGTACTATACCCTGAAGCTTTCATATCATTTGTCAACAGACTTGACAGGTAGAAACACCTTGTTCAGAATAATAAACAGTACCACATGAAAGTACTGCTCAATAGCTTTCATATTAATGGTAAAACACTAGGGTTTCATTCACAGACTTAAAATCTAGTACAACCTTATACAAAAAGCTACACAAGAATGTTCAAATATCGCTTTTCAAATAGTTTAAACGCACAATAGCATTTCAACCTCGGATTTAAAAATAAGACGCGCTTTAATCGAATCGGGATTGACCCTAAGATTTTAAAGCTAAGGGTTAATTTAGAAAAAGTGTAAGGGCCCACACATGTTAGACAACTTACAAAACAACGCAGTCTTTTTCTCACGGCGCTAAAAACAGGCCACACCCATTGACGATGTAGTAGTCAGTTTTGATAAAATGAAACCCTCAATGTAGGAGCAAACTTTGAACCTAAACTTTGAATTTTTCCAGTAATGCCAAAAACCGCAGTAAAACAAATTTCCCGATCCTAGAATTAATAGATTTTTTTCGTCAGGAGTCATTCGACACGTAGAATACAACATTCAAGTTTCGCAAAGGAACTGGCAGACGACGGCCCTTCCCAGACTTCTAGACTTCTGTGTTGCTGTTATAGCTTAGTGGTAATACTCTTTTAAGGCAAAGAGTGATTAGAATGTCACAAATGGCGTTGAGTCCCGCAAAGTTATTTTATGCGTGGACTTCTTCCATAAACCACTCATTGTAGGTCAGGCGAGTTTTCTGAATAGCAGACGTACAGCTTGAGCTGGGCATTTACTGCAGGGCAAATTGTTTCTGAAGGGAACTATTGTCAGCGAAAAGAACTGAATAGCCGAAATCTTCAGCACGTGCTCCATCATTTACTGGAACAAATTACCAGTGCACCTGCGCAGTTGTTGCATACGTAGGTTACAAACAAACTAAGAGCTACTAAGGAATTTTTGCGTTGTTCATGATGTAGATATTAAGAAGCTAAAAGTAACGCCCAGAATAATCCTAACTTCCAATGGGAAGACATCCAATAGGAACAGTGATACGCAACTTGTCGAGTTGCGCATTCCAGTGTTGTTCAATTCCTTTACGATAATAATATTTATATACCTTGTGGTTGTCAGGAGAAGCATTGATGTTTGATTTGGAAATACCTTTGCCGAGGAATCAAGTTCCTAACCAATTTGAAACGAGAACAATTGAAAGACTTCTGTGGTTCGTGTAGTTCGCGTCGAAGCTGAAGACGAGAGAAATTCAGCATGTTTGCGCAAAAAAAAATGTTTAAGTCCTAACTCGGCCAAATACGAATTGGTCAAGAGGGCGGGCACATCTCGAATACTCCATTGCAATCCTGCTCAATTCAACTGGAATATGCTAAGTGCGCGTCCTAGAATACTCTTGAATTCTCCCCGAGAACATCACGTATATTGCGTGCGCTTTACCGAAATACTCTTGGATACTTGATTTCGTATTCCACTTGAATACTTCACTTATCCATGCTATATAAACTTGAAAACTCTAAGTGTGAATCACGTATGCCGTGTGCATCGAATACCAGGATTCTAGGGCGCCACGAGTGCGCGTCACTTTAGAATGTATTCGCTTTGACGACGTGCGCTCGATAAATAAAAGATTTCAGCTATAATTGAATATGACAACTAAAATTCCAAATCACCCCTTGTGTTGGCCGATGGATTTTTTGGTTCATTTGCGACAGCACAATTTAGCGAAAATAGAGGAAAGAAGACTTCACTGTGTACGCATTGCGGATCTGTATTTTTTAATCGACAAAAAAATTATCAAACTCGACTACTACTAGAATGCTCTAACTGATCTGCAACGTTTATTCCTTTATATGCTGCTAAGTTTTGGGTAAAGAACAAAGAGAGCTAAATAAAAAAAGAAAATTCGTGCTACCTGCAGTGGCTTGAGAGTTTCAGTAGAACGAAAGTCGGGGGCAGTGATGACCGAAGGCATAAAACGTAACACTGTGCAACATATAAGTGCCTTTGTTGATGTAATATTCTTCTTTTCAGGGTTTAAAGATTGATCTGCATGAGTTAACTTTAAGTATTATAAGCTGTTAATTGCAGACGGGTTTCGATCTTTGCCCAGAAGATTACTTCCAAGTCACGTTTCAAACTTGTTTGTTGCTTTGTGTCAACACAAAATTGATTACGTTTCCGAACAAACGTGTCCCACTTTTCGCCTTAATCCACTTGTACGGATACATGAATAACTTGGAAAAAGAGAGACACTAGGAATTTATTTCCTTGTTCAATGAAACCACTGAGGATTATGGCGACGGTAACTTTTAGGATTAAATTGTTAAAGTGTCTACTTGAGAAAGAATTATGACAGCTAATTACAGCTTTTACGGGAACGCAAAAATAAGAGAAAAAAATGAAGTAGCCAGTTAACTGTTCGACAATTATGCTTCTATGAAATTCATTTTCAAAGGGAAAAATCTGTAAAGGATTCAAACAACGTATAACTTTGTAAAACACTTTTTAATATGCAAGGTGATTACTCTTTTGTCAAAACATAATGTAAAGTTATTTGTTTGTGTTGCCCTGCACCTGAATAGATATGGTTTGGCGGTGATCACTGCTCGCTAGGTCAAAATCTGACCTACATGCACTACATCAAGATTCGAAATACTTTTAACACAGGAAACTTGGTCACAGAACGTTAAATAATTTTCAGAAGAACAAAATTTACTGCGACGCGACTGCGACGCCCACCGTAACATTGTTGCCGCTAAGCAGCTCATACTTTTACAAGCTCATCGCACAGCAAGGCCCCAAGAAAAAGAAATCGAAATGTTTTGCCATTATTCCTAAAATCTCGCTGAGCGTCACAAAAAAATTACTGCAGTACTTGTACACAGGGTTTGTAGATTTAACGTCAACAAATGTCAAAGACATAATCAGAGTTGCCATTATTTTGGACCTCGTTAGACTCAAGGATTTAGGCTGCGAGTTTTTACAGAACGAACTTGATCTAGAAAACTGTGTGAGAACTTTTCAATTTGCAGATAAACACCGCTGTTTAGATTTGAGGGAAGTTGCAGAGGCCTTCATCAATTAACGAAAACTTCATGCAAGTGTCCAAACAGAAGCTTTTCTGAGACTCACCTCTGTGCAAACAGAAGAGTTTTACTTCAGATGACGGCATCATGATAGACCGAGAGGAAGATGTTTACGAGGCGACACTTAACTGGGTCAAACACGACGCTAAAACTCGAAGCATTCACTTCTCCCAGCTTTTTCAACACATTCGATTGACTTCCGTCTCTAAATACTACCTTCATGCAAATGTTGAAGGAGAAGACGTCGTTAAAGCCAATAAATCATGCGTTGATATTCTACTTAAATGCTATGAAAGTCTTTTCTCTAATGTCTCTACATAGTGTAGGAGCGACTCCACACTTAACGACCAGAAAATGCCTTCAAAGGGACCTGCAACATAAACTGCGGAGGGTATTATCAGGAGTGTTCCACGTCTCCGACTCCCTGCTGCAACAACACGCTCAAACGTATCTGGTATCAGCTGGCACCTGTTTTGACAGAATCAGAAGATTCCCTACACTGCAAACGCTGGTGTCACGAAATAGCCGAGTGCAACGGCTTTGTTTTTATAATGGGGGGATTTTATAACGAAACTAAGCAGGTTTTCAGCGACCGCGCCACGTCTGCTCTTGAGAGACTAGATATGATAACAAACAAATGCTCGTTTGTCGCGAGTTTAAAGAAGCGAGTGGCATTCCCAGGGGGTAGCAGTTCATTATGGATGTCTTATGTCTTTATGTTTTCGGTGAAAGTGACAATAACGCACTAAAAGATGTTCAGAAATACGTTCCTGAAACGAACGCTTAGGGTACGATCGCTCCGCTAGGTCTCAGTCGATGTGCGTTTTGCGCGGTCGCAGATATTTCTGATTGTTTCGGAGATATACGCGTGCTTCGTAGCGCAAGTGAGTTCAAAGTACGGAACTTGATATAGTGAACGGGTCATTTTGCAATTTATGCCTGCGTTGGCTCTTTGGCTGGCGTTACATATCTTCGCTACACAGTGCTGACGAGCTCCAACAAGAGCGAAACAGCTGTCCACGTATTGCCTTTTTGCAGATAAAGATCACGCTTTTGTTGTTGGTGGACTACAAGAAAACGGCGAATTTCTTGACACCGCCGAGATGTACAACCCGAAGGAGAGTCGCTGGGATGTGATAGCTTCTCTAAATACCGCCAGAGCTTTCGCTTGCTGCGTCACCGTTCAAACTAAAATTTTTGCGCTTGGTGGAAGCTTAGATATTCTCGAACACAACACATAATGACACCAACATGCGCGCAAGAGTCTGGACTCAGATAGCTAGTATGTATATCCCGAGATTCGCTGCGGGTGTAGCTACGGTCAGCGGAAAAATTTACGTGTTAGAAGGAAGCTGCAATGAAGTGAGTTTCAAAAGTGTAGTTACTCAGCGGAAACGAATGAGTGGAGAATGGTAAACGACATGCCTCGAGCTACAGTACGCCTTCAGTGTACAATGATTAGCGTTCCTAGAGATTTTCTCAGAGTCTTCACAAGTGAAGAAAATAAGTAAGCCCTGGATTTCTAGAGCATTCGTGCAGACTAAAACGGAATTTTAAACAGACCAGGAATAGACACCCTTGATCATTCATGAAAGTAGCTGTCATTATATGTGTCGAAAAACTCACATTTGAACTGAATGTTCTCATATTTTACTGTCTAAGACGTTTGTAAGAGCATCTCTTCTGTAAACAAGTCCTTACAGACAAAGTGTCCAGTGTTTTCTCCATTGTGTGATCCTACCCTTGTTATAGAAACTGACAATAATCAAAGAAAATTAAGAAGCACTTCGTTGAAATCTGACTCTATTGTAATAACCTAATCAGATTTTGAACCAAAAATAATTTAACTGACGGCAGGTACCTAAAACTATGCAATTGGTACGAAACGCTGGAAAACAACTTAAAATCGATGCCAAGTGCAAGAAAACACAGTATATACCTGTGCAAACGTACGGGAATATGCGAACAAAAATAAAACATAGACACAAAAACTGCGTCCAGCGCGGGAAAGTGGATAAATGAAAGATCATCATTTTCATTGGTGATTGTCGAACTATCATCGTAGCTTAGTATCTGTCATCCAAAATTGGCTGCTGGTATAAAATAGACTTCACCCTGTGTGCAGAGTCTCTGTCGATCCTTCTATAAAAACAGGCTCCTGATAAAAATCAGGAATTTTATTTGGAAGATAGAAAAAGCCTCTCTGTTTCCACTCCACGGCTCCCCCAGCCTGCTGTTTCCTGCTGATTGCTGCAAATTTGAGGCTTTGCACGTGGAGAGGATTGGGGACGAACAGGTTGAACAAACAAAGATGGCGGACAGATTTGCACTTGTGCTCTGTTCGTCGTTCTGCAAAACCTCAGGAACGGCAGTACTTCACTTAAAGTGATTCGATCGTTTATAAGAAAGGTAAATAGATCGTGAGTAAGTTACGACAGCTTGTGTTCTATATGCAAGCATTACGCCATCCAGACAGAGGAGCCGTGAAACTTCGATCTCATGAAGTAAGCTTGAACAGCAAATATTCAATGTAAGCTGGTTTTGTATCTGTATCTATCTTATTTTCCCTGTTGTGTGGAACTGAAAGAGTGAATTAACGAAACCTCTGGGTAATTTTTGTCGAAGTTT